>JAGPOW010003364.1:14732287-14746856 GCA_030014935.1 Caiman crocodilus
AGGGGGAATACAGGCTTCCAATGGGAGGGAAGTCCTGGTCCCCACTCAGGAAGACCGAGGCAAAGAACCCATTGAAGATCTCCGCCTTCCCATCGGCCGTGAGCACCAGGTTGCCCAACGAGTCCCTCAGAGGCCCAACGTTTCCTGGGACTCTCTTTTTGCTCCCCACATACTTGAAAAAAGGACTTCCTGTTGTCCTAGATCCTAGTCACCAGGCGAAGCTCTACTCCCACCCTGGCCTTCCTAACAGCCCTCCTACACTCCCGAGCACAAGAAGAGTACTCCTCTTTGGAGGCTGCTCCCTCCTTCCAAAGATAGTAAGCTCGGAGGATCGTCTCCTTAAGGAGCGCCCACCCTTCATGGACGCCCATGTCCTCAACCCTACAGTCCCGCAGTGCCTCATCAACTAGCCTCCTGAGGTCTCTGAAATTGGCCCTTTTGACGTCTGGGACCCTAGTCCTAGTGTGGGCCCTATCTACACTGCGCCGGACAGCAAATTCTATCAGGCGATGATTGCTGTCTCCCAGGGAGTCCCATACCTGGAGCCCTCCAACCAGATCGTCCCCCGAGGCTAGGACCCGATCCAGCAGCACATCCCCCCTGGTGGGGCCATGCACCAGTTTCCTCTGTCAACACCTGCATAAGGGAAAGAATTAAAAGAAACCTGCTGGATCTGCTAATTTTTTTGAAAGCAAGAAGAACAAGCAACTCTCTCCCTCCCCCCAAGCTCCTGTGTTTCAGTGTGTGTTGATTCACTACCTGCTTCATGTTTTGTCCTTGATCTACGTACAGAATTCCCACTGGCATCTCCAGTTTTGAAGAAAAAAAAAGAAAAAGAAACTCCAAGAATAGGAGTCTATGCATACAGCTTCAAGCTACGTGTACAGAGCCACAAAAATCCAGTTCAAGGCTTGTATAATCTCTTCTGAGGACTTGAGAGCTGGTGCCTGGTTTTCAGTATGGAGGTGACAGTTATCCACCCAGAGCAGGTGTTGCAGCGTTCCTTTGTTCTGATGCCAAATAACTGATGTTTTATGAGTCCTTTTTTTTCCAGGTGTTTTTTTTAAAGGGGATTTTATTATTATTATTATTATACTGATCATGCCCCTGATTCAGGAACATGCCCCCTGCATGCTTCACTTTGCGTTTAAATCTCATTGATTTCCCATTAAATTTGTGATTTAAGTAATTTCATGAATTGGAATTTACATTTTCTGCTTCTCAGCATTCTTTTGCGACATTAATTCCTTTAGTTGCTTTCTTCAGTTTGGACAAGAAATGGAACATGCCTGTGATAACCGGAGCATATAAACATTAGTGTGTTCATTTCACTGATTTATTGCAATGGAAAAGATTTTTCCCCCAATTGTAAGTGCATTAATATACTCAGATTGCCTCTTATCGGTGGTAGGCAAAGATAAGATAAGGCCTCAATGTCTTTCAGAGGTAGACATTAATGTGGTTAAATTGGCTTAATGTTTTGGATGAGTTTAAATGAGGCATCTTTTTTTTAATGACTTATCTTAACAAAAAAAAAAATCAGTTCTCTGGTTCTTTAATGACACATTCACTTATGTCACTTAATGTTCCTTGCTACCCTCCCTGTTTTATTGCTATCACTTTGCAAAGCACCAGCATTGTTAGAATCTAACTTAGACAACTGCTTCCTCAGCCAAGCTCATGATTAGCGAACTTCAATCTGTGCAGTCTGTCTTCATGCTGTATGCGATGGATGCCAGTTCAGTTGGACATGAGTTACCTGAAAACCTGTTTGTATAGATCCCAGCACAATCGTCCATAATGTTTATAATTCAGGTGGTCCAAATCTAAGTAATCTTCCTAATACCAGTTATTTTCTACATGGCTTATATTGCCACTTAAAAACCACCAGAAATTTGGGTTGCCCTAGACATTATATACCCGCTTACCCCCAGGCACCTCTTCCAAGGCTCTGCATCCTCTCCATAGACAGGCAGTTTAAGGATATACACAAAGAATTGGTCTCATTGACTTATTTGCATTTGGGACAGTCATTCACTTATAGCTCATCATGGTATCTACTGAACTGTTGGTGTCAGTAGGCCTGAGCCAAAAGAGTCACTTAGGGGCAGAACTAAAGCTTCTCTTTCCTTGGATTTCTTTGCAACTACTTAT
This sequence comes from Caiman crocodilus, assembly GCA_030014935.1. NCBI lineage: Eukaryota > Metazoa > Chordata > Crocodylia > Alligatoridae > Caiman > Caiman crocodilus. The sequence continues at coordinate 14,734,442 of JAGPOW010003364.1, forward strand.
TTTTCTAAAACTCCTGAATCCAAAAAGAAAAGGAAGTTTGCGAAGATTTAGCACCTGTGTCACATCAGCTTATCTTATACAATGCACACACATTGCACACTGGGCAATGCAAACAATGCCATGCTCTTTTTGACCTGCTGCTCACAAATGGGGAAGAATTGGTGGGGAATGTAGCAGTGGGTGGCAACTTGGGCAGCAGCAACTACAAGATGACTGAGTTCAGGATTCTGAGGGAAGGAAGGAAGGAAAACAGCAGAGTAAGGATCCTTGACTTCAAAAAAGCAAATTTCGACTCTCTAAAGGAACTGATGGGCAGGATCCCCTGGGAGGCCAGTCTGAAGGGGAAAGGAGTCCAGAAGAGCTGGCTGTATTTTAAACAAACCTTACTGAGGGTGTAAAAATGAACCATCGTAATGTACAGGAAAGCTAGCAAATATGGCAGAAGATGAGCTTGGTATAGCAGGGAGCTCTTCAGTAAGCTAAAACCCAAAAAGGAAGCTTACAAGAAATGGAAACTTGGACAAAAGATTAGGGAGGAGTATAAATGTATTGCTTGGGCATGCAGGATGAAATCTGGAAGGCCAAAGTGCATCTGGAATTGCAACTAGCAAGGGACATGAAGGGTACAAGAAGGATAGGCACGTTTGCTCCTGGTCAGCTGTTTACATGTGCAGTAAGCACAGTAATTACTCCTAAGTAAATTTGCTACTTGTATTTACAGGTAGCAAATTTACTTGCGATTAGAGCAAATTGCTGCACAGCAAGTGTCTGCACATGCAGATGGTGACACACTGTGCAGTAATTTGCTCTAATCTCAAGTAAAGCATCTCATGTAGATGCGCCCAGTCAGAGCTTGAGTTCCAGTATTTTTGTCCAAACTTTCCTGTATTTTACTTCTATCCTTCTCCTAGCAATTCCTGTTTGTACTTGCTACCTAATTCCTCTCTCCAAATGAAATTTACTTCCTACATAGATATGAACATGGTTACCATGGCCTTAGTCATTACTTAGCCAAGCTATGCATATTTAATTCATAGTCTTTTCTTATAAATCAGTCCTTTCAACCCTCTATTCATTTTAGCTGCTCTTTGAACTGTCTCCAATTTGTTTATTCTTTTTCAGTAATAAGCTGCCCAGAACTGAATGTTGTATTTAAGGTTAGCTGAAACTAAAGTCTTAGAAGCAAGATGAATTCTATTACGCGCTGTTTGATACAAAATATAATGTGAATGCAATCAAAAGAAAAGGGTAGTCTTAAAATGTTACAGTGCTGAAGCATCCATGATCTCTTGTCTCTGCAGTTCCATCAGTATACAGGCAGTCCTCGACTTATGTTTTGAGCTACAACGTTTCACATTTACAACATTTATAAATTGATACTCTGTTTCAACTTTCTGACATCAGTTTTGACTTTACAACGCTTGAGCCGATGCAACGCCATACCAGCAAACAAGTTCGCTGTATTGCCTGTCTCCCTGGAGAACATCTGTCCAAACTTCCTTGGACACTTTCCTTAAGACAGCAGACAAGACTTCAGAAAAACCTGCAGCCAGGACTCCTGAGAAGACTCCAGCCAAGAACCCTTCAAGAAATCCAACCACGAGCCCTTCAACAAGTCTAGCAAAGTCACCTCAAAGAAGTCCTTCCAAATCAATATGATTTCTATTTACAATTAATGTAACTACTATAATTGATTGAGTACAAAATTCTGGGTTATTTTTGGTGAAAATAGAATATTGAGCCTTGGTTCAGGAACCAATCCCCCATTTATAATATTGTTTCCTATGAGAAAATTGGTTCTGAGTCGCAACGTTTCGACATAAGATGCGGTTTTCAGGAACCAATTGTGTTGTAAGTCCAAGGACTGCCTATACATAGAGTACTGATAGAGTTGCACATATTTGTGTGGTTTGCTGCAGTATTCCTTAGCTTGGTGTTATCAGGGCTAAACCCTAGCTGAATTGTCCCGTTTCATTAGTCATAAGCCAATGTGTCAAGGAACAATAGGTTTACAGCCCGGTTCTTCTTTGGTGTCGATCAACTCTAGTTCCCACAGGCTTCAGCTGGAGTTGTTACTGCTCAGCACCTCCAAAAATTGGGCTTTGAATCTGTCATCAGAAATACTTATTTTTTTACATGGATTATAAAGCCAGGAGAGAACAATGTGATCATCTAGTTTTGCCTTGCATAATGGAGACTAGAAGACTTCCCTAGATTACTTCCTGTTTGAAACAGGGCCCTTCTTTTTAGAAAAACACCACTTCCTATTGAGAAATTTCCAGTGACAGAAATTTCCAAGGAGGCCAAAGATTACATGTCCATATTGTTAACAATAGGCAATGTCTTCCTTGAGTCAATTTGCCTAACTTCATCTTCCAACTATTAGATGCTGTTCTACATTTGTTTAAGAGGCTGAAAATCCCTCTGGTACCAAACCGAGTTGCCCATGTGTGACATTACTGATTGTGATCAAGTTGCCCCTTAGCCTTCAATAGATCACGATAACCAACTTGAGCTCCATGTGTTTCCCCCTGTAAGGCACACTGGCTTATTCCTGAATCATTCTCATGTCTCTTTTCTGAATTCTCTCCACTTTATCAATGTTCTTCTTGAATCTTGGATTGTGATAGTCCTAGGCTTTATATAGATATCTCATTGGAGGCCACCTGGATTGTCCCAGGGTTTAACCCAGATCAAAACACCAGCAGCACTGCCATTTACCAATGTAGCCCTTTCAAGCGATATTGTTGCCCCTCTGCTAGCTAAAGCACACAGCATCAAAGGCTTGTCCTTGGTATGACTCACAATTACCATATTTTCTCAAATACAACATGCCCTAGAATATAATTCGCACCTTGTTTCTGAAAGGCAGAATAAAGAAATAAAAGATCTTTCCAGACATGACCACAGGCTCCTCTACACATACAGGGAGCCTGCTCTGATGTGCTGGAAATCCAGCATGTCAGAGCAGATTTGGTTAATTGAGTCTGTTAGCGTATGGAAATTAATGTGCTTCAGTGGATTCTAGCATTATGTGCTACTAAATGCTCTTTAGATTAATTCTACCATACATTAGTGCATCATGTAAAAACTGTGCTAATGTGCAGTAGGTTTAGTTAAATAGGCATTAAGCATCACAAAAAAGAGTTCATCAAGCACATTAAGTTAGTACCTGATATCAGGAATGATGCAGCCAGGAGTAGTCCGGACCGCGTCATGAGTGACCTTAGGGCTCTGAGGGCCAGGCTTAGTAATTCGGGGGCACAGGTGGCCTTCTCATCCATCCCTCCAATCAGCAGTCACTGTCAGTATCAGGGCACTTGCATCACGGAAGTCAACCTGTGGCTCCAGAGTTGATGCCATCATGTGGGTTTTGGCTTCTACACAAACAATCTGCACTTCCATGAAAGAGGCATTCTGGGATGAGATGGTGTTCATTTCTCTTCTAAAGGTAAGAGTCTGCTCTCTTGCAGGTTGGCTGATCTCCTCTGAAAGGGTTTAACTTGGGTTCATTGGGGGATGGGTAAGCAGAGGATAAGGAGAACTTAGGATCAGCAAGCCATGAGCAATGCATTGGATCAGCCCAGGTAATCACAAGGGCTGTGCGAAATTTCACTGGCCATTTCATTCTGACACTGCTTTGACCAGTTTCAAGGTTGAAACAGCAAAATCGGAATGAAACAAAGGCCATTGAGATAGCCTTGAAACAAAACAAGGCTGGTTGAAACATTTCAAAAGTTGAAATGTTTCGACCATAGACTGGGGATGGGAAGTCAGTCCAGCTGGGCTGACTTCCCATCCCCAACGCAAGATCTGGCAGGGGGTGGCAGGGTAGCCTAGCTGGGCTGCTTCCCCATCCCCCGTGCTATATCATGCCAGAGGTGGGAAGCAGCCCACCTGGGCTGCCTCCCGCCCCCGGCGCGATGTAGCATGGGGAACCAGAAAACTGCCCAGCTGGGCTGACTTCCCATCCCCAGCAAAACTCGAAGCAGTGTCAAAACAGCCTTTCTGTTTCAATGGAATGGAACAGCTGTTTTGACTCAAAATGGAATTCGATACAAAACGCTGCTCCATTGAACCGTAGAAACTGAAGGCGAAACGGAACGGTGCCATTTCACACAGCCCTAGTAAGCAGTAAGGTAAGTACTAAGGGGCTTGATAGACATCAGACAGGAGGATATCAAGGGCGCCCATCTACACCAATGGTAGGAGCATGGGGAACAAGTAGGAGGAACTTGCACTCCTGCTTGCAAGCAACAACTTTGACCTAGTTGGACTAACTGAAACCTGGTGGGACCCTACTTACAATTGGGCAGTGGACATTTAGGATTACAGGCTGGACAAACGGGATAGAGTGGAGAAAAAAGGTGGGGGTTGTTGCTCTCTATGCTAAGGTACAATATACATCCTCTATAATCAAGATGGGATCAGAGGAGGGTCAAATTGAGGTACTGTGGGTCAGGATACAATGAGTCAAAGGGAAAGGGACTTGATAGTGGTGGTCTACTACAGACCACCACACCAGGAGAATGAGCTAGACCTGGAATTCTCCAGACAGTTCTCAGAGGCCATACGGTCAAGAGATCTGGTTGTCACAGGTGACCTAAACTACCCTGACTAGGCGAAATGCCTTGCTGGACTTGGTGTTAACTACAGGGGATGCCCTGGTAAGGAATCTGCAGATACAAAGTAACCTAGGGGATAGTGACCACCGATTGATTGAATTCACTATCTGGTGAAGGGTGGGTAAACTAACCAGCAGGGCTGAAGTGCTAGACTTCAGAAAGGCTAACTTTAGTGTGCCCAGGAGATTAGTTAGTGAGGCGTTAAAGCTCAAGATCATTGGCAAAACGTGGACTGGGGCAATCTAACACAGTGGAGGCTCACAAGAGCAAATTAGGGCCTTGCTACACATTAATTTTAGGTGGCTTCTGGAGCTCTAAGCCCCTGGATTGTCCACACATTAACACCTGCAACTAGTTTTAAGCCCACTTTAGATAGCTTAAAATTACGCCATTCCAGGGTAGGTTTATCTCTGATCCATGCTACCCAGTTTGTGTTCCATTAATGTGTGGCCACACCCCACAGATGAGCTGCCCAAACTGTAGTCCTCCAACTGTATCCCAGGGTGCAGTCTACCCTCCCCCACCCTCCTGTTTTGTGTAGACAAACTTTCCATGCCCTAGTCTCTACTGCCCAGGGTGCAGTTCTGGTACCAAGCCACCTCCCCCTCCCACCTCTGGGATGCAGCCCCATGCAAACAGCCTGTAAAGCACATCCCAGCTAGCCAGGTCCCAGGGCATGGATGGGCCTAGAAGTGGCATCTAGTGTGGGTGGAGGGAACAAGCTAGGAGACTGAATCAAGTCCCCATGAGCCAGATCTTACTTCCAAGGGCAGGAGCAGTAGCTTCTCCAACAGCACTTTCCCTCATCGCTCCCACCTCCCAGCCACCCTGTGAAGCATGAGCAGCACCCCCCACAGTCCTATCTCAAATCCCAATTTATTAAAACTTGAAACCTCCTTTAATTTACGTCCTCTTTATTTCTTTTTTAATTTTTTTAATTTTTTCTTCTCATTTCATCCTTCAGTGACTCACTTCCTTCATTTGAGCACCTTTCCTCCACCCCCCTTTCCTTTGCACCTCCCATTTCATTACCCACCCACATCCCATTCATCATCTGCCTCTCAGCTTCATGTTCCCACTCCCCAACCCAACTCCATCTATCGCACACCCCTGCCTAGAGCAAGGGTAGGAGCCTGTCCTGGCTCACCAGCCCTATAGTGGCAACTCACAGCTGGAACTGCTAGTCAGGTCCCTGTTTGCCAGCTCTCCAGTGGGCAAGTCACAGCTGTGCAGGTGGGGGCGATACTGAAGGTTTTTAGCCTAAAGGTGTGGCTGTTCCAAACTTGAGCTAGCCCTAACACTGATCACCATCTGAGCAGCTCAAAGTGCAATGTGTAACAAGACAGTCTTTCTTGGCACTAGAAAGATACAAGGGACAGCATAGTCTACGGGTAGAGCCACTGCCTGCTATGGATTTGCACCAGTGCTGATTTGTCCCAAGTTTTCGCTTCTGCTTTGTTACTGAATGTCAGGTTCTGTGAAGCCACAAAAGGCTCCTTGGTTTTTGGGGAGGAGACATAGCTAATGGGTAAGTCAGTGATCTGGGAATCAGGGTCAGGTACTACTTTTACTGGTATAAGTGGTTGGAAACTAGTCTATACCCACAACAGAGTGGAAGTTTGGCACACACAAACTGGTTTAAAAATGGTGGAATTCAGTCTAAGATTTGCCCCCTGCCTTCCCCTCCCCCCCCCCCCCACAAGGGCAAATGTGTATTCTGTTTGCTACTGATTCGAACTACACCACTTCCAGAAACCTGTAATTTTGAATGGCATTTTGAATGTCTGTACCTAGCCCAGGAGATTCCTGGCTCTGCCCCTGCCACATATGGGCTGTTAGGAAAATCACTTGACCTCTGTGAGCTTCTTTCAAGTCACGTGCAGAGAAGTATTGAAGGCTGAAGGCTAGATCCTGCTGCCAACAAGTGTAAGGGTGCCTTGAAATAATAAGACTAGGTACTTCACAAAGCCAGGCCCCATATTGTGGCTGTGTGTTGCCAATGTATTTTAGGAACAAAAATAAAGATCCCTGCTAACCAGAATTGCAAACCCTCCTATGTTTGGTGTTCAGGTCTGGTCCCTTTAAGAGGACGAGCCTCCTGCTGAAAGCAGCTCCAGGTCTGGCTTTGGATTCAACTATCCTGTAGTTCCTGGGCTCTGTTTCAACCCCACATACAGCCAGAGGCCACCTGGAAATGTGGATCTGAATTCTCACTTAGTTTCCAGCTCTTCAACCCCCCTCCCTCTCCACGTGCAGTTGTCTGGTCTCAGGGTTTTGCGCAAGACTAGCTCTCCCAAAGCAGTGATTCTCAACCATGGCACACTGGGGGGTCTTGAGCTCCTTTCAAGAATGACATGAGTTACCCCACGATTTGAGCAGTGTCAGGAGCGCAAACGTGATTCCCAAGATAAACCCAGAGTGTTAAAAACATTCCAACCTGTTGTGGCCGTTCTGAGTTGTTTGCAATGGAAGAATCACTCTATTATTTTTCTGTAGTCAAAAATCCAAGTGAACATTAAGAGCTGACATTTCCCAAGAGGTGCCTTGAGTCTAGAGAGGGATGGCTCGAGTCTAGCAGGGGGTGCCTTGAGTCTGAAAAGGTTGAGAACCAGTGACTTAAAGAATGTGTTTATCCATTTTTATGATGCAGCCATCACATAAATATAGCACCAAGTTCTCCTTATGACCATCTGGGGAGTTGGTAGCCAGCCTAACAGCCTTGTTATTTTGTTGTTAAATAGAGCAGTAAGAGTAGAGCGAAAACAAAATCAAAATACAAACAAAACAAAGATCCCTCCCCCAGTAACAAGATTTCTGGAAATCATTTCCTTCCATTAGCCAATTGTTTTGCAATGTGCCACCAGCCAAAGACAAAGGCTTAATGCATCTTGCCCTTCCTCACAGTAGTAACGTAGAGACCAGAAATAGATATTAGCAAAGCTGGATCAATACAAATAAATGGCAGGTTTATTTTAAAAGATTTGGCAGGGTGGATATTAAAAATGATACCATATGTGGTATTTCTCCACATCAACAGTATGTGCTGTGGATAATACCAGTCCCACATCAATAACATCTGCTAATTCCACTTTCCGAGCAGAGTAATCAATCCTTCCCAGCAGGCTGCAGGGTACAAAAGTAAGCTTGCAAGCGGAGACTACCATCTGTATTCCACATGCCCCTAACCCCAAATCTGGCAGCGCTCACCCGAAGTGCCAAATCAGCTCATTCCTTAAGGCTCCACGTCTTAGGTGTTCAATACAAAGAACATGCAATAGCATGATCAATAAGCCCAAGCCGTGATGCTAAAATGCCTATTTACATTTTGCAGTCTTTCCATAAGGAATGTAAATATCACATTTGTGTGTGCCGCTTTGCAATTCACTGCTTGATAGATTTGCCTTGCATGTCATTGCGAACTCAAAACAATACTGGGAGTGGGGATGCCAGGAAAGAGTGAAGAATACCAATGACATATGAAGGGGATGTATGATGTGCAGATGATGTTTTGGAAATGCAGTCAGGTCTGGGTAATCCTGCTCTGGTTTGTTTGCAGATCGGAAACAATTAAACAGGTTGTTTGTTAATCCATCTGGGCATTTTAAAACACAGTTTGTTTTAAGAGCCAAATCTTTCAATGATTGCTTGATTTTTATATGGGTCTTACCCCCAACTAAGAAAGTTTGGATTTGGTGCAGGTTTGATAATAACTGATCTGAGAGGAGTAGAAATCAGTGACTATTTTGCTTCTGCACTGTTTATTAAAAATCAGGGAGACTGTAGCAATAAGCAAAGTATTGGATTCATCTGCACCTGAAAACATATTTTGCTACCTACCAATTAGAGCTAGCTTGGCACAGCTATCTTCTGTGTTGTCGTGATACCACATCTGCATTACAACAGCAGTTGGCAACCTTTTCAGGATGCAGGTTGGAATGACCCAGCTTGGCTCAGAAGCGGGCAGGAGCTATAACCCCGGCACCACCAGCGCTTCTCCTCACCAGGACACAGGGGAAGCACCCACTGCCCTGGCTTCTCTCTGCTGCAGCACAAAAGAAAGCCCCACCTCCAAAACCCAATGATGCCTCACAGCTGCAAAGTGGATCCCGTGACTCCACAAGCCAGTTCTGGCCCATGAGCCACAGGCTGCTGACCCCTGCATTGTAATAATGCCCGCAGCTCCAGTACATTATTCTTGACATTGTACATAAGACACAGCATAGCAGAAAACAGTCTTTTTCTCACCAAGCTGGCTTACAATCTAAGGCCCAACCCCTCACACGCAACCATGTATAATTTCCCATGAGAGTCATGCCACTGAGTGCCAGCGATTTCTCACAGATGCATTAGCAGCATCACAATCTAAACTTATCTTCACAGATGTTTGTGTAAAGTGATATGTTTAAAGAGAACTGGGTGATGTGTGAATTTGGTGCCGAATTTGTGGCAACTGTTTTGTTTTCCCATTTCCACTGGGATGATTTACACTGACCTCTTAAAATATCAAATTACCTATGAAAATTCAGGCAGCTTTGTAATTGCTAGGAAGGGATTGGAAAGTGAGACCAAAAAGAAAAATTTAGAAATCGGGATTAAAAATGAAGGGGAGAGGCACTGTGTTTTCCTTTCGGCTTTGCTTGATTTTGCAGTGACTCCAGTTTGCGAGCTGGGGGCGGAAATGAGAAAGAAGGCAGTTGCTCAAGTGGAAAGGGACTTTTCCACCCTGTTTAAAAGAAGTGGCCCTTCTTTCAGCCAAAAGGCGTGTGAGAGACAAAAAGGCCTATGTATTTCTTTTTCTTTTTTAAAGATCCTGAATAAATGGTTTGTCCTCCACTTCTTTGCCCAGCTCCAGAGAAAGCAACCATTCCTTTTCCAAAGCAGAATCCATCTCTTTCAGTGTAAGGGCCAAGCAGTTACTTTACGTGGAGGTAACAGGGCATTCCTCAGTATTCTGCCCCACTTGAAGAAGTGAGCAGGAAGACGCAGGAAGTGAGGCTTTCTCAGTGCAGCATTGCTGTGAGTCATTCCTAATCCCAACACTGACAATTACAGCCCAGCAACTATCAAAGTCCTAGAAACTGATACATGCTCAGGACCCGACTCAGAGACCAATTGCTCTATCACAACTGAGAATGCTGAGTGGCAGCAACATAAAGTGGAAACTATTCCCATGGGAAGCAATAAATGCAGCAAACAGCAAACTGTTCGAAACATTATAGACTCCTTCTGCATATCTCTAGTAGCAGCTTCTCGGGAGTAATAGCAGTGCAGATTGGGGATTCGGACACACGTCAACAATTTCAAAATACGCATGACCTTTAGCGGTCACACTGGACAAGGATGCCCCATTTTAGATTCAAAGGAAGTTGGTGGGGGTGGGGGTGCATCCAACTAGATCTAGTACCATTTGTCAAAGAAATGTTGGGGGAAAAGCAGCCTGTGAGGTAAGTATTCCACTTCTTTGTGTAGTATATTATAGAAGCAATCTATTTTTGTTCTGCCATTATGCCATGGATAATTCATCTCTCTGCAACACTAGAAGTGATAAAGAAAAGAACTGAATCTTTTCCTGTAAATCAACTCCAGTACTTTTGGGTAGGTGGCACCTACCTTCACCATAGCCTTCTGTTAGCTTATATTCTCCCCAACGAACCAGGCAGCAAGAGCCATGGTGCTGTTGAAGGCAAAGTACTAAATGGAACAGACCAAAGACAAGAGAGCATGTCTTAAAAATAATCAGCCTGAACTGAACCACAATGTAAATCCAAGTAAATTTGGAAAAGAAGATTTTAAAAAAATATATCTATAAATCAGGTATTTTCCATCTTCTTCTTTGCCTCTTTCAATGTAAAACATTTCTACCTCCACCATTTATTGTAATCAATTAAGAATATCCCAGGCATGGAATGGCACTATTTCATTCAAAAGAAAGGCCAAAATTCTGACTGCAAGAGGAAAGCATTGAACCCAAAGAGTAGAGGGAATGAGATCTGTGCTAATCAAAGGTGCCTACAATGAAAAGTGTTATGCCATTGAGGCATCATTACTGATAGGAGAAGCACCATCATCTCGTTTACATTGTGATACATGACCTAGTGGTCAAATCAATCAGAGGATCAAAATCCATTCCCTACACTCAAATAACCATGATCTGTATTTTGCACAAGGTCACAAGAGTCAAACTCAGAGCTGAGAATCAAACCAAGATGTGTCTTGGACTTGAGGAATCAGGACTTGAAGAAGCTGATTTATTTGTATTGTGGCATCACTCCCAAGACCTGATGTTAGTCTAGGAACTAGTCATACAGAATAAAAAAGGCATCCCTACCTGAGAACAAAATCATAGAATCAGTGAAAATGAGAGCTGGAAGGGACCTCAGGAGGTCATCTAGTCCAACCCCCTACTTAAAGAAGGACCATCCCCAACTAGATCATCCCAGCCAAGGCTTTGTCTAGCTGGGTCTTGAAAACTTCCAATGATGGAGATTCCACCACCTCTCTCAGTAACCTGTTTCAGTGCTTTACTACCCTGCCGGTGAGACAGTTTTTCCTCCATATCTAACCTAAGCTCTCCTTGCTGCAACCTGAGACCATTATTCCTTGTTCTGTCATCTGCCACCACTGACCATCTAGCTCCATCCTCTTTGTAAACCTCCTTCAGGTAGTTGAAGGCTACTATGAAATCCTTCCTCAGTCCTTTCTTCTCCAGGCTAAATAAGCTCAGCTCCCTCTGCCTTCCCCACCCCACCCAAGTCATGTGTCCCAGCTCTTTACTCATTTTTGTTACCTTCCACTGGGTTCTCTCTAATTTTTTCCACATCTTTTCTGTAACAGGACGCCCAAAATTGGACACAGGACTCCAGATGTGGCCTCACAAGTGCTGACTAGAAAGAAACAATCCCTTTCCTCAATCTGCTGGCAGTGTTCCTACTATTGCAGCCCAGTGTGCTGTTAGCCCTCTTTGCAACAAGGGCACGGTGGGCGTGTACACAAGATGTTAAGTTGCCGTTGCAGCTCCCTACGGCGATGTAGCATTGGCAATCTCAAACAGTGATGTTGCAGCTATGTCGCCGTAGCCACATGCTCCCTCAGGATAGTGCGTTACTGTGACGATGTAACAGGAAAAAAATAACTGCACCACCAGCACAGTGCAGCATGGCACAGTAACAGAGGTGCTGTAGGGACGCATGTAAACACGCCCAGAGTTGACTCATATCTAGTTCATTGTCCACTGTAACCCCCAGGTCCTTTTCTGCAGAGCTGCTGCTTGGCCAAGGAGCAACCAGCCTGTCCTGGTGCATGGGGTAGCTCCATCTTAAGTGCAGGACTTTGCACTTCTCCTTATTGAACCTCATGAGATTCACTTCAGTCCAATCTGTTGAGGTCTCAAGCTAAGATGAGATACAAGTCAACAGGCCTGTCAGTCTCACCTCAGTCCCGGGAAAGATATTTGAGAAAATTCTCAAGGCTCATATCTGTGAGGGACCGGCTGGAGACTTCATGCTGAAGGGAAACCAGCATGGGTTTGTTAAGGGCAGGTCCTGTCAGACCAACCTGGTCTCCTTCTATGACCAGGTGACCAAATCCATGGATGCAGGCACTCCTGTTGACATAGTCTTTTTAGACTTCAGGAAGGAATTTGACATGGTCTCTCACCCCATCCTCATTAAAAAGATGGGGAGCTGTGGCACTGACCCCTACACGGTTGAGTGGGTCAGAAACTGGCTGATGGGGTGCTCCCAGAGAGTGGTGGTGGATGGGTCGTACTCGACCTGGAGAGATGTTAGTAG
>JAGPOW010003364.1:14746956-14758087 GCA_030014935.1 Caiman crocodilus
GTCCTGTGACCCTGGCACTCGTTCCTGCCATTGGCGGGGGGTCAGACTAGATGGCCTGCGCTAGGCCCCTTCTGACCCTAGGCACTATGAAACTATGAAGAGAGGGAAATGGAAAGGAACAGTGAGGCAGGATTGGTCAGCATGATATGCAGTGATCTCAGCATGCCAGCTTTTTAAGCCTTGTCAAGTTTTTTTTCTAGACATTAATAGAACAATGAGAAAAATTGCACCCTCAGCAAATCCACAAAAAACCTGCACTTGTGTGGTTTTTTTCGACTGAGAGCATTACTTCAGTGTCTGGCTAGGAAAGGTCTAGCAAAACCAGCATAAAACTCATTCTCACATTCCAACAGTAGAGATGGATCTGAGCCCAAGCCCAAGCCCAAGCAGCAGACAAAGCATCCCTGGATGAGAGGTTTGAAATCCAAGCCATGGCCTCCCCTCAGGGCTGGCCACAGCTATTTCACTGTCATGGGCAAAATAAATCTTGCCACCCTACTTGCCTAGATAAGTTCATGGACCAGTCAGAAGCTGCTGACCACTAAGCAGTTGTAGAAATGCTGCCTCTCCAATTTTGGGAGGCCAGGCAGAAGTTTGCTTTGTCCATAGGACATGCTGGTCCGGGCTACACCTTAATTCTTTAAATAACTCCTGTCTTCATGATGAGGCAAACAAAAATGTCAGAGGCATCCACACCATCAGGAATCAAAATCCAGATCCAGAGCAGTACCCAGAACTACAGTGATATACCCTGAAAAAGCTTCAGGACAGTTCTTGCTGCCAAGCCATTTAGATCTGCTTCAGAACAGTCTCTGTATGGTCACTTTTTGCTCCCTGTGCAGGAGGGTGTTCCTGTCATGCCAAGGAGGATTGCAGAGGCTTTCAAGTAAATTTGGCTAAAAAGACCTGCACATAGTTACTTTGTGCTTCCTAATGTCCTTCTGCCTGGGCTGTTTTCCTGAACATAGAAATGAAGCTGTCCCTTTTGTTGCTAGAGGAGGGGAGATGGTTAGGAGATTGCAACCAAAGAGAGGAGAAATGAAAAGGAAAGATGGGGAAGGGGCAATTGAAAATGAGAGGCCAAAATTAGCTAGATGGAGAGATGGAAAGTAGAGATATCCCCCCTCCCCTGCAAGTTTTCTGTGGGGAAGAAAGAACATGAGAAATCAAGAGAAGGGAATGGGAGCAGCAGAAGTAGTTTCTCTCGCTGCCGTGAACTCTCATATAAAGCCCTCAGGGTTCTCTTCCTTCCTGAGTCAGCAGCAGAGATAAGCATTGCTCCAGGGAAAAAAGAACAAGGGCAGTAGCTGAGATGGGGAAAAGCAGGAAGGTGAGAGAACGAGGGCCCAACTTAGTAGCTGCTTCGGCAGGATGCAGGAAGAGACGCACTCATCACAAGCCAGGTCTCTGGATGGAGCATACCAGCTCCCCACAGAGTAGGTCACAGAGACCGTCCTCTGAGCCATATGTAGGTTACTGCTGTACAAAATGCAGGGAGCATGGACTGTGAAAACAAATGGTGCTATTTACATGATTTATAATGAAATAAGACGATTATAATAATTAATGACTCTGAATGTTAACTGGAGCTGCCAGCATAAATTTCCCACAAATAATGGAAAGGTATCTCCTCCCCACACCCTCAGTCATTTGTTCTACAGCATTGTGGGATTGCATTGTAGTACTTTGTTTTAAGATGTATATAGCAGTAATATCCAGAAGCCCTCATAAGTCTGGAACGCTGCTGCGCTTGCTGCTGCGGGTACATACGCCAGAGCTATATATGTGAGGATTCTGCCCTGCCCATGTAATATGGCAACATATGATGTACTGTGTTGCCTTCTGGCTGATTGGCCATCACACGCTGCCTCTCCTGTATTCATTTTGCACGTCATACACACAATCTGGCAGTCCCCTTGCTAAGGTCTCTATTTATTGTGTGTTCACGATGTACTCAGCATTCTAGAGGACACACTGTGAGTGAGTTCTTGCTTCTAAGAATTGCTGATATTATCCATCAGATCGATACAGGAAAGCCAGGACATACCTGGAAAGTGGGTCTAGATCTGTCTCTTGATCCTAACCTGCTCCTTGGTCCTCCAAACACACATCACAGCTGTCCCAGGCAGAAGAGACTGAAGTGCTCCCATTGCTACATCTCCTGGCCCTTGCTGCAGACACAGCAGGTAGTTCTCCACCAGTTCAGGGACCCATAAATGAGGAAGTGTAGTGTTGTGAGACTGCCTACATAGGTCAGGCCCATCTAGAGGAATGCAGATCATCTCGCTCTGGCACCATGGAAATTCCTCACTAGTGTTAGCATAAGCCTAGCAGATGCCTCATTTGAAGCCTCTTTTAACAGAGTGTTAGGGAATCCATGTTGATAGTACTGGCGACCTGGCCAGAGCTGCCAGCTGTTTTGATTTTCCTGCTAAGCACCTGGGCACTAACTTTAAGTGAACAATTAGAAATCACCCTGGGAAAAACCCTATTCATTCATGAGTCAGTTGGTTTGTTTTTTTCAGCATTGGATCAGGTCTTCTGGGTATTGTGGAAAAGGGTGAAGCCTTGAAAGGACTTGAACAAGGACGAAGGTGAACGGGGAGGAGGAGAGCATCCTATCTACAACCAGTGTCTGGCTAGAAGCCATTTGCACTTCTGTACCGTTGCCAGCTCCTGAATGCATATGCTCCTGAAAGCCTGCGGGATGCTTTCAGTGGTATTTGGTTAACATTTTTGAGTATTTCTCAAGTCTCAGGAGAGAGCTTGCAGCACTTTACCTAATGGCCAAATGTAGGCATCTCCATTTGCAGCAGTGACATTTTCACTTCTTTCCTGCGTGTTCTAGTTTCACTTGCAAACATTTGGTGGAATCAAAATGGGCATTTTTGAGCAGGACTAATTTTAATCTAATTTCAGGCAGGTGGGTGAGGGAAGGTCAGCAGTTTGTCAATGACAAATTTAATGAAAATAAAGGTCCAGACACCAAAACGTTATGGAACTGGATAAGCCTCCTTGACTGCTGTCATTACAATTGATAGTTCTATTCAGTCACTTTAATTTTATTGATTTTTTTTCCCAAGCACTCCACCTTAAACTTATTTTTCATTTCAGGAAATCAATATTATGGATCCTTTGACGTAAGGCATACAACATTTTGCCATAATATGTATCGCATGATGGGAAAAGTTGAGATTTTTTTTTTTTCTACTCAGCTTCTTCCTTGTCAGGCATAAATTTGACGATCTCAGTTACTTAAAAAAAAAAAAAGAACAATCTGAGAAAACTTTCTACACTCTTTGTTTGACTCTCTGCCACTATGTCACTTTTGTGGGCCTCTGCCAGTGAGTTTTTGTTCCCAAGGACCCATTTTTTTACAAAAGGCAGAATCATGAATGCACTACTCACTGCTAAATTCATCATGATCCTCTCTGGCAATTTTTTCCCCAGTTCAGCCTCTCTAACCCCAGAATGACAATCTAATGTAGAACGTTGTCAACGGGATGAAGCAACTGCTCTGTATAAGCAAAGGTTTAATGAGTAGAACGCCACAAAATCCCAAATGCTATATTTAAAAACTGATCCGAGTCTGCAGAGCTGCTGCAAATACACAAATGTTTTAACACAGAGTGTTTTACATCATCGAAATTTTTGTTGCAAGCTTAGCAAGACATGTTCACTAGCAAGACCTTTGTAAATGCTCTCATGAGGCTTCTTGTAGTGCACAGTGCGCTGGTAACGTGATTTGAGACAAATGACTGAAGTAATGAGGTGCTGTCAAAATAAGGTCATTGCCAAACTTGCAGGTGGGACCAGGTCTATATGAGATGAAGACATTTGCTGTTTGCACCTTTTTGGGAGCTCCATGGGTTTCAGTTGTTCGTCCAACCATTTGCTTGGTTTTGTGCCCACAGCTCAGGACCTTCTAAGACACAGAGCTTTTGAGTTTGCTTTTTGTTGAACTCATTGTTTAACCAGCAGGGGAAAACCAAAGGATATTCTTCAATAACCATGGCATCCACTGCCTTCAGTGAAATCAAAGGTTTTGTGCTGATCGACACACACAAAGCCTGTAGCATCAAAACAACATTTCTGGGCTTTCAACTCCAGCAATCAAAGAAGGTGCTGTCCCTCATCACTAACGTTTCCCATCCTTGTAGCCCTGGACCTCAGTCCCTTATCTTTGTGTGGGTTGATGGGGATACAGGCACTGCATTTGGTCCTTCTCAAATCCAGTCAGGAAATCTGTAATCTTTTTAACATTATTTTCAGCAAGTGTACAATTTTTGAAGCTTGGTTTTTGCCTGAGTAGTGCCCCTGGGCTTCCTCAGTCAGGAAGGCTCAAGAGAATAGCAGCTGCAAAGTTAAATTCCCCTCTTAACCCTAATGAAGATGATCCTTAAGGTCAGTTGAGGTCATTAGCAAGCACACTTGCACAGTAGCCTCTACAATATATCTGGCAGATAAATAATTTAGCTTCCAGCGCTATGAAATATGAATCCCCAGACCTTTATGACTACAGATATTCATATAGAGACAAAATCTCGCCTCTATAAATAATTAAAGCTGGTTACACACAATGACTTTTGTGAATGATCTGAAATTTAAGTGATAAACTTGAGCATTTGTTTCTTCTGCTCTGAGGAAAGGAGAGAGAGGGAGAGAGATAACAACAGAAGAACAAATATGAGAGGTCAGCAAACTACATTTGTCCTTTGTACATTTTCTTAGACCTAATGGATTAGTGGCTACAGATCTGTGATTTTTTTCTAGTAAGTGAATTGAATTCAGATAGAAACAGGAAGAAAAAATGTCTGTGTGGAGCATTTGTACAGGTGTAACCATTATAAAAAGACACTCTTCAGCATTCATCTCTTATTAAATCCATTGCTAAAACAGAATGCTATTAGCAGTCATGGCACAACAGAGGACTGTAGGGTAGATAAAAAAAATCAGGATTGATGTTCTCTTCCTGTATTTGTTATCTTACAAAAAGCAGCAGCAGAATACAAATCAACACTTCCCATTTAGTGAAAGGGTGGGATTCTTTGAGACTGCTATTTTATTGATGAAATAAATACAGTCATCAGACGCTGAAAGGCACTATGAATGTAAAGAAAGTCTAACCTCATGTTAAATTCTTTTTTTCAATTAACTTCTTTAGGAACACAGCACTTAATACAAAGGTAAAGTTATTCAACTCTCTTTTCTAGGGAAGGTCATAGCTTTTGTTTGCCAGAAGAGATACTCATACTCATTTCTTGCACTTTTCATGGAAACCCAGTCCATGGCATATAGATATTAACCAGTAAGAAATATGCTATTCAATATAAATTAAGCCAGCTAAGACTGGAAGGCAATGTATAATAAATGGGCAAAGATATAAAGAACAAATCTTAAAGTTAACTAAAATTTAAAGTTTGTGTTACAATAGAGACTACAGGCACTGTGTGTGTATGTGCATTATATTATGGTATATTATTTTATTATTAATTAGTTTTATGTTTATCTAATGTATAAAATAAAAAGGCCTCCCTTAACCCAATTTATGGAAGACTGCTGGAAGAAGACCAGCCAGATCATAAGGGTAGCAAATCAAGGAGGAAAAGGAGTTCACAAAGAAGCCTTCAGAAGTTGCAGTTGTTAGAGACACAGAAACCAAGAGGGAGTGACAGGACAACAGACTAAAAAGGATCAGTACTGAATGGCATTCACCCAAGAACGCTGAAGGAATTAGGGAGTGAAGGGGCTCAGCTGGGAACAAAAATATTTATTTCACTCTAACCATAGGTAGTGCACTGGGGTTACATAAGGATAGCCAACACCGAGCATCTTGAAAACAGTTGTTTCTTGTACCTTGTTTCATTATTAGTAGGACTGTGCGAAACGGGCCCTATTCGATTCGGATTCAGATTCGGCCTGAATCAGGGACAGTGATTCGATTCGTTGATTCAGATCACTGTCCCCGATTCAGTTCAGCCGAATCCGAATCTGAAGATTCGATGCTGATTTGGAGAATCAGCACTTCAACCATAGACACAGCTTTAAATGTTTTTTCTACATATCTCAAGGTACCAAGCGGCTCGTGAACGCTGCAATCCTGGGCTGGATGGAGCGTCCCACAGCAGTAGGGGGGGCCCCTATATGCTTGGCTGCAAACCGGCAAATGGACTGGAAGTACTTCCAGTCCACTGCTGAGTCCACTGCTGAGCATGCGGGGGGCCCCTCTATGTCCCCCCAGATCAGCAATTGGCCATGGAGTGACTCTGGGTCCCCCCCCAGACCCAGGAGGCACCAATCGCTGAGCCAGGAGGATGTGGGGTGGGGGGACCCCCAGTGCTCTCCCCAGTGGACTCATAAGTGGACCAGAAGTAGTTCTGTAGAACTTCTGTTCTACTTCTGTAGAACTACTTCTGGTCCACTTATGAGTCCACTGGGGAGAGCACTGGGGGTCCCCACAAGCTTCTGTGGGACACTCCATGAGCCCCAGCATCGCAGCATTCACAATCACCTGGTACCTTGAGTTATGAAAAAAAACATTTAAAGCTGTGTCTGTGTCTGAATTGCTGAATCTTTTGAAATTTCTCCAGATTGATTCAGAAGATTCCGATTTGATTCAGAGAGATTAAAGAGTCTTCTGATTCAAATTGAATTCAGAGATTCGGCTACCGAATCGGGCTGAATCGCCGCGGAATCAAATCAGGTTTCACACTGCCTTAATTGCTAGGAATAGGAGCCAGTGCAGACAGAGTTACAGAATCCTTAGATACATGTATTGTGATGGGAAGAGAAAGCATAACTTTTCCCTGAGTAGACTATGCTTCCTGAACCAATCGTGCCTTATAATACAGTGGCTAATAAATTTAGCTCTTGAGATGTAACATTAGTTACATTTTCAGAAAAGCTTTTGCTAGCCTGCCATAAATGGGCAAGGTGGGTACGTGACAAATGCGTGGGCACAGTTCTCACAATCTGGGCCTTAATATCATTTTAACAAGAGGGCCACTTGATCTATGATAAAATTTCATGGAAGTCATTAAAGAAATGATTACAGCTCAGTGTTTAAATTACTACTTGTGGTTTTCAAAGTGTACAGAACACGGTATGTAAAACACCACTCCAATGGAGAAAAATAATCTTCAAGCTCACATATTTTATTTTAAGACATGACACCCTATGTCTTATCCAATTTTCATAAGTATCTGGGTGAAGGACAGCCTAGACTTTACTGTCATAGATGAGATCTGAATCTAGAACCTTGTTCCCAAGGTCATCAGGAGCTGATAATATAATACACATAGGACTTGAACCAAATCCCAATGAAGTCAAGCTAAGTTTGTTCATTTGACTTCAGTGGGCTTTGTATCAGGCTCTTAAACTGAAGGGTCTGGTTGATACAATAGGAAGCTCTGCAGAAGATGCAGCCCCCTTAAAATGTGTTTTCATTTTGAACTGGAATGAAAATAAAACCTCTCAGACTTACAGTACAACAGGATTATACTGACAGGCCTGTTTTCTAATAAAAACCCTGAGGTTTTCAATTAGGAATGAGGTGATGAAATGTCCAAAAGAGAATGAGCATGCTTTTATTTCATAGTTCAGGATATGTAATTCATGATATTCAGCCCCTGGAGAAGTATAAACATGTAATTTTCAATATGCCAAAGAAATGTGAATCTATGCAGCCCAGCCAGCTATGTGCTTTCATTCTGAGTTCATTTGAACCAGAACTAAACTCTTTCTCTCATTCCAGCCCTGAAAGTAACACTTACAGAATGTGGATGCCTAGCAATAGCTAAGTATGTGACAGTGATGTTTCTCACGTTATAATACATGCCCACCTTGAGAAGCAAGAGATTTGGCATCTAAATATAGACTGAACTGATTAGCAAGAGCTAAAATTTGATTGCAAAGCTACCTAAAACATTCCCTCTTTCAGCATCAACTTGCCAGATTAACATACTGTGTGGACAACTTGAATTCTTATGCTGTTTCTAGAGCCACTTGATCTGTGAAGTGGAAGCAAAAAATAGGCCATTATGGAGGTATCAGTTTTATGACCACAGTCCCTTCAATACCCAATGTAACAACCACTGCAAGGCAGCTCAGATTCACTATGTTCCCCAAAATGCTAGATCTAGAAGATGGCATCTCTGTGAAATGTCATCATGACATATGCAAATAGACATTGTTGGTGATAACATGCTTAACACCAGTAACGCAGCCTCAAGAATAGCGGGTCCAGGAAGGACCAGACTAACATGCACATGTACAAGGATGAAAACCTTCTGTTTAAAAGATAGTTACCTAGTCTGCTCTGATTTATCTTCCCATCACTAACAAGCTGCATCAGGTTATATTTCATAACTAAAACCCTTGTATTCTGAAATCCTTGTATTTTGATGTTACTATCTGTGACATGCAAGAGACTGGCAAGCAAACTTTACACTGGTAGGCCTAATGTTTTTGTGGAGGTGATAGATTGACAAGTGGGTGGAATATAATTTACAACCTCCTTCCCATGCTAACATATTATGGAGTGATAAGGATAGCCACCATGGAACTGGTATAATTTTGATCTCACCAAAACATAATATGTTTCCAAAGCGCAAAATACAGGGAATGGGATGAGTGTCTGTCTTGGGCCAGTTGATTGTCTGTATTGATTATTTCCTCTCCTTAGTCTGTGGTTTATAGATTCATAGATGTTAGGGTCGGAAGGGACCTCAATAGATCAAAGGTCTAATAGATTTTGTAGGTATTAATCTGTACTTGTTACGTAGTAGCTAGGTACTGTGTATTGAGCTGGTCCCTGAGTGAATCATGATTAATTGGTAACTGGTAACAGTCAGTTGCACAAGCACCCATGTTATGAGTTTTGTCTGTCAGCAGCTAGGGTGCAGGGCCCCAGAACGCCCCCCTGCACCGATCTCCTTGACAGCTGGCAGACTTCGTGGCCTGAGCAGGGGCCACCATCCCTGCAGTTTTCAGCCCACTGCACCTTAACACACACAGGATCACCTATGTCATGAGTTTTGCCTGTCAGCAGCTTGAGATGCCATTCCCCCCAAACCCCTGCACCGATCTTCTTGAAACTTGGCAGGCTTTGTGGCCTCACAACGATCTTCTTGAAACTTAGAAAGCTTCATGCTCTCAGAAGAGGCTACCACTCTTGCAGGTTTCATCCAAATCAGACAAAAACCAACAAAGTTGTAGACATTTCATTGATACCCCTTTATACCCTATGTCTGGATCTCTGAAACGACTCCGAAGCTTTTTCAAAGTGGTTTGGAAGCTCCAAACTGCTTTGGAAAGCCTAAGAAAGCCAGTGCTTCAATCCAGACATGCTGCTCCAGGTGCAGAAGCGTCCAACGCTTCTCCGGATCTGAAGCATGGTCCAAAGCCTTGCACAGCCCTACTATTTACATACAAGCCTAAGGGAAGGAGAGCAACACCTAGGAGAATTCTGCATAATGGCTGCTCATCCTTAATGAGGCTGATTCCATGAAGCAATCTATTAAGTTTTACCATGGCCAGTGTAACACACTTGCAGGATCAGGTCTTCTAATGTTTGTGGTTTAAATGAAGCTGAAATGTGAGGGAAGTCATGACTACCCTATAGATTTTGAAAAAGGGAGGAATGGCTTGCAGTAGCTTTAAGACTAAGAAAGAAATGGGTGTTTAAAAAGGAAAGTTATTCCTCAGGGGTCACTATACAAATTGGTTTCACTGTCTAGAACCAATGGAAATAAAGCCAGCATATCATAACATTCATACCACAGTGCTAGATCTAATTGAATCTTTTGCATCTATTTTTAATGAGCAGCTAGTTTGTTTAATGTGATGGCTAAATAATTATGAGTAGGAGCTTGTTCTCTATTTGGGACACATTGGTTCTAATGCAATAATATTTAATTACTCTCTTTCAAGGAATTATGAGAAACACCCAGCCAAGCATATTGAAAATGCAGTGATTTATTCCTTGCCAATTTGACTGAGCAGCCTACTAAGTGTTTTAGGCCTTATGTACCTCTGCAGGAACCAGTCTTTAGTTTTACTTTATGTTCAGTCAATTGTGGCAGTCAGAAGGAAAACAACCCACCTGTCAGTATGCAGATACATGCAGAATTATTACTGACTAAACATAAAATATGCAACACGTAAATGTAAATCAGTTTAGGGTAACAATCGCTGAGCCATTACAAATAAAATGTAAGCCAGCAGTAGCGAAAGACACAAAAAGGCCCAATGGCTATATACATCTGTTTTCACTACATATGGATGCCACTTATTTCCAATATAATAATGGGCAGGAGAAGCTGTAGGCTCCAGAATGACCAGGAGGTAGATCAGGGTGGGCAAAATGCAGCCCAGGGGCCGGATCTGGCCCACCAGGCAATTCTATCTGGCCCACAGGGCCCCAAAAAATTTTTAGAAAATGAATATTTATCTGCCCTGGGTTGCCTGTCATGCAGCCCTTGATGGCTTCCCAAAACTCAGTAAGTGGCCCTCTGCCCAAAATAATTGCCCACCCTGAGGTAGTTTCATAGTTGGTAGGGTCAGAAGGGACCTAAGCAGATCATCAAGTCTGACCCTCTGCCATGGGCAGGAACGGCTGCTGGGGTCAAACGACCCGAGCTAGGTGGTTATCCAGCCTCCTTTTGAAGACCCCCAGGGTAGGGGCAAGCACCACTTCTCTTGGAAGTTGGTTCCAGCTCCTATCTGCACTGACTGTGAAGTAGCGCCTCCTGATATCTAGCCTGAATCTACTCTCAGTCAACTTATGGCTGTTATTCCTTGCTACTCCCAGTAGTGCTTGGGTGAACAGGGACTCTCCCATTGCCTGCTGGTCCCCCTTGGCAAGTCGATAGGTGGCCACCAGATCCCCCCTCAGCCTTCTCTTCTGGAGGCTGAACAAATTCAGGTACCCTAGCCTCTCCTCATAGGGTCTGCCCTGCTATCCCCAGATCATGTGAAAGGCTCTCCTCTGGACCCTCTCCATGTTGTCCACATCCCTCCTGAAGTGTAGCGCCCAGAACTGGACTTCACCCTGCACCCTGACCAATGTCGCATAGAGGGGGAGGATCACCTCCTTGGCCCTGCTTGAGATGCATCTGTGGATGCACGACAA
>JAGPOW010003364.1:14765863-14867589 GCA_030014935.1 Caiman crocodilus
CCCTATTTAGCCACAGGGGCTTTCGGGCACCTTTGCCCCTCTTGTATCGGGTAGGAACGGTCACCCCTTGGGCACGGAGGATCGTCTCCTTAAGGAGTGTCCACCCTTCGCGAACGCCCATGTCCTCAACCCTACAGTCCCTCAACTTAAGGTTGAGGCCACCTGAGCTGGGGAGCTCTTTCTTTGTTTTTTTCCCCTTGGCCCCCTGGAGAGGGGAGGGGGAATGCTGGAATCCTGGCTGGACCCTGAGGCCAGGTGGTACAGAGAGCTGGGGGTTTTTCAAGTCCAGTAGTCTGGTAGGGTTTGGACTGGGGGTCCAGAGCAGGAGCTGGTAGTACACGAAACAGCCACTCAGGAAGGAACTGAGATCGGTGCTTTGCAGCAGCTCAGTGGAGTCGCATCAACAGGAATCCAGGGTGGGAGCAGAGATCAGCGCTCCCAGAGCTACATTAACTCACCGAAGGGCCCTTTGCAACACAGAGAGAACCAGCACCCCCAAAAGATGGTGACAGCGAGGGAGATGATACACCCAAATCCCCAGGGACTAACCTCTTTTGGGTCGAGACTCGTCCGCTCTCAGACTGCCGAGCCTGAGGTTGATGGCTTCCTAAAAGGTGTACGAGTGCTATAAGGTATACTTTGAACCGGCACAGTGTTTCTTTTTTTCTTTGTTTTGCTTGATGTTGTGTGCGGGTGTTTGTCTCTCTAATAAATCAGGGGTTTGTGTTCATACTGCTTGCAAGGGAAGGGTTGTTGGTTTTATTGGACACCCTAGTGATTTAGCTAGTGTTTCCCAGGTGGGGGCTTGAGCCAAGTTAAAATATATTTAGTACCCCAAACCTGAACCCAGCCCTTGTTGCTGCTGACAGGTGCTCAGCAGAAGGGTTGCACTTAAAAAGGAAGCAACAATGTCTGTGATGATGGGTATGGATCAGATTCTAATCTACATTAAAGATATGCTACACTGCTCTCAGTAAAAAGAAGATTTAAAATGGAAATGTATTTGTATTCACTCAGTTGTTGTCTTACACTGCTGGAGTGACCTGAGCATGATCAAGAAGCGAACCCATGCATATTTTTTTTATTTTATCCTAACACAGTTGCACTGTGTGGTCCTGTTTTTGTTGGCTATGCATATATGCTAATTCTACCAGCTCAGAAGAGCTAAGGTTTTGCTCCTTAGAACTTGTCTGTCTTGTGCAAATAAGTTTTAGATGGAGAGGCACTGTTAAAAATGTACACTAGCCACAACAAGATAATGGGCAACACTTTCAGATGCATTTAAGTCACTTGGGAAGTCAAGTCCTATTACAGTCTTTGAATAGCGCCCTAAAACCAAATAAGTGTTTTTTGCAAATTTTCCCTACTCACTTTCACCACGGTATTTATGGAGTTTGGTGTTGTGGCAAGTATACATACTCTGGGCTGCATACATCCAGCACAAGTCACTGTAAAGGGCAAAAGCACTCCAAAAGTACTCATGGCCAGTTGCCAGAGCAAAAATGCTCAAGAGGTTTCACTCGTGTTTTGCAACTGCTGAATTCACAAGTACAAATCAGCTATTGGCATTGACAGATTTGGTGATTTGTTCATGCAAAACAGGCTTTCAGCTGGCTGCGTATTTTGAAAATCCAGTCCCTGTTCTGCAAAATCCTGTTTGTCTTCCCTTAAAAAAATGGTTATTACATTTCCTATATTAAACCTTACCCAACTGTGATCATATTGTTAGTAATGTGCAAAGGATTAGAAAGTGTATTACATCTGAGAGAGGTATTTATGTTGTCTGTGGTGGAGCCTTTACTGCACTATGGTATTTATGGTATTGAGTACAGTTACAGTGGGAAATTAGCCAAGGACATTTAACCAATAATATTGAATATTGAGCAGAACTCCTTAGTGAAAAATCATTCTCAGTGGTCTAAAAGCTAATACAGCCCACTATTACTATCATCCATTTGGGTAAGAGTTACTGCAGACCAGAGATTCCAGGCTGCTTCCTGCTTCCCTGGGCTTACAGCAAAGCTGTGAAATACAGGAAGGCTAGTTTTTCCATTTGCATGTTGAAAATAAATGTAAATACAAGCTTAGTTTTCAATGCTGCCAACAGCTCAACATGTTCATCACCTACACACAGTGCAAGTTAAAGAAATACTTAAGCATTTGCAGACTCTGATCTGTACGCAGAGCTCTGATTAGCTTTATTTCTTCAGGGTTTTGGTTTGGTACAGACCTGCTCCTAGCAGAACTAAATAATAATAATCCAACCAACCATGTTATGTGATGGATTCCATCCAGGCCAGCGTACAAAGGTTTAAAATCAGGAGCTCATTATCAAAAAAAAAAATCAGCAGAACTTCCCAGCCTGCTTGAAAAGGAGTGAGATCTCTAGACTTGGAGCCACAGGTTAGAAGGAATCTCCAGAGTCAGCTACTGCAACCCCCAGAACAGAAGTAGGATGCCCTATTCTTAAACCATCCGTTTCAGTCCTTGTAGGGTTATTTGCTTCTGGATCCTCTCCAGCTTCTTCACAACCACCTTTAATACAGACCCAAGAATTGCACACAACACTCCTACCAGAGCTAAGCAGAGTGTTGCTGTCACCTCTTAGGTCCTGCATATAGCGTTCTGTGAAAGCAGCTCCAATAGGCACTTTTAGGGCATAAATCCAAAATTCAACATTATCTGTTAAAAAAAAAAAATTGCTCTCTCCTCTATATAACATTTGGATGTTTTCCATCTAAAACCTTAAAAGAAATAGGATAAAATTTCTCAGGCAACCTTTAAAATGTCGAACCTCTGATTTCACAGTCTTTAATACAATATTTGTCTGTCATGAGAGTCAGGGAAAAGATCTTTTGACTGTAGGGATATTTTTGTACTTTTAAAAATGCTTTAACTAATTTTTGATGGATTTCTCGGTAGAATGTGTTAGTATAAATTTATATGGTGCAACAGCAATGGAAGTCCATGGGGAACACTAGCCAGATACATTAAAAATGAGGCTCCATTCCCAATGCAAATTTTCTTTAAAGAAATGGACTGTTGGATCTGAATGCATAATGCATTCTAATTAGCTCCCTCTTAATCACAGCAATTACCACAGGCTATCGTAATATTGAAAGTTGTGTCCATGCTGATCCTTTATGATGTACTGATGCGAAGGCTGTCAAAATGATTATCAGCACCCATTTCACTTACTGTTCCTATTTTCTAGCTGCACAAGAATAGATGGAAACTTTGGTGGCAAGTTAATCTGCTGGCCTGGGAGGAGAGCAGAGGGAGAACAGAACCCATTTTAATGTTTTCCTGTCCAAAATCCTCACTGAGTTGTGTTGTGACTTGTGAACTCCAACCACCTGCTTTCTATATTCATGTATTATGGGCAGGAAAGAAAATCACCAAATTGAATCCGTTTTTATTCTTCTCCTTGAACTTCTAGCTTCCCATGTATGTATCCAGGGCCCATTGCCCTTAATATGCCTTATGTGAAATGTCTTTAGCACTCTTACTCCTTTCAGCAGCACTGTTCAATTATAAACCAGGTTGTATATTGCATAAAATGCTATACATAAAAAGTGTAACATGGCAGCCACAGTGGAAATAAAATTCGGCAAGGCAGAGCACTGTGTGATAGAGGTTTAGCATAAACCCTGCCTCACTCAAGGGTTGAGTTGATATGAATGGTTTTGCTGAAGTCCAGAGAGAGCCCAAAGAACAGCAATCAGGAGGCCTGCAGGGATTCAGGAGAGGCAATTTTTAATGCTTTTCCCCAGAGATTGCTGCAGCTGCTCTGATTTAGAGCAATATTAAGCACCAGACCCAGGGATTTGGCTATCTCTGAGATGCTCCTTATGTAGTGGCAGGGGCTTCTGAGTGGCTGAGAACCCGGGATCCTGAGCCCTTTTCCAGTCTGACTGATTTTGAGGATTTGTGAGAAGGTGGGAGTTGCTCTCTATGTATGGCAACTGGTGCTCCAGTTGTCCTCTCCTTCTTGGCAGCTTAGCTTGGCTTTAGCTTGGCTTTTTTGGCCATAAGAGGAGTCCTTATTCATCTTCTGTGTCATGGACAGGACCTAGAGGAGACATCAAAGAGCTTCCAGTTGTATTACTTCCCACTGGGATTTCTGCAAGGAAATGCAGAAAAGAATGGGAAAGTGCTTCTGAGACTGGGACCTCTCCCAGTCCAGACAGCAAGAATGGTTGCTTTAATGACCAACCCTGAGGAGGCCCAGAGCAGTAGTATTCAGCAGGGGACAGGAGGGGCACAACTGCAGAGGCAGCACATACACTTCCCTCTTGAAAGGGCAAAATTTGTGCATTGCAGAGAGGCTTCCTCTGCACTGAGTGAGAGGAGGATGTGACTTACATAGGTGGATCTATGGTAGAGGGAGCAGAGGTGCACGTTTTACTTCACCTAGCTGTCTGAGGAGCAGTTTTCATCCTTTGTAAAACACATTTGCAAAGCCAACTACTGCTATTGCCATTTCACGGCCACTTCCCGGCAGCTGCCCTCTTGCTGGAAAGTAGTGCCATGATGTATCTCTGACGCTGGCAGGGTGCAGAGTTCAATATTTTTCCTATCCTGCTTTAGTCACAATTTGCAATCAGAGGAAAGACTTCACTGCTTAAAGCAGCATGCTTCCTCGTTTGATGGCAGTATTAAGTTTTGTGCCACCATTGTAGTCAAGCAGGGTGGAAACAAGCCTGCAATCAGACATATCCCCTGTCACAGATCATGGCACATCAGGCCCCAGGTTCTAATTTTAGTCAAACACTTACTTTGCAATTTCATTTCCATTTATTTCCTACAACTTGCAAATGCCTTTTGTTCCTCCCGGCAGTGAGCAACACAGCCCTGGTGGCACCTGATTCACAGATGATGTGTGTCTGTGACAGCCCCCAGCAACAATGCTTGGCTCCTTACCTTGGTCTCTGGAAAGCCATTCTTTTAGCTCCCCAGGTTTCTGGTTCAATTCCTGGTGTTGGCTAAAATGGTTGCTGTCACGTAAGCAAGTAGCTGGGAGCTTTGACAGAGTCATTTCATTTCAGGAAGCAGGTCTGAGCAAAGCCTCAATTCCAGGCCTTTTCAGAGGCTGTGATCAGGGGATTGAAAAGTATTTCAACAATGAGGCTTTGATGCTGTTTTTGGAGGCAGATCACCCAGCGGGGAATCTGTGGCAAAATCATTAAATGATTTCTCCAAGTCCACACTGTGAATTAGCAGCCATGACTGTGCAGAAAACCCAGGTCCCCTGCGCCCAGCCCTCTTCCGTAATACTAGCCCGAGCCTGAGGAAGCTTTCTTTAAAGTGAAAGAGTTGCATGCTTCTCCGTTATGTTTTGTTGCTATCCTCCTTTTCTATTCCGTTTCCTAGTAATACTGATCAGCATCAGAGTCGCATGGTGCATACCGCTGCACAGTCAGACAAGGTCAGTGCCCCAAAGAGCAAGTAAACCATTTTTAATTAATCAGATTAATAAACTGCTTTTCCTGTGGCAGGGACTTAGCTAACAATCCCCATTAACAACAGGCTCCCATCTCCTTTACACATTTTTATTATCTTCATGCAATGGACACCCCTGCAGTTTCCTGGCTTTCAACCTCAGATTTTTGGATAACTTCCAGGCCCCTTCCTTTATTTGGTTCTTAATTTACTGTAACTACAGTATTCACACCTTTATATTTCTTCTTATAAAGACAGATCTCCTTCCAGCCCACAAACTAACATCTCTACATGAAGAAAATGAAAATTGCAATCACTTTAGGCATCATAAGTCTCAAGGAAATAAACTTTTCTCTCCCCTAGTAAACTGCAGTAGTGCTTTACAACACTTGCAGAGGTGAACATTCATTGTACAACTACAGGAGCAGTTTTGTATCTGTCTGGTAGGTACTTCCAGAAGACTGGGCACTATCTCATATCAGCTTCCCATCTTATGTTGGATTCCTCTAACAACTCCTGATACTTTTGCTATCATTAGCTTGACTCTTTTAAAATAGTCCATGGGTTCAGAGAATGACACCCACTTGAAACCACTGATCCTGCCCCTCTTTCCTGGAGAAATGATGAACAGACCCTAAAGAAAAGACTGAAGCAATAAAGAGCAAATACTCTTGCAGCCTCAGATGACAGTCAGCTTCATTTGCCAGAACCTCAGCACTGCCTGATTGGACTACAGACTTCTAAAAATGTGATATCAGCTCTAAATCCCTGGAGAGATGAAATGCAGAACGGCTTCCTTGTCTGTTGTTATCATCTCTGCCTGCACTGTCACCTTAGCCACTGTGTTAGATGAGGTAGATGGTCTGC
The DNA here is from genome assembly GCA_030014935.1 of Caiman crocodilus. Lineage (NCBI taxonomy): Eukaryota > Metazoa > Chordata > Crocodylia > Alligatoridae > Caiman > Caiman crocodilus. The sequence continues at coordinate 14,772,173 of JAGPOW010003364.1, forward strand.
AGCTGCAGCAGGCCTCTGGCATGGAGAACAGGTTCCCACATCTTTCAGGGAGAAATAGAGAGAATGATTTGTAAATTGTGGCCCCAGGTCTGGGAAAACAAAGCCATGGTAGCTGATTAGCCAGATGGAAGGAATCGAGAGGTTGATGACCTTGTTCTCCATAGTCATAGCATACCCAAAGTCTGTCATCGTTACCCCGTAATTGATTTATAACGGCTCCAAAATGATTTGTTTTTCAGACCAGACTTTCGAACAGGTTCTCATGTATTTTATGTTCAGAGATTCATCTGTTCTCCCTGTTACTGCTGCGTACAGCTGTCCTACCAGGGTCTCGGTTGTTTGGTTTCATTCTCCATGGGTGCTGGGGTTTAGAAGAAGCTTTCAGACTGTGCTGGGGTTTAGAAGAAGGGAATGCTTTCAGACCATGCTGGGACCTTTTGTTGTTTGTTGCTATCTCTTTTAGTTGTTGATAAACTCTGGGCATGTCTATACATTCGTTCATGTGCCGTAATGACAGGTACTAACTTAATGTGCTGCTGCACATTGGCACAAACGAATGGTATTTCCGGGCATCGATACATGTACTCTGGGGTAGAGGGGGGCACATTTTAATTAGCGCACTTGCAACGTCACGTGTATTCAGTGTCCTGCGCTTGAAAATAATAGCAGGGGCACTTTAACTGAAGCTCATTCTAATAGATTTAGTTAAAGCACCCCTGCCACCATTTTGAAACCTGGTGACACTGAATACATGTGATGCAGAGGCTGCTGAAGCATACTAATTAGCATGTCCCAGCAGACTCGATTAATTGAGTCTGCTTCGACATGTGTCAATTAGTATGCTTTGGAGCAGAGGTTTGTCATGTGTACAGGTGTCCCTTGTGACGTTAATGTGCAGTAGACTAAATCTACTGTGCATTAGCACAGGTTTTGCCACCAAGCTAAGGTATGGTAGGATTAGTCTTCTGTGCATTGTCTCATGTAGATGCACCCTCTGAGAACACTTTGTTGTGAAATAATTCTTGACATGTGAGATCTGCCTTCGTATTAACAGTAGATGGTGTGGATGGCATGGGAATCTGGGATAAAGCCTTTCAGCTTGAGGGGTTCTTTTTAATCCAGCCTCAGCTGTTAGTAACCAAAAATGACAATCTAACAGCTATTTGCAGGCCAGTGCGAGTGTCTCACTTCAGTTCCCAGAGGACAAGTGTGTCCACAAGACGAAGGCAAGACAGAAAGCTAGCAGTGGTTTGGCACTGTCAGCTGATGGAGCAAGGATTGCATTTATTATGAAAACAGGACTTGCATCTCATTTATTAACATTTATTATCCACACTGTCATAACATTGAAGCATGGACACAGACCAACCATGCTGTATACCCATGCAAACACAGTACAAAAGAAAAAGTTCTGATTTAAATAAGCTGACAATCTCTCCTCTTCATAGGTCACTCCTCTAATTCAGGGGTAAACTATGCTGAAGGCAGTGTGATCCGGTAGATAAGGCTTGGGACTGGAACGCAGAGATCTGGGTTCTGTTTGTGGCTCCGTCACTGACCTGCTGTAAAAGCTTGTAGAGGACACTGATCTACATTCATCCTTGATGGCTGCAAGTGTTTATGCAGTTTGTAAGATGTTGGAGAATCAAGCACATAATTTGCAGGGACTGTAGGGAAACTGCCATTGTGCTGTTGACAAAGACATGAAACTTCCCTCTATGCATATACATGCATATTATTAGGATATTGCTGAAATAGAAGCACTGTGCCAAAAGAAAAGGGTGGTGTCATTTGGCCAAAGGAAGAATCTTGAAACTAGTTATAGAAGGCCCCAAAATGTAATTATCAGGGATCCAGGTTTTGTTTCCCATGGAAAAATGGGAAAACACAGATTTTCCCTTTTGACCAAGAAAAATGCAGGGTTTTTTTCATTTTTTACAGAGAAACACTCAGGTTTTCCATTTTTGCAAAGAGCTGTCTGCAGACCGGGAGAGTTCCAGCCTGCAAGGGTCTGGGGGAAGCAGGAGCAGGGCAGTCAGGCGGGGGCACCTCACACATGTACATGACCACCAGGCAGCCGGAAGAGCAGCTCCTGCAGGTAAGTATAGCGGAGGGGAGGGGGAATTGAGGCCCTCATAAGGAGGGAGGGAGTTGGGCAGAGCTGGGGATGGGGCTGCTGCCCAGCTGGGGTGGTGCATGGGGCTTGGGGCCAGAATGTGCAGCCTCAGGGCCCAGGCAGGGAGAGGGATAGAGCCACAGATGGCACATCCCTCCCCAGATCTGTGCACAGGAAAGGTACGACCTCAGATTCCCTGCCCTGCTGCCCTACCCATGGGGCCTCTGTAGCCCAGTAGGCAGGACTCAGCATGATAGGGCAGAGCAGGGCTGGGTGGGGAAGCTGCTTGTCATTGCAAGCCCCGCACTGCCCCTCACTGCTGCTAGGGAGACAGAGAATACCTCACCAGGGCAGCATGGGGCTCACAGTGGCAAGGAACTTCCCCACCCAGGCCCAGCTGCTGAGCTGTGGAGGCCCCAGGAGAGGGCGGCAGGGCAGGGACCCCAAACCTGTAGTGGGCAGCCCGCCCCCGCCTCCGCCCCACCCACAAGCTCTGCTCCAGGTATGCTGCCCATGCAGGAGGGAGTGCCAGGCTTTCTGCTGCAACCCAGCAGCTGCCACCTCCCACGAGAGGCAGCCGGGGGCTCAGGCACTGCTGTGGGGGGCAGGGGCTGCAGACCTGGATCCCTGACCTGACCCCATAGCCTTGGCAGCTGGGGGCCCCCTCCAGCAGGTCTGGGGTGCTGTGGGTGAAGAGTGAGGGGCACCAGCAGGGCTATGGGGCTGTGGATGGGAAGTGAGGGGCCTGGACCTGCATCCTAGCAAGTGAAGGGGGCAGGAAGTGCTCTGATTTTCAATGATTAACAACCCAGCATCAAATACCTAAATTTATAGGTACTTAAAATTAATTTATTATAGTGATTGAGGCACTGGTAGGCTTCCAAATTGCTTTACGATTGTAAACATATCAATAAAATACTGTGTTCAATTGATACCTATACATATATGTGTGTGTGTGTGTGCAGGTGTTTCATTTTAATCATGGATTTGGGGGTTTTAATCAGAGAACTTGTGATTTGTAAACAGAGAAAACTAGGATCCCTGGTAATTATATACAAGGAAACAATAAAGATTAAATAAAATCTACCTAAAATCTCCAAGGCCAGGTACACCGATATAAGTGATTGGAAATAGTTTATACCCATAACAGAACAGAAATTACTTAGCTCAAGAGACAAAAACTCAAGGAAGTAGAAAGAGAATTAAGGAAAGAAGTAATACTAGGCTGGTGTGGTTTCTAGGCTAGTTGATCTGCTGTCCTTTCCTGGGGTCTCATCAAGTGCACCCCACAGAAGTCTCTCATCCCTTTCCCTTCAGTAATGGAAATTTGCAGTTCATTCATTCTCAGACCAGGGTTACAGCTTCCTGGATACCCAACCATGATCATTCAGCTCATATTTGGACTCCACAAGTTGGTTTTTTTCCACCCTTTGGGAGCATGCAGCATTATGTTTATAATGCAATAAAAAGAGTGTCTTCAAAAGAAAGCCTTTATTGTTTCTTTCTGAGCTACAAATTGTGCACAACGAAATTGTAACACATATTCTTTTTCTTAATCTACAGCTCTTGGCTTGTGTGCCTCTGTGCTACTCAGCCATGCTATTTCTCTAGAAGTCTTGTTCTTCCCTTGCTTTATACTTAGCTCTTTTAGTTTGTGTTTCAAAAGATCTTCTTCACTTCCCTCTCCAACATTCTGTCATGGTCCCTTTCTCTCCTCTGTCTCCAACATGCAGTTGGATAATATCCTCTCCAAACAAAAATTCAACATCTCACAAATCGGCTGCTTTATTCCAGACATGTTTCCTTTTATGCAAATGAAAATCTCAAACTTTTCACCCTGACATCTCTTCTTTGAGGTTTTGCCATCATTTTGGTCTCAAGATGACAAAAGCCTACCCCCAGCCTGCCCTTCTACCTTCTTTTCTCAACCCAGTAAGGAATGCAGCCATCTACCCTGTCACTCAGACCCATCACCTGGGTATTTTCTTCAACTCTGACCTCCCTATTTTCTTCAACTCTGACCTCTAAAATCCCTCATATGTGGGATTTCTCTTTCCTATCGCATCAAACGCTTGTCATGTGTTTGATGCTAGTTGTCATCACTTTCAAGGATCATTAGCAACCAACCTAGAATCAGTATCAAGCTCGCAATATCAAGAGATTAAAGACCAGCCCATGACTCCAGCCTTCAGCATTCACTCATTTGATTTTCAGACAAGTATCTTTGTGATTTCCCCCATCGTGCCCCTCACTATGCATATCCTCAAAGCTACTCCAGCATTCTCCTTCAAAATCACACTTTCAAACTTTCCTCCCGTGTAATGCCTAAAGAATTGGACAAGATTAGGTTGCTGGTATGCTCAGACCACTGACTAGCTAGCATCTAGTATGATGGCTAATTCTGTGTCCCTGATTTCTTGTAGACCATCTGTCTCTCGTCGTCTTGTCCGTCATCTTCAGCTTATAAATTCCTTGGGACAAGGACCACATTTTTATTCTGTTTGTATAGTATCTAGTACGGGGGAAGGCCGGGGGGGAGGGGTTGGTCAGGACTAGGTTCCCTGGGAACAACAATGGCACCTTCTTACAGGATTTTTCCATAAAAGTTAATATAGCGTTATCATTTATAATAATTCAATCTCATGGTTTTCAACTAGCAACATTCAAGCCACCTAATGCTGTCCATTAAAGATCTATTCTTTGCTTTATATTTGTGTTGTTTTCTCTTTCCCTTTGTCACTTTCCCGTGGACGAGCTAAATCACAGAAACTTTGGAAGGTCTCTTTTTCCCTGAGGTGCTATTGAATGTGGTAGAATAAAATGTGAAATAAAATCTTGCAATCAAGGCTATTCTGAAGTTGTCAACATATTTTGTTCCCTAAACATACATCTGAGCCATCTCAGAGGTATTGTAGTCCTCTCCTGGAGTTGATAAGCCATTTAATGCACTGTTCTGGTGACAGACAAAATGGGATTTGCTTCCAGCATCATTCTTTTTGTGTTTTGATAGTTTTCAAAGAGGCTGGAAAACAAAGCAGCAAATGTACCCCATCACAAAGTAAACCTAAAGAATTCCTCTGCCTGATGAATGGTTAAAGCAGCTCTCATCTGTGGGTGTTCAGCCAAGAGACGGGTCATTATCTTTGTTATTACAGTGATGCCTAGGGGCCTCAATCGCAACTGGCTTTGTGCGAGGCACTGGACAAATACAGAGAAGATGGACCCCGGCCCAAAGTGTCTACACTCTCTTTTTTTTTTAAAGCTACAAGGAGGGGCAAGCAAATGCTTGAGGGGAGGGAAGGGCAGGAGAACAAGGATCAGAGTAATCAAATACTCCCTTGCAAAAGTTAACGAATAAAGTAAATATTGGCAGCTTTTACTGGCTGTCTGATCCAGGTGCCAAAGTTTCTTACATGCCTCACAGTGGAAATGGGTCCCAAGGAAGAATCTGAAGAACAGAGATGTGACTCTATTGTCAGCTCAGGAAAACCACTGTGTAGCACCACATGAACAGGCCAGTGTTAGCAGCTGCTTTGTCCTGGGACACACTGGGATGCGATACAGGTATTTCATCCTCCTATGCCAAACAGTGTGTCTGTCACTGGCTGAACTGAGTTCTGGTCTCTGAACTTCTCATTCTTCTCTAATCATTGCCTGCTGAACGTCTGGGAGACTTGGGGAGCAAATAGGTAAAAAAGTGTGCTTTACAGAGGAGGGCAGAATACTCAAACATTATCCTTGCAAGAGAGATCAAGGCATCAGAAAGGAGTCTGTCCTTCTACTGGCACCCAACCTATACCCTTTATGTTAGTCTGCAATGACCCCACTGCAGGCAAATATCTACAAAGCCCCAGGGAAGCCAGTGGTGCTTCATGAAGAACCATGGAGAAAGCTCACTGTAAGTCTGGAACCCAAGGTTAGTGATCACGGACCTCCATGGGAGCACTGAATCCAGCCCTGCATTTGTATAGCATGTATGTTGTTATGCTATCCCAATGGTTTTGAAGTCATAAACCACACAAGTCTTCAAGGATCTTGTCTGCCTGATGAACGGATTTGTTCCTACATTAGTATTTCATTCAAGAGTTTGCACCTTGCTTAGACGTGAATGTGATTTTAACAAAGCCATTTCCAACCTTTTAGTTACTTTGCCTCGTAAGCCTTTATTTTCCAGAGTGTGTAATTAAACGAAAATAGCTTGGAAAAGCCCCTTACAATAAATAATTTACAAGTCTTGCCCTAGGGACATTTCTTAATTATAATTCCACTGGTCAGATCTTCCTGAATACTTTGAGATACCATTCCCTGCTGGGATACTGAAATGTAATTAACTTATTCCTTTGGTAATGATATTTTTTCCTTAAATTATCCATCTCTTATGCAAGACTTGTATATAAACAAAATAGTACTTTAGATAACCTCCTACATGCATTGTGATAAGAATAGCAATAATGACATTCACTGTATTTGGAAACTGCAACAGACCATGGCATATCCATTTGGGGAAAGACGAAATCATTTAGAGCACATTTTTATAAATCCTAACATGACATTCCAGCACGAATGGATACTATAGAGGAACCAGTCAATTCCAATTTCTTTCAGTGTTGGCAGCTTGCCTTGGTCCCCAAGTGTCATTATATGCACCGCAAACTTAAATCATTCTGACCCAGTTACCAGTTCCCTAACCCTGTCTGCTGGAAAGATTGCTATAGATTATCAGGCGGGCAATGGTTTCATGGTATATGGCATAACATTTCGAGTGACAACAGAGAGTTCTGAATGTCAAAATTAAACCTGTTACTTTTATTTAGTGCTCCAATTGTCAAGACAAAACACATTCATGTGCTTTTCTATCACTGTTGATCAGTGGCTGGGTTTATCTCTTGAAGGCTCTGTGCAAATGTTTAGTATGGGGCTTCAACTCTCTATTAGGCCCCTTGCAGATGTTTCACTTAAAATGGGATTAACCAGTAGTAGTAACCTGGCCATACATTCATGCAATGAATGGCACAATAAAAAGGGGATAAGCCACAAAGTTATTGTACAAAATATGTGTAATAAATTTGTGCCTGGGTCCCATCATAGCTTAAATTGAACATGTGGCCAATGTTAATCAGCTGACTAGTGCTCCAAGCCATGGGTGCACTGGGCTTGCTACTTGCAGCATGACAGAAGGCACAGTTGTTGCGACTGTGGATCAGAACGGGTTGTGCCTTTATCTGAAGGTCTGCCAGGGTCCGTAAGCACTCGTACTAATAGCAGGCTTGAAATTGATGGTTGTTAGTCAGCTTCACAGCTGCTAGTGCCAAGGGAGTCTCTGACCAGCTTGGCACGGCATGCTATTGCATTGCTTGCACTGCTCTAACACATCAGCTCTGTCAATGATCCACAGAGAGCTGGCTAAGTGTGTGCTGGCTCCCCTCTGTGTTCCCAAGCTAAAAATACATACACAGCTCCCTAACACTTTCCCCTACAACTGCCACTATGGCTGCAGGGATGCTTTGGTGAGCTGTGAATGGGAGAAGTGTCCACAAGTAAATCTCTGTACTAAAATATGTTCCCCAATACAAGAGATCTGAGAACTCCCTGCTATTTTATGGTTCCAATCTTTCAAAGCCTTGTACATGTACTTAATTAAAGAGGCTTAATTATAACTATGTACTTATTATATGAGTAATTCATTTGACTCCAGTTGCCCTGGATGCATAAAGTTATGAATATGCTTAGACTTTGCATGATTGGGACCTAAAGTTTTAGTCCAAATTCTTAATTTTATTTCCCCCTCAAATTCCTATATGATACAATCTCTAACAAAGCCCTCAGTTCCATCCCTGTATTTTATTCTTGTTCAGTAGCTGGTGCTGTCCTTGGATCCTGCAATTCAAATAATAGCTTTTTTGTACGTGGCTGCTCACCTATTATCATCTATAGCAGAATCTGGCAGTCAATCCCATCATTATTAATTCATTAAAGTTAACAAATAAAATTTAGGGCTGGCCAGATAAAAGTTTATTAGAAAGAAGAGATAGGAGTGATGTGAATTATTGCACTAATTGGCTGAAGTGCAACAATACATCTGTTGTATGTAGACTGCTTCAGGTCAGCAAAAATATATATGGAAACTATAATTCCACTAAGGCAACAGCTATCAGACAAAGTGTTTCGTTCTATAGCAGTCATCTGGCTTCAATGAAATAACTCATTCTAACAGAACAGCAGTTGTCAACATTGTTAGACACAAAGCACCCTTTGTTAGACTCAAGGCATCCCTTGGAAAACGCTAACTCTTAGTTTGTTTTTTGACCACAGAAAAATCATAGAGCAATTTTTGTGTTGCAAAGAGCTCAGAAAGACCACAGCAGGGCAAAATGGTTTTAACAGCCTGGATTCCTATTTGAAATGTCTGGGTTTATCTTGTGAATCATGTTGGCACACCTGACAGTGCTAACATTGTGTGACACCCTATGACACCCTTGAAAGGATCTCAAGGCATCCCTGGGTGCCTCATTACCCTAGCTGAGAATCACCGTAATACAACATGGTCAAAAAAATCAATCTATCCCACCTTGGAAATATGCCTCCACCTTGATGTAGCAGCAGGATAGTGCTAATCTCTGAAAATGTTCTATTCCACTCATATGATCTCTTTAGTTTTATGCATAATATGAAGGAGCAATAGAATCTATGCCATCCAAAGTAGGTCTCTCTAATAAAACAAATGAAGGTCTGGATCTGCATAAGAATTTAGGTACCAAACTACCTTTGAAAAAGTCCCTGTTACCCATTTCAGCAAACCCTCCCTGTTCAGGAAAACATTTAAGTGTATGCAGAAGTCTTACTGATCTCCATGGGATTTAAACACATTTGCAGTGTCAAGCTGAACTAGAGTCTAGTCCTTCAGCTTGCACCAATATGATTAAAAAAAGAATGTGGCACCAAATTCCTGTTAGCTGAGTACTAAGCAAGTAGCATTCTTTGGTTGCAAAGGGGCAGAACACCAGGCAGGGTGGCACTTTAGAGAATAACCGACTCGGAGACTTGTGAGTTTTCATTGGCTGGGAGGAGAGCAGGTCTGCTGAGTTAGCAGGAAGTTAGCATACTCTTTTGTGTATTAATTGACATTTTGGGGAAAGGACAAAGATGAAAGTACAGTCAGAATAGAAGCTGAGCTAAATCTACCCCTTCTCGCTCAGCCCACATGCTCTATGCGTCTTGAATCAATGTTTGACTCCCGTAACTAAGACTGTGTACAGCACCCAGGACTGTGTGCTAATGCAGCCATAAGAAGCAAGTTGGAGAAACTTGTGGTCCACATATTACTAACAAAAAGGTCATCTATGCTGCAGTTCTTTATGATGCAAGACACAGGAAGACCCACCTTGACTTCCAGGTGTACCTGTAGTGCGGACCATGCAAGTGTGGTGAGCCTGACTGATATTTAAGTGACATAAGACAAACTTTATAGGTAGTGGTTTTACTTGAACCCGTGATCTATTGAACTGAGAAACAGTTAACTTACTTCCCAATGTGATCATCATCCCCATCAGGACATAGACTGTTACATAAAGTTAGGAGCAAAGGGAATTAAACCTGCTTACGTTATCCCTCTTCCTATAGATGGCACTGTAGGAAGAGGGAGGAAACGACAGGTACTAACTTAGCAAAGGAACACACAATGACACTACTGGCTGGAATGATGGGCTGTTAAAGCTATAATCAAACACACCACTGGGATCAATACAAAGAGCAATCGAGTAAAATGTTACCACCTCAATTCCATGGCCTGGGACTTGATGATGCAATGGCTGGTCCTTCTTGGCTTTTACAGTTATGAATGTGTGTGTTTATATGTGGAAGGAGGACAAGACTGACAGATAATTAGACAGACAGACACATGTCCCCCTTCCCACACCCCTATGTAAAGCTAAAGGCTTTAAGTAGCCCCTCTATGAGACAATGAGTGTTGGAACCGCTGGAATTGGAATTTGCTGTTTATATCAAGGTAATAATGGTGTAACCTTCTCCACCAATATGTAATGTCTCTATTCTGGTGGGACTGCCTCCAGGTGGCCTGATTAGTATTTCTGTCCCTCTGCCCATTCTGTTATTGGCCCCTTCATTAAGCAGCATGAACTCTCAACTAGAGAACTGATTTTGTGAAAGGAATCATGGCTTTGATTCAGAACTAGCTGAGACCACGGACTTATTTCCCGTAAGTCACCACACAGGAGTCACAAAGTAACCTTCAGTTTACTGGCATTTGCTTGCAATGGTCTGCAAAGCTCAGTCATTGATTCAGCATTTGAGGGGCGGCAAACCCATGTCAATAGACCCTTATATTGCACCTTCATGTTTCCTCTGTGCTTGTGTGTATAGGTACAATCCAATTTCAATTAACAATCCTAGGGGCTTTTTTCACATGGCAATATATTACTTCTGGTTATTTCTTCATCATAGGTATAAACAAACAATGTGGAACATTTTCTCTGGAGGAAATCCTGTTCTTTGGAAAAAGTTACTTGCAGCCACTACCATTGTCATTTCCACTCTGTGGTACCCATTTGTTCAGTGCAAATGAGTCCTAATCCCATCAAGTAGCCAGCTGAGGCAACAGCACCCCTTTTGAGCACCCAACTTGTCCTGTGTCTACTCCTTACTCCAGACTAAATACATTGCTGAGCAAAATCTGCCTTAAATTATTGTGGAGCAAATGTGCTGCATGTCCACATTCTAACATGAATTTGCCCTGTGCTAAATTCAAGAGGGACCAGGTTTTTAGCCTTTTCTTGCATGAGGCATTTGATGGAAGGCCTTGCATCATCAAGCTTTATATGAATGATCACCTGATACTGCCATTATTGGGGGAGCTCTTCCCTATTCTTCCTGGTACTGAACACAATAATTTGACATTTTGTTTTTTTCAGGAAAAAAATTACCAGTTATTTCCAAATAGAACAGCAGCAACACATCTGAATTGGGATGTTTCAAATGCAAATATGTTGCGGGATGTTTTGAAACATAGGGCTTTGTTAGATCTCATTGGGCTTCTAACATACTATGGATGCGTTCATTATATTATGGAAATGGGTACTAGACATTATGGTAGAATTTAACCTCGTGATGAAACAAATCCTTGGCTCTGTTGAATTTACAATGACCAAAGGATTTTTTTTTAAATTAGTTATAAAGTTACTGTGATAGCAAAGATGGAAGTAAAACTGAATACAATAGCTCCCAGATTAAAAAGCCCACATACACGGTAGGCATCATTTTGTTCACAAAAATAGCTATCACCTGGGAAGTCTGAAGGGCTTTCTGTTCTGTAGTCAGTGCTTGAAAATTCATAGAATTTTTAATGAGGAAACAGAGAGGATTGGGTAAAATGAATGAACTGATATGCAGGTTGAGAAAGAAATTACACATGTTCAGAAAAATTGAAGTTGCACTGAAGATGACAACTATGTTATTAACAGAACACCGAACAGCAAGAAGAGAAAAAGAATATTTTGTTCCCTTTCCTTTTACCAACTGTATCTCTTTAATTCCCAGATTTCACTGTTACCTTAAAATGCTGCCACCACATTGCTCTATGGGTAGCACCGTTTTCAGTGATCTGATAATTATTGTGGATGGTACACAGTCCACAGTACTGGGGTTGTTTTAGTTCCATTTCATACTGGCAGTATGCCCCCCCCCCCCCAAAATAGTATAGTTTTACAAAACAACTAATGAAAACAATGTATCTCTATGATTTCCGCTCTACATAAATTATTGTGCACATGACAAATATTTCCTTATGCAATCTGCAAAAACTTCTCTTTTACTTGCTTGAATGGAATAGCTTTCATTTTTCTCAGAAGCCATCGCCTCCAAAACCTTTATCCTTCAATAATAGTAGCTCTCTGCTGTAATTGTTAGCTTCTCTCTATCCTTTAATATTGTACGGACATCTTAAGCACTACTCCACTTCATTATGGATTAACGACCTGGAACACTATAGGTTTTAAATCAAAGTCATATTGAGTTATAGTTAAAAACAATCCCAGCTTGAGAACCCATCTACCAAGTTTCAGCCCAAGGCACATTTTTATGGTCAAGTCAGAAAATTGGGTTTACATTAAAAACATTAACTATCCTGTTCCCAGCTCTTCTACAATTATAAAACTCTTTAATGATGAAGCATGTAATCTAAATTATTGTATAAAATTGTGAAATCAGTCTAAAGCCCTTTATTATCAATTCCTCTTTGCCATGTTATTTTGTATCTTAACTACTGATTTCTTGGCTACTGTTTCCTTAATGGTCATGGTCACATATAATTTGTGACTGCCATAGCCGTACTTCAAACTTTTGTCACAACAAATACAAACTTCAAGATACAATCATGAAACCTCACAGTAGCTGAAATCAATGTTCAATAAGGGTAATAAAATTGTCATGTTAAATATCAACAAACAGAGATAGGATTAGATTAAATGGTCTTTATTTTAATGAAAACATAGTCACACATTCATGTTTCTATTGATTCCAGAATAAGACTTTTCACTAGATATTATCTAATTAGGATGAGATCAATACAGTCCTTATTAGCAAGAATGTTGTTTCACTGACTTTTCTTTTGGTCCGAAGAAAAATAATGTATTGTACCCTCACAAAAGTCATGTATGATGATGACAAAGATGTGCCAATAGGACATGAAGTCTTTGGTCGGCCGTTCCGTGATCAGTCAGTTTCAAAAGCCACTTAGCTATTTTCATACAGGACTTCATCTATTTGGATATCATTTTCTGACACTGGTACTGACTCACAGATCTGCTCCTTGAAAGCTAAGGCAATGGTGTAAGGTTTCCCTCTGGGGTGTTTCATACATCGTTCAAGGTAGGTGTCATAGTATCCCTTTCCTCTTCCCAGTCTGTTGCCATTTTTGTCGAACCCAAGGCCTGGCATGAGGATGAGGTCAAGACCCCCTGTAGAAAAAGAACATGTCAGATGAAATGAACTAAGCAAACCCATGGTAGGGGTTTCCTTATTGTCTGAACAGCACCACAAACAATAAGTTAAAATTGGAGTTCGCTATTTTGCTAAATGCCTGCTTTTTCTGGAACAAATGAAAAATACCTTGAACAGTAAATCCAACATTTACATTTTGATCTTACCAAGTGCATACTAGATCAGCTGCAGAATAATTAGACCTTGAAAAAGCCAGAAGAGAAAAACATCTGCCTTCAAACAAAGAAATGTGCTTTGTCATTTGAAGTCACCCCTTCCTTCCAATAGTAATGCTTATGTCTGTAAACCTAGGCTAAAATTGAAGTAGAAGGAAAGTAAATGGAAGGAAAATCAGAAAAAGCAAAGCAATCCTCACTAACTGACACGGAAAAAGGGGAGCACAGTAAAAACAATGAGAAGATCTATAAATGGAGGAATCCTTTCTTAACTGCTGTAAAATATCCTGAATCTCCCCCTTCCCATAGACAAGAGAAGTGGTATTCTCTGAAGATGCACCAACTATGATGTATTTACTCCTTTATTTTGAGAACATACTATCTACCCTTGCTGACTAGTTGGGATTTAGGTAATCCCACAGTTGTCGGGCTAGGGGAAAGAACAGCACTATTAACAGTCTTGTTTGCACCATAACACCTCCTCTCATAACAGCCCATGCCCAAGTCCATCCAAGTCTCTTTGTGTAACTTTAGCTCCTGAGCTTTGACTGTCTCTAAAACTGCTCAGAGCTTCTGATCATACTCCTCTGCCATTTCTCCTCAAATCACACCATCATCGTGAAGACCTGACTACCCTCTATGCAGTCATAGATGTGTTGCATTTCCCAGGGAGCTCCAGTCTGTGCTATGCTGGGAAACTAAAGTTAGACTTGGACTGAGTGCAAGCTTTGGAAAAGGGGTGCAAGCTTCCTTCTTCCCAAACAAGATGCCTATACTTGTAGCATGGGAAACAAGTGGAGCGGGGGAACAGTCACCCTAGCTGGCATAGTCCCTGGAAAACTGTAAAGCCAGCAGCATTCATTCCTCTTTGGCCTCTCCCTTTTCAGAGATGGAAGGGACTAATGAGCAGCTGCTAAGGGAGGGAACTGCCCTGTCAGGGTTCCTGGCAGCTTCTCAGAGAGACTGACTCTTTCATGTTGTCTCCAGAGCAGCTGGCTTAGGTCTGGAGTTCCCCACAGAGCCCAGGAATCCCTGGGCTTTCAAGGCCACGTCCGTGTTCCTCTGTAATGCTCAGATGCTCATATTCTCCTCCAAACAGGGGGAACATTTATTCTGCAACAGTTGAATTTCAAACCCCAAATGGATTAGTATTTAGCTTGACTAGAATTCAGAGTAGGAGAGAGATTGAATTGTGGCTGCTTGACAAGCGGTTCTCCTACACAAAATGTATGGATGACGGGAGCTTTATAGATGATCCAACTGTGAGAAACACAACGCTATAGATTCAGATCAACCTTTTTTTCCCCTCGGCTTCATTAACACTTCTTGGAAACTGACAGGATACGGGGTCTTGAATTTTGAGGCTACTTCCCACATTGTTCTGGATGTTGATTCATGTCTCTGCCAGGCAGAAAAAGGAAACAGATTGCTATGCTGAACCCACTGCCAAGTGTAGACCCAGCCAGTGTGTAGATCACTCTTGTCATTTGAGGATGAAAAGCCCTGCAATGGGATCTTCTAAACAAATGAGTGTGGCTGAGCTGGTGCAGCAATCTGGAACCGCCATGATCGTGTTTACTAGCTTCACAGCATAAGGAAGCTTTCTTCCTTTAAATGCTGCTGCCACAGAGAGAAAGGAGCTGAAAGTGAGGAAGACAGAAAATATATAATGAATTACAGCATTGAACAAAATGAAATGAAATGACAGCCTGCAAGGGGCAGACATTTAGCATCCTGGTTGCTGTTCCTTATTTCTGTGACGGAAGTTTTGTTGTTTTATCAGCACTGTTTGATTAAAATCTCTTCAGTTCCTTCATTAGTGTCATATTAGTGGGGAGCATATTTTTACAGCATGACCTAGCTCGAAGCCAGTATCTGCCACCACCTTGGACTGCACTGGACTGAAGGCATAAGCCAGCGTCAGAACCAAATGTCTAGCAGAGAGCCATTACACTGTGCTTCCACATCAGATGAGGGGTGAGGCCCTGCTGACAGAGGCATAAGGAAGTTTACATTAGATGGGCTACTGCTGAGTAGTGTTTTTCCACTTTCCCAGGGTGTCCCCCCGACACCATGCATAAGCACTAAACTCAGTTTAGAAAGTATGTTAAAAATACACTTAGGCCAACTCATTTGCACATAAGCAGCAGGCTGTCAGAGATTTCCTTCCGCTGCTCATCATTCTTAAAAGGAGAATTACCGGTGTGAACCCCCAGCTATTGTACCCTGCTGACTAATTAGAATATAAGTATGAAAAATGCAATGCAAGGCAGTGTGAGCTGCTTGGAGAAGATGCCTCTCACCTGTCTGGCTTGGTCCAGCTGAGTCAATGTGTCTGCTCAGAAAGGTCAAGGGAGATTAAGGAGGGAACTGGCCAAAGGGGAGATCATGAAAGACAAGACCTCCCACCTCAAGTAAGAGGAAAAGGTAAGTGCACTAGGGAGCCATGGTACATATTTGTTTCTGAAGAAAGACAAATGGCAAGTGGGAGCGGGACAGGAAAGGAATACATCTGGGCCGATGGCCTTACTGTGCATTTCTATCCTGAAAAATGACTCCCTAAAAATGGCTCCTCTGGGACACACATGTTGATGGCTTCTCAGCCTCTCTAAACCATGTGTATTCTGTTTAGAAGTAAGACTCTGTATTTGCTGACAGATCTGCAAACTCAACCTGGTATCCAAGAACCAAACTAACCTCTCTCCTCTGTTACCATTAACATCAGTCATGGATCTGAGGGTCAAATGCTCCCCTCAGTAACTCTTATACAGCTATACTCCCACCAAATTGTGCCCTCGGTGGCTCTTGGTTTCCACTGGGGTTGTGCGAGTTTTGCTGACTGCCATGGAATTGGAATTTAGCTAACATTTGTGTTGATGATGCCCAAGGACCCGAAAGCAGCTCGTTTGCTTGTACCTGTGCTGGCTCCATGGAGCTCAGCACCTAAAAGGCTTGTTTTAGTCACTCAAGTCAGCAGATATGAATATACATACACAAGGGGCAGATCTGCCAAGGAAGAAGGTGCCATGTTTACACAGTCACTTTCATTTTACTTTACATTTATATTACAGACAGGAAGAAGGGGAGTAAATGGGAAAGCTGAGGAAAGGGGGAATTGACAAGGACAGTGCTGGGAAGAAATGCATTTTCTGTATCGTTTAATTGATAGTACAAGCCACACTTCAATGAATTCAGTTTAAGAAACCGAGTTTTTTCTGGGTTCTCTGGAGAACCGGAGCCTATTCTAATGAGTGCATCCCCTTTGCAATCCTGGGTTTTATGCTGAGTTACTCAAAGCTAGCGCAGTCCTCCAAAGTGAAAAACAATGCTGTAAATATTATAATGGGCACCCTCTTGTTTTTCAATATGAAAATGGCTGGAGAATGACTTTATGCTGTTTCACAGCATCCTGTCCCACTTCAATCCCAGTCACGCAGCACAAGAGTAAAGTAAAATGCCAAACCAGATTCCAGGGGAAAATGCAACATGCTCTCCTGTAAGGCAGTTCAAGGCCCTAGCCCCAGACTCTGCCCCAGATTCCAGTTTCAGAAACTCAAAGGCATGCCACGCATCTCCCTGGGAACAATCCTCTTTTCTGCTGGCATCAGGGGAGGAGCAAGGCCCCTGGCTGCCCCGGTTGCAGACAGAGTGGGGAAGGGCAGTTAGAAACTGAGTGAGACAGAGGGACCAAGACTGACAGCACATCAAACTAGGGTCCTTGTACTGAGTAGCACATCAACAGGATGGTACAATATCATAGCAGGAAAGTCCCCCGGTCCCCCCAGGCAATACCACCCCTGTGCACAGGATCCTCATGATCATAGTAACACCCCCAGGCCTGGGCTGGAGATGAGTGGCTTTGTGCCTCATTTGTTCAACGCTCCGCACCAGCGTTTACCCTCCTCTCTACTACCCATGGCATCCTTAAAGAATAATAGATTGCACTGGGCAAGCTCCCTCCAACCAGGGCGCTCAGAGTACTTCACAACTGCCCAAGGGGTGGTAACTATGATGTCCATACCCAACACAGGCCAAGCGAGGCACACAGAGATGAAGTGATTTTCCCAAGAGCCAATGAAACAATGGCAAAGCCAGATACAGAAACCAGGTTTGCAGCTTTCCCGGTCCCTTCCCCTACGGGCTTACACCCAGAAGCAGGTTGAAAGGTCTGAGACCAAGCTCTGTGCCGAGTCCAATGAGGAGGCTGTGTTTCCTCTAACCATTGTAATAAATTTGCCCTCATTAGCTGGTGAGAGTCTCATTACACATTATTATTATTTCAAGGCTGATTTGTTCTTTAGGAAAGGAGTTTCTCCATGTACCTCATTGCTTTTCCTCCCTTTAATCTAACCCTCCTGTGTGAAGTGCCAGTCAGAGTTTTCTTAAAGGGCCTTGACAAAGATCATGTAGTGCAGGGCCATTAGGAACAGTTCAGAGTTGTGTGGTGTGGAGCTGGGACTTCAGTGACTTTGGCTAAGTAAAGATAGTCAAAAAGTCCAAGGCTAAATTAATTCAGTCTTCACAGGTTAGTCTAATTTGCACAGACTGAACAGATAAACAAGTGAACTGACATTCAATTTGGATTCTGTAAATGCAGCTACATGCCTGCAGTGGCCCAGGCCAGGTGCCAGGAGGCGCTAAAACAAGGCTCCCTGCTGAGCTGGAGCAGAAAACTTGGGCCAAGCCTAGCCTGCCCACCCTTTGAGGGGGTGGGATTTACAGGGGAGGCACAAAGCATCTTGGGAGGCTGGGGGACTGTGAGTTAACTTGAATCTGGAGGGGATCTGGTACTTGAGTTCAGTAATTCAACCTAAATCAGTTCAGTCTGATACTACGTCCATCCAGATTTATCTTAAACCAGTTTCAGCCATTTTGCAAGTGGCTTGTGAACATTAAACTTCTGCTGTGTTACAGATTTGAACCCATTTCCAATCACTTATACTGATATATACGGAACGTCTGTCCCTAGCCCTTCAACGCAAGTCAGCTCTCATGTGTCAACGGCTTTCCTATGTGGGAAAGTCCCCACAAAGTGAGGGTGCATGGGAACTCTCCAGTGCTCCCAGGCAAGCAGAAGTCACATGCCTTATTGTGCCCCTACGTATAACACAGCTTCTTTCCCCTCTGCAGGTAGTCCAGTATATGGAGAACAAAGCTGTTATAACTCTTCCCGTCTTTCCCTGACTTCCTTGGGGCTTCATATATCCCTGGAGGTGTTGGAACAGAAAAATACCTCCACTCCTAAGGTGCTGCAGGTGTGACCTATACCTAGCCCATGGGGCATGGGAGGGAGCAAACTCTCCACAAACCCACCTGAAGAGTCCTGTAGAGGTGGAGTTGCAGCATCTCCTGCAGCCCTATATGTGAACTGCTAACATTCATGCTCACTACACACAAATCTTCTTAGCTCAGGATCACCAGAGGGCAGGCAGCAATTAGGGTCCAGGGAGAAACCTTTGCTTCTGTGGTTAAGCCTCTTCCTGAAAAAGAATTCCCTTGCCATGTAATGAACACTGCCAGCAACACCAAACCAGCTGATGCCTTTACAATCAGCCTTTACAAAGCTGCCTCGTGCTTACTGCCTTTTGGAGGCTATCCACCAGCAGGGAAAGGTTACTCCCGTCTCTGAGCTAAACAGCTTAGCTGGGTGGCTACGCTCAGAGAAAAAGAATCCACATGCTATTTCTAAAACCTCACTCCTCAGAAGGAAAAAAAAAGCAGCAAAAACTGCTTGATTCCTACATGGCTTGCAGAGAAAGACAAATGAATTTAACCAATTGCCCTTAACGTTAGAAGCATCCATCTTGGTGGCACGTAGTGTGTGTTAATGGCTGCAGACGAGGCTGGAGAAGGTTCTGACACTGAAGGCTGGGAGCTGGCTGAGCCCTGGCATTCCCTGTTGGAGGCTGAAAATCTTTCTTTTTTTATCATTTATTTTCTCCCTCAACTTTGGCAAAAGATTCACATAATGACATTTCAAAACATGCTTAAATTGCTCATGGGCCTGAGTGTGGACTCTTAAAGTAAGAAACTTAACTGGAGTTTGGCACCTTACTTGCTTAGCACATCCTAAGACTCATTTTCAGAAATAGCTTGCAGGCAAATTTCTAAAGAGATTTAGGTGCACCAGCACCTTTTAAGAGTCTGGTCCTTAGACACGTTAATGACTTTCAGACTAAGTACAGACAGTCAAAAAGCCTAAGGCTGAATTGATTCAGTCTTTGCAGATTAGTCTAAGCTGCAGCGATTAAACTAAGAAACAACTGGACAGACATTCGCTTCTGATTCCAGAAATGTAGCTGCATGCCTGCAGTCCCTCAGGCCAGAAGCTGGGGAGTGCTAGAGGATGGGTCAGCAACCCCCAGCACGTGCGCTGAGCATGGCACACAAGGCCGTTCTGCTCAGCACACCACCGCCAGCTGGGCTCTAAGCAGCTGCTGCCAGCCACAAAGCCCATGCTGCTCCCAGGAGGCAGCTGGGAGGCTGCAAGCCCTACTGCAGGCAGACCACGGTTTGTGGGCTGGCTGCAGCCAAGAGGCTGCAAACAACTGCTCCAGAGTCCAGCATGTCGGCTTTCCAGCACCTTCCGAGGCAGACATTGTGGTTTTTTCAGCACTCCAGCCAAAAAACGTTGCCTGTCCCTGCGCTAGAGCACGGCTCTCTAGCACATAGCCAGCATGGGCTGTGTGCTTACTACTTCTTCCTCCTGCCCCCAAGGTCTCTGGGACTGGCAGTCCAGGATCACATCAGCAAGACTCTGCAGGGCTGCTCATCACTTCCTCTTCCTGCTTCCAGGTGCCTCTGGGGACTTGTAGTCCACAGTAACAGCCAGCAGTAAGATTTTAGCAGGGCAGGCCAGGCAGCTCTGTACTTGGGAGAAGGGACGTTTAACCACACTTCCTGGCCCCAGACCCTAGCTGGGATTTGCCAGGGGAAGGGGTGCAATTCCTGTCTCCCACCCCCACACCCCAACCCTTCATTGCTGGAGTAGACAGCACAGCACAGCCCAGGGCTGGAAAGCATGCTAGGATTCTGGGGGACTCTGATTTAACTAAAACTAGGAAGGGTTCTGGGACAGAAGTTTCATAAACCAGTTGGACCCAAATCAGTTAAGTCTGATACTACATTCAACCAGGTTTATCTTAAACCACTTTCAGTCATTTTTAAACTAATTTATGTGCACTGAGCTTCTGTTCTGTTACAGGTTTAAACAAGTTTCTCATGATTTAAAACATTTTATGTGTAACTTATGTCCCCAGCCCCAATGCAAGTCCAGTTCTCATATGCCAAAGGTTTTTCTATGTGGGAAAGTCCCCACAAAGCAAGCTGTGATAGTCAAGTCTGCCACTTTGCACTTCGCAACTACACAAGAGAATGAACTCTCACAGAAAATATAAACAGCAGAGACATACACTCACCATTAGGAGTACACTACTCACAGAACAACCATTCTGTCTCTGACCTCACTATTCTTGTGCTCAGGGGAAATCTACCCAATACCTTTAAAAGGCAAACTTGGGAACAAAAAATCAAAATCTTGCTAGATACTAAGAACCAAGGACTAAAAATTGATCTTGTATTTATGGCCCATTATAATGTATCCAACTCCTGAATACTTCCCACACAAGGAAGGTGAGACTGGCTCCCAAATTCTCCCTTTTGATAGGCCTTGATCTCCCAGTACTCAGTGTGTTTTCTTTTGTTAATTGTGTGTCTGCTACACTTGAGAATTTCTCTCAGCCCCTCACCTATGCCATGCTTAACTTGCTGGGTCTAGCTTCCTATAATCAGAGACCTGAGAGAGAATGCCTGAAATTCGAAATCTCATCTAATTTTATCCCAACTACATAGTTGGTCCAAAAAAAGATATCACCCTAAGAAATCCTTGCCTCTCACATAGATTATCTAGATCTGGAAACCTAGGGTTAGAAAATCATGCCCTGGCTTATTCTGTAATAGCTTCTGCATGTAGACCAGCTCAAAGTCATTTCTGAAAATGAGACAAAGGTCTGTAAGTCCCTTAGGCATTTTTGAAAAATTTACCTAAGATCAAGCTATCAACAACATCCTCATTTCTAACAAATAAATGGAGGTGTTCAATTAGGGTTACCATATGTCCAGCTCCAAAAAAAGAGCACACCTGTCAGGGGAAGGGCTTATATGATTGGGGGAAGGGGCAGTGATATGCCAGTGCCCGGCCTCTCCATTCCATTGCCCCTCACTCACAAGCCACAGCCCCTCCCGGCCCTGCCAGTGTCCCTCACTCCGAACACATAGCACTCTTCCCCCTGGGCCATGCTGGTACCCCTCACTCCCAACCTGCAGCCCCCTCCATCTCTGCTGATGCCTGTCACTCCTGACTCACACCCCACTCATGCTGCCAGTGCCCTGCGCTCCCAACCAAACTTTGTACACATGCTCTTTTTTATTAATTCCATCTCCTTATAATATAGGTATCATCATTTTGTTCTACTTTTGTTTAACATGTGTCACAAGGGAGTCCTGGTTCTTGACTGAGGAGTCAAGGCTGCAACACCCATAAATGCATAAATAATATACTTAACTAAATATCTATTACCTTATTTGACAAGTAACAATGGTGCTTGGCTAAGGGGCCTTTTTTGTGCAATGGGCCGTTCACCATCAGCATGGCTGCTGCAGTTATTAATAACTCTAAGGCTCCAGCTTTCAATTTCAGATAAAGTCTTTGCTCTTGGGCTCTGGTGGAAATCTTTAAACATGCAGAGTCTCTGGTACTGCAGAGTTTGCTCTTTCCCTTCTTTGATTTTGAACTAACTGAGCCTACAAAGTAAAGGACAGATCTGCTCATTACAGGACCAAATTCTGTGCCCGTTGAAATCAACGGTGAAAAAGCAGCCTCACCATCCTGACCAGGAAACTGCTCCAGGGATGGTATGGATCACTTTCAGAGGAAACCATCTGTCTGCTCTCCAGGCTAAATGATAGGCAGGAAATGCAAATAGTTAAAGCAATCAATACTGATGACAAGCTGAAGGACCCACAGGTAGGAAACCCTGTGCTACACTCTTACAGGGCATTGCGTCTGGGACTCATGTCCTATAATGCATATTTTTACCTGTGGGAGAGGTGTTATGAACACCAGCATCCCAGGTATTGTTGTCTCCTGAATCTAATGAGCAAGGAGACAAAAAGCATTACCCTTTGCTGCAATTGATAAGCAATTTGAAAAAAAGCCATTCATTCAGAACCAATTACCCTGACTTCTTCCAGTAATGCAAGGGATTACACAGACATAAACAATTATGTTTCTCAACTTTCCCCCAGCCAGTCTGCTGAAAAGCAGAAACCATCCCCTAAACAGAAAGAAAATTCTTCTCCAATAACTCATGTGAGCTCTTGTGGTACAGCGCTAAAAAATCAATACCAGAATCTCAGCATGAATCCTTGCTGCCCTGGAAATGGCAAGCAGTAAAATACAAAGGGGCAGGTCCTCAACTGCACTAAATCAGCCCCAGCTCCACTGATTGTACTTGGCTGAAGCGACATAACAAACCATGGGTGAAATATAACAAACAAGTTACTTACACAGTTTCCGGAAAAAAATCAATTGGGTCTTTTATCTTCCATCATAGGTTTTTTTGTTTTTTTAGCAACTTTTCTTACCAACTCTTCTAGAGCGCTTCCTAGCACGGTACCCTTATGGCCGTAAATACATTCATGTGATGGGATTAAAACTCATATTTGAT
Organism: Caiman crocodilus; assembly: GCA_030014935.1. Taxonomy (NCBI): domain Eukaryota; kingdom Metazoa; phylum Chordata; order Crocodylia; family Alligatoridae; genus Caiman; species Caiman crocodilus. The sequence continues at coordinate 14,795,185 of JAGPOW010003364.1, forward strand.
TGCACAGAAAAAACCCAAGCTCATTTTAAATGATGGTTATTTAATTTCCTTTCCCTGCAGATGAGTGATATTGTAATTGTTTTTAATTGTGCAGGATTCAAAGCACCTTGGCAGGGGTTATTTATTGTGTTAATAATCATGCTAATTATTCCAGCTATGAATGTACATTTGTTTCTTAGGTATGAAGTCCCAAGAGGCACCTATGTTTTACCCAGCACGTGCCAATAAGGAACATAAGCTCAAAATCAGAACTGTTAAATATCAAAACCTTGACTGAGCTCACTAAAGCTGTGTGGGAGGGAAGCCATTTAATAAAGGCATCCATTCAATGCCCACTGAAGTCAATAGGAGTCTTCCATTGAACTCAGTTGGCTTTAGATCAGGTCTTTAAGCACCTGCTGAAGTCCCATTTTCTTTAATAGGACATAAGCATATGTTTAGATGCTTTGTTGAATTGGGGCCTAACTGAGCAAGAAGTGCTAGATGACCTAATGCCTCCTGCTGCTCTTTGTAAAGCCCAACTGTTGCGCATGCTGTTCTGGTCTCTGTTCTCCCCATCAGTTCATTGGCATTTTATTTATTGACAAAGCTAAGCAGCATATTGGGTTCCAGAGTCCTGAAAGTCATAACCACTCCAGCTCCACATCTCCCTAAAGCCCACCGCACTGTAGGTGGGAGAGTTTCTTGGAGGTGGGATGCGGAAGAACAGCTTGGATCTTGGGTGCAGAACCACTGTGTTACTGCTTACTGATGCTTGTACAACTTCAGACCAGAGTTACTACCATGACGCTCAGGTCCCACTCCTTGTGCAGCTAGGGATGGCAGCGGTTCATATCATATGGGATCTATAGTCCTTTACCCCAGTTCTCTTTTTTTTATTGGACCAACTGTGCCCCTGAGATCTCTGAAACAGCTGGGCTCCAAATCATACAAGGCATGCTCCCTGGAGGCCCTATCTCCTTCCACAATGGAATTACATTGATTCCAGTACAGGCAAGACCCTGCCCAAGAGCTGGTGAAGTCATGCATTTACATTGTCACTAAGCAGTAGTATTCAATAAGAACCCAATGGAATATTATGCCTTTACCCATTCAGGTCCCAAGGGTTTATTCATCCAATGCAATGACTTGGAGTGAGTTAAATATCTTTTGTTATTACTTCAATAAAATATTTTGCAGAAAGCGGGATACTCAGCAGAATCTACAAACTGGCACTGAGCAACTCAGCTTTTATCTGTCTACTCATCCATGTCAATGCTTTGTGTCAGCATGAAACATTTGTCTTCACAACTCATGCTTGCCCTTCTGAACTATGGCTTAATAAAATATTTATTCCTCTCCTGGCAACGCTGCGTGATCACCATCAGTCATTCAGATTTAAAGCAAATGAGTGGCAATACTTTGCTTGTTAATAAAGCCTCAACTAATAATAACACACTTTGTTCAGCTTCTGTTCCATTATGCTAAGATCAAGTTAACATCCTCACTCCATTTTGTATTCTGTTTAAGAAAAAATCTTGTTAATTTTGTGCTGATAGAGGTGAGAGATTTGCAGCCCTGATTGGAGAAAAGCACAATACATGTCAGCACTGCTCAGACATTCCTAATCAACCCTACCAGTAAATGTCCTTTTATTTGGGATAGGGAATTTTGGTGGTGTCAGGTTCAGACCGAGTGTTAAAACTCTCATTCTTTCATGTGTGAAAAGATTGCATTAGGGGTTTGGCTTAAACTATCATGCTCATTTCACTTATGATTTCAGCTATGTCAGAATTCAGGTCCAATGTTTCTCGTGTCTCACCATAAACCTGCAGAACGTCGAGGCTGGTAGAAATATAAACTGGAAGATTTTTTTTTTTATCCTTCTAGCATTATTAATACAATGCACCATGGAAGACCAGCCTTCCTCACTCACTGCCAACCAGAACATAACAGAAAGTGTTGCTTAGGAATGTTCTCCTTATTTGCCTTAATATTTCTTTCTTCCTCTGACAGGTGAGTTATTTGTTCCTATGGTCTATAATCCTGAGCAGAGATGTTAGAACAGCTTGATCAGGAAAACATTGGTAGTGACTGCTTTCTGGCTCCAAGGGTTTACACCTGGGGCAAAATGCAGTGCTAAACCAGCAAAGTACCTTGAAGGGTAACTCCAAAGCAGGCACATCTACACAAGGTGCTTAATGCACAGTAGACTGATTGACTGTGCATTACAGAGTCACGGCAAAAACGGTGCTGTTACACTAACGTGCAGTAGTATTAGTCTGCTGTGCATTAACTGTCACTAAAAAAAAGCATGTGTTCACATTAATGTGGGTAGGGCAGCCTACTGTGCATTTATTTAGTACTTCCTTTTGCAAGTACTAAATGTAATGCACAGTAGGCATGGCACATTAATGAACATGTTGGCGTGCGTGGGGTGGAGGACAAACCTGTGTAACCACAACCCTACAGCACATTGATACATTTTGTTAGATCAGCAAATGCTGACTGCTAAATCTTCTGCTTTACAGGAACTTTTGCCTGGACATTTTGAAGGGCTGATGCTGGGATTGTTATGACAAGCAGTTTAGGACCTTGTGCATGCGCTTTGTTAAGGCTTGATTAGTTATATTTGTAGTTCTGATTAATCAAATTCTTATTTCAAAATTTACACCTTATGTGCGTGAGCATGCACCTTTATTGTTTCACCACCATTTTCCGTCTCTGCATTATTATTTGTTCATTTTTAAATCAATTAAAAGGATTCAGTCAGAAGATGGCAGATCTATGTAGCTTTGGGGATCATCCAGAGTTACTGTCAATGTCTATTCCATGGCTGAACCCGGCTTCCCTGACAATAGGTACCCAATAATAAAAATACAGCTGAATTGCCCATAAAATATAAACGAGTATGATGTAAGGCATTAATTGCACCTCAACTCCTAAACGTAACTGCTGTGAAAGAGCTAGTTCACAGGATAGAAAAAAGTGAGGGATATTTACGTGCCAGGGTTTATTATGCATGTACAGTTGGCTTGTTTGCAGGTGACAGCACTGCTGCTGTACATGTCAGACATGTTTTATCATCACTATGGCTCTGAGAATTGCTGCCGCTTTGAGCACAATGGCTTCTTACAAACAAACCTTTTACAGAGGAGCCGCTTCAGAAAAGTTATCATCTTTGGACTTGCTACCCACATTCCCCTGATGGCTGATATTTTTGAGACTTTAGGCTGGAACATTTGATCTCTGTGTGTGATTGCAATACCTAAGCGAGATTTTAATTACAGGACACAGCAAAAATGACACCAGTTCACACTAGTAAATCTATAGCATACTGACACCTGCCGGTGAAATCTCTTCACAGCACCTCAAAGAACAAATATGCTAGTTTGGCAAATCTCACTGTCATCCCCAGGGAACACGTTTGCATCACACATACACAAGAAACTGCAGTCCACACAACCTGGAATAACTGAGCTGAGCCAAAGCTGAGTGATAATCTTACATGGTGCAGCACCTGCACTGCCATTCTGTGCTTGGGAGGTTAGGAGTCCTCCTCCAAGAGTCAAGGACTCTCCTAGCACCTAGGATAGATGAATAGAGATGTGCTGCAAATTAACAGGATCGCCACGTGGCCTACCTCTCAGCAGGGAGAATAAGATTAAATGGGCTAAGAAAAAAGATCTTATCACACTAGACATGGTCTAGTGCAACTGTCTCAAGTTGCAACGAGGGAAGTTTAGGTTAGATATTAGGAAGAATTTCCTCACTAGGAGAGTAGTAAGCACTGGAACAGGTTACCCAGAGAGGTCGTGGAATCTCCATCCTTGGGGGTTTTCAAAACCTGGCTAGACAAAGCTTTGGCTGGGATGACCTAGTTGGGGCTGGTCCTGCTTTGAGCAGGAGATTAGACTAGATGACCTCCTGAGATCCCTTCCAACCCTAATTTTCTATGATTCTATGATTTAATGGTCTGGTTAGGATATGCCAGTGTCCAGAGTGGGCAAACATCCACTATTGTTACGTGTATCATCCTCTTCTGAGGACAAAGAAGGATACAAGCTCTGCTCTCTGCTCCCTTTCCAAACTTTACACTTCCTCTAAAAACCACAATCAAAAGCAATATTTTGGCGGAAAAGGGGTAAAGGGCAAATAACTGTTTAAATTGGCCTGATGAATGGCGGTACTGGCATGTTCACATTTCTCCTCTCTACTTTGACATCTGTTCCAGAATATGGCCTGGGACCTAAGCTAAAGTGTTATTTTCTTTTGAAAAACTCCAGTATTTAGGAAGCAGCACCAAGAAAATAACAGAGCTCCTGTTCACAATATTGTAAAATAAACCCTCTTGGGAATAAAACATTTCAGTGCCACTTGAAGTGAATCTGAAGCCTTTTACTATGCTCTTTTCACTTCTTTAAATTTCAATTGATTGTGGAAGAAGTAATTTTTTTTAGCTGTCCTAACAAAGACATATGCCAGTGAAACACTTCAGAATGGTTACAAAGTAAAGCGACCTTTTAAAGCCTTACAGAACTTTAGGGCTAGGGACAGAAAGGACACATAAACCAGTATAAGTGATCAGAAGCCAATTCAAATCTTCTAAACAAAAGAAGTTCAACGCACATAAATTGCTTTTGGACATTATGAAAGCGGTTTAAGATAAACCTGGATGGACGTAGCATCAGACTTAACGCATCTACGTTAAATCAGTTTACTGAACTTCTGTCCCAGATCCCCAATAGATTCAAGGTAACCCACAGTCCTCAGCATGCTTTGCACCTCTCCCACAAACCCCACTTCACAAGATGGGCAGCTTAGCTTTGATCTAAGCTGTTTGCTCCAGCCCAGCAGGGAACTGTGCTCTAGCGCTCCCCTGCTTCTGGCCTGGGCCACTTCAGGCATGTGGCTGCATTTCTGGAATCGAAGGTAAATGTCTGTTCACTTGCTTATCAGTTCTGTCTGTGCAGCTTAGACTAACCTGAGAAGACTGAACTGATTCAGCCTCGGGCTTTTTGATTGTCTGTACTTACGTCTAACCTCTTTCATAGGCTAATATTTCAGAGGTATTTACTACATCAGTCTCACTGCAAAATACTTCTGGCTCAATTCAGTGTTAGAATTAAGTGATATGTAACGCACATTTTCACAGAAGGAATTCAGAAGATGAAGAAGTTTGAAAACATTACAAAAATAATTCCACAGCAGGGAAAAAATTGGAGACTCAAGAAAATGTCCATATGGGAGGAGGAAAATATTGAAGGTTTAGTTTGCACAGGATACAACATAATAGCAGCATATGATGAAATGATATTATCATAAAGGAATAATGAGCGCTTTAGAGACGGTCAACCAGTTTATCATATCTGCCCTCTGGGAATGGAACATGGGACGATACTCTAAGGCAGCAAATTTGGAACTATCAAGTAAAATATACGTTTGCTATAAAGCATACCAAATCAACCCATGGAACTCTTTGCCACCAGGTGATATTAACACAAGAGCTTAGTACAATTAAATATAACTAAATTAAGTGTTTAAAGGAATGATAAGCATAGGCAATGCATAGGGGGGAAGTATGGGAGGGCATGTGCACTCCTCCCCCGGAGAGTGCTGGTGCTCCCCCTGAGAGCGAGTGCTCCAGCTGGTAGGGGGGCACAGAGAGCGCTCATGCCCCCCCTGAAATTGGTCCAACTGGCTGGTGGGGGATCCCCCCCCCCAGTTGTATCCTGCTGATGCCCTCCAGACTCAGGAGGCACCAGTCACTCATGATGGTAAGAGCACTCATGGTTACTTAAAGCAAGAAAGGAAGAGCTTTGTCTTTCAGGGAATAAGCCACTTGTTGACTGGTGAAGGGTCAGGAACAAACTTCCCCTGTGGCTGCATTATTGCAGAGGTATGCTCTGTGCAACTTCTTGGCAGGAAGCTCTGTGAGTGAGTCTCTGAAGCAGGAATTAGATGGACCACTAGCTCCACTCAGGGTGGCACTTCTTCTGGTATGAAGGAAACAGTATCTCTCCACCAGAGGACTCACACTGGAATGTTAATGCCTCACTAGCACTGAATTTGCTCTTCTTATGCATATCACAATCCTACGGCTCATTGTCTTCAAGTAGAAGTTCATTCCAAACTTTAAATCATTTCATTAAAAAATAAATTACATTAAGAGCTAAGCCTTGATTTTCAATTTTGTTTCATGGCGTGGTCTCGGCTTTGCTTTTTTATGACCAGTGCAAAGAGATTTTAAATTATAATCTATTCCTTGACATATATTATACTGTAAGTTTTAATCAAGTCTCCCAGAGGGGAAGAAAATCTAATAGTGCCTTCAATCACTTTACAGTCTTGTTTGGAGCATTTTCTGTTTTTCCACTCTGCAGTGATATTAAATATCATTGGTTCCAACATATGTACATTCCATTTCTCTGGTAATCTGAACACATCTTATTTAAATCTGTTCCAGCAACCTCCAAGGTACTATAACTATGCATCTTATCTCAAAATTATTCATATCATCCTATAAATTACTTTTTTACCTTCTTATATTGATATAAAACAATTAATGGATCTGAAGTGACATATTAAGACATTTACTTTGCTCCCAGTCACAGTGCTTTCCCTTTTTATCATTTTCTATTTTTAAACCCCCTTATGTGCTTTGTATTTCAAAACGCTTGTTTTTCTGGTGCATAGGTTGTTCATTTGTTTTTTAAATTCAACATCTTACACTTTAGAAAAATGCCACTTTTCGTTTTCAACCTCAGCGTAATACAATCAGGACAGATAACCATTCCACGTGTCCCAGTGCTAAAAGGTCTCTATAATTTTAAGCTGCTAAAAAATCTCAGCTGATCTGAGCCCTCAAAGTTGTGACAGTGGTGAGTGTGGCATCTTTAAAGTATAAATAAGTAGCAGGAGTGTAAAGGTGGCTAGAACAGGGCATTTGTGGCTAAAAATATTTCTGCAGGGCAGTTCCCAGTGGCAAAGTTTAGAATGGGGCTAGTGATCCCTCAGCAATAATTTCAAAATAGTTACAAATGGGTTGGTGCAATTGTAAATGAGAAGTATCCAGCCATTTTCCTTTCAATGGGGTCATAGTAACTAGTGTGCGTAGCCCCAATATACCACCAATAAACTAAGTTTCCTGTGTCCTTCCAGCACAAATACATTATAATTATATATGTTACAAAATTGCCCAAACTGTTCTAGGACTTCTAAAGATAAAGGTGCAGCCCAACCCTGAAGGTCTTAAAAAAAATATAAAACAAAGACAAAGGACTAGCAAAAGACAGAGTGACAAAAATGCAATGTAAAAGGCAAGCTGATGAGAAAGTATCTTGGTACTTTCATAGTCTGTCTCTTTTTGTATGTTGTTGTATACTTATTAACTAGCAAAGTGCTTGTAAGCATTTTGTGGATACAATATTAATTTTGCAGTTATTAGGCATAGAGGTGTACTGATGCATTGGTCCAGTATTGGATTGACACTGATATAAAGAAAATTGGCTGTATTGGAAATCAGCCCCATGCAACCGATAATCTGGCCAATTAATGCTTGTGCATACGCGCAGGCACAGTGCAGCACACAAGCAGTGAGGAGCACAGCCAAGCAGCATGGAGAGCTGCGTGCAGCTGGGAAGTCCATTGTGCTGGAAGAGGGAGAAGCGAAGGGGTATGGCAGAGCAGATCAACGCCCCCTACGGTGAGGAAGTGGATCAGGGGCAGACACTGCCTTGCCAAGGCGGGGTGCAGGATGGAGTCATCACTCATCCAGGGAGTGCAGGGGGTGTTGATCTGCTTCCCCATGTCCCTTCCCTCCACCCTCCCCTTCCACCACAATGGACTTACTAGCTTCTTGAAGCTGTATCAGAAATTGGATCGATATCGGCCAATATGCCTCTTTAAATATCAGCTATCTGTATCAGCCCCCAAAATCGCTATCGGTGCATCCCTAATTAGGTAATGAGTCATTCAAGTTGCCAGTACAGAGAATTTTGAAATTTTTGGACCTAATTATTGAATAATAATATGCATTTATGATTAAGAACCCATTCTTAATTTACTAAATAACTATTGAGATAAAGTATTTATTAAAATAGATACACATCCCTATGTATATATACACAAGTATTTACAGAAATATAGTTATAGTATGTTATAATGGCATATTGATAGCTGTATATACTATGCACATCTGTCTGTCTGTCTACTGCAGTGATTCTCAACCAGGGTGCCACAGTGGATAACCCAGATAAACCCAGAGCCTGCAAACAGGAATCCATAGTGTTAAACACATTCTGACCTGTTGTGGTCTTCCTGAGTTCTTTGCAACAGAAGAATTGTGCTAGTAATTTTGGCATTCAAAAAATGAGAAAGAAAAAGTTAAAAGCTGATATTTTCCGAGGGGTGCTTGGAGTCTAACACAGTTGAGAACTACTGGTCAAGAGACACAGCGTGTAAAAACTATAGAGAAGGCTGATGATACCGACTATTCCTCACACTGCTCAGCACTTCTCATCAGCAGACCCTATGGATTTCTAGTTGCTTCTAAGTTTGCCAACTTTATCTGAATTGTTATTGGACAATTTTATCGGAATAGGCTGAAATTTTTCATGCCAGGTGCCTGCCTCAGGCTGACTTTTTATTTTTTTTGGTGGAGTTCACTTGTTTCCCAGAATAAGAAGGGGGGGAGGGGGGGGGGGTTTCCTTTGGAAAGATCTAGTGCCTCAGTGCTTTGGAGCAGAGACTTAATATGACAAGAGGGTGGCCTTTGTGTCACGGATGTGCTTTGCCATCTTCATTAAAACCGACCTAAAATTGGCCAAGTTATAAAGTTTAGAAAAACTGTAGTTTGCATGGACTCAATAGACACTTGTTTATATTTAATTATGAAAATCTCTGAAGATCCCAGTGATCATGCTTGAGCTTTTCACGGCTTCCAGCACCCCACCCAGGCTCTGTAGGTGCTGTGCCTAACAGAACAACCGAGCACCCAGACCAGACTACCAAGCTTAAAAGGGCTCTCCGTAATGGCTGTTCCTAACTTCTACGGGATAGTGATCTCAGCAACAGGGGACTTGGCCTGCCTAGGCAAGGAGATGGAGTATAATGAGGAATGAAACCCAAGATTCCCAAATCTCGCCATTCCTCTGCTCCAGCAAACACCTGTTCACATCTGTGGAAAGCTCAGACACTAGAGATAAATAGCACAGAAAAGACCATAAGGATTAGTGTGCACTGAATACAGCCTTGGGCTGCACACTGAACAATAAGGAGAAAAAAAACCTGAATAGCTGCTACTAAAGTAAACATCAGCCAACCTCAGTGATGAATGAGGCAGAGGTCCTATGGACAAAAGTGTACATGATCACATCAACAGACATGCAAACACACAAGTTGGCTACACTTGAATGCTGGCATCTCTTAGCTTGAATGTTTTATACATACACACAGAAATCCAGGGTCCACAAATGAGTTAGGCGCCCACAATTCCCACTGATTTTCAGTGGGGGCCAAATGCCTAATTGTCCTTTGTATATTTAAACTCTCCCTCAAGTGAATCATTTAAAACATATCTATAATGTATGACGCCTACCTCAACTATCAGTCTGTTTGTGTTTGTTTATGATCATTCAAGATTAATGTCTAGGAGCCAAGATATTGAAGTAACATCCCTAAGTCCATATTCAGCCACAAGCCTGACTTTGAAGAGTGTAAAAAAGCCACAGGCTCCCATTGAGATCAATGGAAAAATATTGAAAATAAAACACCATAAGACACAAGCTTAAGATGAAATAAAATGCACATGATATACCAAATCCCAGGTTCAAATTAAATGCAGGCTAATGTATGTGTGTGTATGTGTGTATATATAATCTGATGTGCAAGTCTTCAACAAAGGTGCATACAAATTTAAACATATTCAGTGATATCAACACTGATAAGGATTCTTAAGTTATACTGGATGCATCTACATGTTCATTAATGAGCCGTAATTAAGGTACATTTGGTACCCTTAATTACATGCACTACCTAAATGTGCTGTTATCAGCGTTACTACACATTAGCACCAGTACATGCTTTTTTGGTGATGCTAATGCACAGTAGACTAATACTGCTGTGCATTAGCACACGTTTTGCCCACTGCATTAATATATAGTAGAATTAGTCTACTATGCTCGAAGCATCTCATGTAGATGCCCCCACTGACAATAATAATAACTTATCTTTTATCTAGCAATTTCCATCCTTAAATCTCACAGCACATTTACAATGGCAGGTTTAACAGGGAACCCAAACCCTGTTACCTTTGCACAGCAGAGGGAGACAAGAAAGGAGAAGACCCCTCCCGAGAGTCAAACTTTTGAGACTTGTAAGGAAAAATGATGCTCCCAGGTGGGGGAAGACAGCAGATTATAGGCTAGCTGTATGCAAGACCCATAAACTGCAAATGCATATGGTGAAGCTAGCTGCCTAGTAACAGGACAATAGGGCAGAGCCCTGGTTAGGCAGCAAGGACACTACTACAGTTTAGTCCGAGAAATAACAGTAAACTTCTCTGGAGGCTAAAGGGCCAATCAAGAGAGCACCTGGCTAGAAGGGGAAGAGCCCAGGGAATATAAACCTGGGCCCCTGAGGCAGAGAGGCAGTACAGCCCCGAACTCTGCAGGGAGAGGAGCTCCTGACAGCTCAGGCTGGTGGGGAGTGGGAGCTGCAGGCTGTGGCAGGTACTCCAAGGGCTGAGAGAGTCAGAGAGCTGGGAGGTGGCTTGGCAGAGGTATGACAACTCAGAGGAGGGACTTTGACAGTTGGAGTTTAAAGCAGCTGCTTGCATTTTTTTGTTTTAGTTTTATACCAGAGAACTGGAAGAGGCTGTAGAATTGGAGAAGGCCACAAGCAGGGCACAGGGCAGGCACCCTCCATGGAGGCCTAGAGATCCAGGGCCCGGAATAACGGACCCGAGCCATAGGGTCTCAGCCAGAGAAAGAGGGGCTGAACTTGAAAAGGCTGAAGCTCAAACACGGGGTGGGGTCTGAGGGGCCCCGTGTTGATTCTGGGCAGAGAATGAGAAAAAGAGTCCCTACAAAGGGGCAAATGGGGAACCACCAGCGAGGTGTGGGGTAGCTAGGGACTGGCTAGGAGGCCATGATAATAGTTCTAGGGTACCCAGAAAAGGACTATCCTTGTCTCAAGGGCAGCCTTCTTCTAAACACACACTGGTTACCATCAAAATTATGGCAGGCAAGAAGTAGGAAGTGGAATAGACTGGGTAGTACCAACAAAAAAAAGCTGCGGACGGAAGTCTAGACCCATCACAGTGGGTAAGTAACATTATGCCAATTTGCAGAGAAGGAAAAACAAAGCAGAGGAATCAAGTCACATTCCTTAGTTTCCACAGAATATCAGTGGCAAAATGGAATTGTGTCTCATCACTCCCAGTCCAGGGCTTAATTCACTGGACTACACTAAAACACAAGGACGTGAAATTGATAAGGAAACATTCCTTTGTCCTTTGCCACCTGAATGTCTATATACAAGAGCTTTTGCTTTATCCAGTTTATTCTTTCCAAAGACATTAAACGGATTTCTACCATGGGCTGCTGTTCAGCCAATCGCTGTAATCCAGATGAACTTTAAGCAAAATTAATAGTTAGAGCAAGTAACACATAGAGTAATGTCTCCCTTCAGTGCATAATTTGCACATGGTGGTTAGAGATTTGCACATATAAATTGGGATGTATTGGGAAGAGATCATACTCCTGGATTGTTCCAAAAAAGAGCATGGAAAATGTCAGTGCAGATACAGCTCAAAGTCTTTGTACTAACATGGAATAGGTGTGACTGGAAATGGACCGAGTCACGCATTGTACGCATGTGTACCACAAAGAATAAGCTTTTTCACATGTCCTCATTATGTTCCTTAGTATTTGCAATGGCCAAGACAGCAGCACTTCAAATGACAAATAGATAGTGTCATTCATACGTGGTAAAGAGGATGAAAGACTTCCACCAGAGAAACTGCTATGATCTATGTCAATAATGTGTGTAATTCATTGTGCTGTCAAGATGCAAATAGAACAATACTGATTTTACAACGGGCCTTAACAACAGAAGTATTTCTATCTACAATATATAACCTGTAAACTATACCTAAGAACTATGAACACTGCACACAGAATAGATATGAAGCCATCCTTCACAGGAACCAGACTTGTAAGAAGGAAAATTTTTTTATAGATCATCTAGACCTGAGTTTTTGGACATGTAAAATGGATGTACTCAGTGGTAACATAACTTATTTATGTACCTGCAGGGTATTTCTTGGAAATTACATCACACTCTATGCAAGCAATGGGAACATTGCTACTGTAACATCATGTGAGCTATCCATAACAATGTAAATGCCTTGGATCACCACAGTATTTGATAAAATTATGGAGATAAATGATTCATACATGTATAATTCCAACAAGGAGGATATGGGTGGCAGCAAAGCAGCCTGTGTTCCAGCCAAGGTATTGAAGATCGAAAAATATGGCAACAGCATTTTACAGAAGCACTGTCCTTGTTTCTGCTAGGAGTGCTCTGTCTGGTTTGTGTTTCATCAGCATCAGAGTCTAAATGGTCTCACCAGACTTCCAAAAGTTATTCAGAGAAAGAGGAAGCGTGTCTGTCCTTCCAGCCTATGAATAGGAGAACCACTGAATCATCTGAAGATGTCTCGCATGCATAGAAATATAGTGCCATGGAGATCAAGTTTAAGAAGGTTGAGGAAAAAGTCCACTACCAGCAGCAGTGTGTGTATCTGTTGCTATTGAAGTTAGTTGGAAAATGAGGAACAATTTCTTTCAGTTCAATTCATCAAAATACTGAAACTTGAAAAAACAAGCGCCCAGCTCCATTCTACTACCACAGTGTTACTTTAAATGTGAGGCAGGAGATTCATGTGAAAAAACATCTTGGATCTCTGCCCCTGCCATATTGCAAGTCTTCCTTGACAGGCTCTTTCTACGAGGGCTGCAGTGGTTCTTGTGTAGCCCTCTTTCTAGCTAAATTTCACCCAAGATTTTACTGTCTTTCCTTTCTGTTGTCTGATAGAGGCCTGTTAAATGCCACTAACTGTATCTCATCATGCATCATGTAGCTTGTCCCAAGTGGCTGAACTATGCTGATTTAATAGAACTTTGGCAATTTTAAGGGTCACTATCAGAAGTCCCTAAATCTGCTGATGTATAAAATGGTAATTCATTAGACACACTTTAGGGAAGCAAGTAACAGTTGAATAGTTCCATGTAGATTTCAGGCTTCAACATCCAAACTATTGTTTGAGATAGCATATAGGCTGATCCATTGCACCCATTTCATCTGTCCACTCCTATCCCACGGTAAGAGCAACTATGCTACTGTGACTTAACCCTGAGTGGGAACATATATAACACACTTATACCAGCATAACTGGGTTTGCAGGGGGAAAAAAGTAGTAGACAGATGATAAAAAACCACAAACCACAAGGTTACTTCTCCCAAACGGATGAAGAATTGCCTCTGAAAGAATCAAGAGTAAAACTTGACTGGTTCAGGTCACATTGATTCTAGAGGCCTGTTAAATACCATTAGCTGTATTGTCTGCAGCTACCACAAAATGCCTACATTTCTGTCTGTGTATCATCCCATTGTAATTCATACTAACATAGAAAACTTATATAAAGCACACTGGGGTATGTGTTCATCCAAGATAAGCAACACTGGTTTAAATTCTTCTTAGTGCAGACCATGAGCAGACAAAGGGTTCAGATAGAATCATAGAAAATTAGGGTTGAAAGTGATCTCAGGGGGTCAGCTAGTCCAAACCCCTGCCCAAAGTAGGACCATCCCTAAACTAGATCACCCCGGCCAAGGCTTTGTTGAGCCAGGTCTTAAAAACCTCCAAGGATGGAGATTCCACCTCTCTAGGTAACCCATTCCAGTGCTTTACTGCCCTCCTTGTGAGAGAGTTTTTACTAGCATCTAATCTAAACTTCCCCTGCTGCAACTTGAGACCATTGCTCCCTGTTCTGCCATCTGTCACCACTAACAATAGTGTAGCTCCATTCTCTGTTGGAACCACCTTTCAGGTAGTTAGAGGCTGCTATCAAACCCCCCCTCAGTCTTCTCTTCTGCAGATTAAATAAGCCTAGTTCCCTCAGCCTCTCTTCATAAATCATGTGCCCCAGCCCTCTAACCATTTTTGTTGTCCTCCATTGGACTCCCTCCAACTTGTCCACATCCCTTCTGTAGCGAAGGACCCAAAACTGGACACAGTTCTCCAGATGTGGCCTCACCAGTGCTGAATAGAGGGGAATAATTACTTCCCCCCAATCTGCTGGCAACTTTCGTAGTTTCTAGGGTCGGAAGGGACCTGAACAGATCATAAAGTCTGGCCCCCTGCCCTGGGCAGGAACGAGTGCTGGGATCATAATACCCCAGACAGATATGTATCAAACCTCCTCTTGAAGACCCCCAAGCTAGGGGAAAGGACCACAGCTCTTGGGAGCCCGTTTCAGAGCCTGGCAACCCTAACTGTAAAGTAATGCCTTCTAATATCAAGCCTGAACTTACTCTCAACCAATTTGTGGCCATTATTCCTTGTTATCCCAGGTGGTGCTTGGGGGAACAGAGCCTCACCTATTTTCTGCTGGTCCCCCCTGGTGAGTTTACAGATGGCCACCAGATCCCCTCTGTCTTCTCTTGTGGAGGCTGAATAAATTCAGCCCTTTAGTCTATCTTCACAGGGCCTGCCCTGCTGCCCCCTGATCATGCGAGTGACCCTCCTCTGGACTCTCTCAAGGTTAGCCACTTCCCTCTTGAAGTGCGGCACCCAAAACTGGACGCAGTACTCTAACTGTGGCCTGACCAGCACTACATAGAGGGGAAGGATCACCTCCCCGGACCTGCTTGTGATGCATCTGTAAATGTACAAGGTGTGGTTAGCCTTACTGACCACTTCCTCGCACTGGCGGCTCATGTCCATCCTGGAGTCAACAATGTCTCCAAGATCCCTTTCACCCCCTGTGTTGTTGAGAAGGGTGTTCCAGGTATGTTGCAGGTTCCTTCTCCCTAGATGCAGCACCTTGTACTTGTCTGCGTTGAATTCCATCCTATTCACATCAACCCACCTCTGTAACCTGTCTAGATCTGGTTGGATTCTGCCCCTCTGCTCCAGTGTGCCCACTTCTCCCCTCATCTTTGTGTCAGCAGTGAATTTGGACAGCGTACTTTCAACACCAACCTCCAAGTCTCTGATAAAGATCTTGAATAGCACAAGCCCAAGGACCGAGACCTGGGGAACTCCACTGCCCACATGCCTCCAGGTCAAAAACAACCCATTTACCACCACTCTCTGAGTGCAACCATCGAACCAATTTGCTTCCCATCTGACTGTGCAGGCACCAATGCCACAGTCACCTAGGTTTTTTTACAAGCGTGGGGTGAGAAACTGTGTCAAAGGCCTTCTTGAAGTCCAGATAGACAACATCCACCTCAACACCTGCACCCAAGGACTTTGTCACCTGGTTATAAAAGGAAATAAAGTTAGTCAGGCAGGACCTGTTCGCAATGAACCCACATTGGTTGCCCCTAAGCATTACCTCTCATGTTGGGCCCCTGCAGATGTGCTCCTTGATAATTTTCTCAAACATCTTCCCAAGGACTGAGGTAAGACTAACTGGTCTAGAGTTACCCAGGTCCTCCTTTTTCCCCTTCTTGTAAATGACCCTTTTCCTCTGGGACCTGGCCAGGGCATCACAAGCGCTCATACAGCTGTGCCAGGGGCCCTGCTATGATCTCCACCAATTCCTTCAGTACCCTTGAATGAAGAGCATCTGAATCTGCTGATTTAAACACTCTAGCCCCTCCAGAATTTCCCCAACTAGATCGTCCCTGACCCTAGGCATGATGCTATGTCCCATGAGCCTGTCTGTAATTCTAGTGGGGGAGCTGCCCTGGCCCCTGCTCAGAAATATGGAGGCAAGGAACTCATTGAAGAGATCCGCTTTTTCCTTTGCTGCGATCACCAGATTGCCGAGCCGGTCCTTAGGAGCCCCACGTTACCTGGTGCCTTCTTCTTACTCCCTATATATTTGAAAAACGACTTTGTTATCCTTAATTCTGGTCACCAGCCCTAGTTCCGTCTCTGCCTTGGCCTTCCCAACTGCCTACCTACAATCACGAGCAACAAAGGTGTAATCCTCCTTGGTGATAGCCCTTTGTTTCCACTGATTGTATGCCACCATTTTTGCCTAAAGGCTCTCCTGGATGCCTTTACTGAGCCAAGGGGGTTTTTTAGCGCTCTTGCCTGGGCTCGGAGGATTGTCTCCTTAAGGAACAACCACCCATCCTAGACTCCCATCTCACTGAGTCTCCGAGTCCCCAATGTCTCTCTTACTAATTTCCTTAACTTATCTTAGCTTCCTACTAATGCAACCCAGTATACTGTTAGTCGTCTTGGCAATAAGGTCACATTGTTAACTCATATCCAGCTTATTGTCCACTGTAACTCCAAGTGGACCCCCAGCCTAGCCATTCTGTCCCCAACCTGTCCCGGTGCATGGGATTCTTCTGTCTTAAGAGCAGGACTTTGCACTTGTCCTTGTTGAACCTCATGAGATTTCTTCAATCTAATTTTTTCAAATCCTCCAATTTGCTAAGACACTCTGAATCCTAGCCCTACCTTCCAGCATACGTCAATAAATGAACATCAGTAAAACAACATAGTTTTTCATGTGTCCAGACCCTAGATGAGCATAGCTCAAAGTCAGATTCTGAGCATCAGTTGAGCATTTTTTTTTAATGAATACTCTTTAAAAAAAATTTGTGAATACTCTGTGAAGATGTCCATTAGAATTGTTAAAGAAAACAAACACAGAAGGAACATGAACACAGAAAAAGCAGGTATGTTTAGATTTATAAGCAAGCAGAGATCAGGTTGAGGAGCTGCTTTTGATTTAAAAGGATAAATGGGAGTAAAATTAGCACTGGCTAGAATTGCATATTGGCATCTAAAACTGACTTTAACACCTTCTTATGAAAAGCCAGAAGCATAAGGCTGGTGTTTTAATCACTGAGGTTTATCCATGGAGAACAATTTGTAGGATCTAGGATTCTAAAATCACTCTCATTTAAACCTATGGACACCACCCTGAAAGTCCTACAACGTTCAGAACCAGAAACCAGTTTGTCTTTGCCTTTAGCTAACCTCCACT
Organism: Caiman crocodilus; assembly: GCA_030014935.1. Lineage (NCBI taxonomy): Eukaryota > Metazoa > Chordata > Crocodylia > Alligatoridae > Caiman > Caiman crocodilus. The sequence continues at coordinate 14,812,407 of JAGPOW010003364.1, forward strand.
GATCACCAAATTACTCTTGCTCAATAAGATTAGTTGTTGGACTAAGGTTAGCAAGAAGAAAACACTCACCCCCGCACAAAGCTTCTTCCCGTATGTCATCATAACTGGGCTGGAGGATATTCCAGGATGTCACAGGAAGTGAAGAAATTTCTTCAACTGATGCCAACTTCAGCATATCCATGTGGTTGCTCTGGGGCTTGTACTGTGGAATGAAACACTCTTTGCCTTGCTTAAAAATGTCCTTAATGATGTCTTCTGTCTGGATTTCATCTTGCATGCTCAGGAAGACTGCAATTCTTTGGGACTCTTTGTACTTGGGATGGCCAACCACCTACACAAAAAAATTACTGCAGTCAGTTTATGAAAACTGGATGAATACCTCAATCTCAATGAAAGGCTTGGAAATCTAAACTCTGTCCAATGTTTCACCCCTGGGAAATTTGTGCTATTGTGTTCCACTAGCAGTAAAATCAACGTAGATAATACTGTGTACTCTTGTTTATAAACCGTATTAGTATCATTGAGGATACAGCAACGTAGCTCTGGAGCAGCATTTAAGAGTTAACTCTCGGGTGGAACGTTCCTCTCTGCTTGAGATTCCTTACACACTTACAAGCATTCTCAGAGGACCAACACTGCTATAGAAAGGGGGCTGAAAGTGAGAAACTGCTAGTCCTGGGAAGTCCTTATTCATCTTTATCAGCTTTTCTCAACCTTTGGGTCATGACCGAAAAGAGGGTAGCAAGAATATATGAAAGGGTCGGGAACAACCTTGAAAAATGGATCAACAAACTTGAAAAATGGATTCTCCTTTAAAGGAGATAAATGTGGGAAATCATAACTTTTCCCTTACAGACTGGCAGAGTTGCTTGGGGCCACCCATGCCCTACACACACCCCACCCTGCCCCACTCACCCACCCCCTGCACTAGGGGCCTGGGGGCAGGGACCAGCAGGTTGGGAGTAAGGAGCACTGGGTCAGGACTGGCCATTGATGTTTACAAATGGGTCTTGGTACAAAAAAGGTTAAGAACCATTGGTCTTTATCACACCCTGCATCACACACCTGGGCCTTGGCAGGTGGAGGAGTATGTCAATTATTATAACTCAAGAAGGAAAAAAAGCTAGCTAAAGCTTTACTTTAGGAACAGAATTTGAAGCTCGAAGCCCTTTTAAAGGACCTGTGCTTCCTTAGCCTTTCTGTAAGAATCTGAGGTCCCCGGTTTTCTCTCTCCCTTTCTGCTGATAAGAAAGTCTTGTTGCTGCCCTTTCCAAGCCAACCTAGGGACTTGCCTTACTCTTTTTTTGGCATCTTAGAGGCCCTGTGCCTCTTACCAGTCCTCTGCCCACGTACACAAAGATTATTCATAACAGGCATACAAAATTTCCTGCACAAGGAAGGAAAGTACCTCATTATGATTTTACAGAAGTGCTGACTATTCCTCACTCCAGCCCTCACCACCCTCAAATGCATAGGCCTTTTGATGTGTTATTCCAAAATGTGGGCTAAAGCTCATTAAGTAGAGCTATAAGCCCCCTTGATCGAGGGGTGGGGGGCACTAAGGACATATCACTGATTACTTGGGATAACTAAAAGACAACTTAGGGACAGACCCCCATATGCACGGTCTGAAGGATGCATCTGTGACTCAGGACAAACAGGACCCACAGAATAGATCTTTCTCACAGGTTTGGTGGGAAGATAGAATTGAAACTTGATGCTTTCGTCCCATTTTCTCCATGGTGTTCTCAGGTTGGGGCATAAGTACCTGACTGCTGGAACTTGTCCTGGTATATTCAAAAATAAAATGACTGTATGGCCTGTAGGCATTCGAAACTTGAAATGTAAGAGCAAGGTTCACTAAAAAATATTTGGAAACTTGTGAAATAATTCAGTCCTTGTGATTCAGAACAGTTCCTGAAAACTATACAGAAATTTCCAAAGAGGAAAAAAGTTTGCCTTTGATTGCAGAATCAAGGCGTGCAAACAGCATGACTTCAGTCATGAGCAGAGACATTGAGCCATCCAGAAGCTAATTAAATACTAGTAAGGAGGTAAACCCAGTACAGCTACTCCAAGTTGAATTAAGATGTTTTCAAGATAGGAATTTACCAGTAAAGTTCCTCTCGTCTCAGTTGCAACTGTTTGTAACTGTTGGGCAGTCAAGTTTTCATCCATTAATTGCTTAACATGTTTTCTTAACACTTTCAAGCACTTCTCTGAGGCTTGCTACGCTACCTCCTAACAATATTTATTATTTATTTTTTACATTTCTATCCTGCCCTATCCAAAAGGCTGAGAGCATCTTACAATAAATCAGCAATCCACAGATAAGAAATAACAGATTTCCCAAAGCTTCAGAATTCAAACCTGAACTCCTACTCCTCTGCCTGACTGCCCACATAAGCAAACCCTCCAGCAACTCTCAACTAGGCTTGCGAGAGTCCGTAGCAATCCAATCCAGCTGCTTCAGATTGCCGCGATCCAACCCAGAGCTCTGGACTGAGTTTCTGCCTCAATCTACCAGAAGTGGCTCCGAAGCTTCGGAACTGCCTCAGAGATCCAGCCATAGGGTATAATAGGGAATCAATTGAATATCAATAACTTTGTTGTTTTTTGTCCAATTTAGATGAAACTTGCAGGGATGGTAGCCTCTGCTGAGAGCATGAAACTGCCAAGTTTCAAGATCGGTGCCAGGGTTTGGGGGAAACTGCACCTTAGGCTGCAGACAAGCAAAATTCTTGCCATGGGTGACAGTGTGTGTGTTAAGGCGCAGCAGGGTGACAGCTGCAGGGATGGTGGCCCCTGCTGAGGCCACGATGCCTGCCAGCTGTGGAGGAGATCGGTGCAAGGGGGTTGTGGGGTCCTGTACCCCTAGCTGCTGACGGGCAAAACTGTGCCAAGACTGTGTCTGTCTTGGGGCAGATGATTGTCTGTATTGATGCTTTCCTCTCCTTAGCCTGGTTTTGTAGGTGCTGATTGATGCTCGTGAAGTCATTATATGGTAGCAAGGTCCTGTGTATCGAGCAGGTCCCCGAGTCCCTGGTCCCTGAGTGAATCCTGATTGATTGGTAACTGGTAACACAGTAGCTCAGCAGCCAGGCCTGCCGCAGTGTCTCCCCTCCTCACCCCAAGACAGACACAGTCAGTCCCACAAGTACCCATGGCACGAGTTTTGCTCGTCCGCAGCTTGAAGGACAGTTTTGCCCAAACACCTGCACCGATCTTCTTGAAATGTGGCAGGCTCTGTGGCCTCTGCAAGAGCTACCACCCCTGCAGTTTTCACCCCACTATGTTGTAACGCCTAGATGTGACAGTAGTTTAGCTTTCAAGAATGTGGGGTGTTGTTCCCCCCAAACCTCTGCACTGATCTTCTTGAAACTTGGCAGGCTTCATCCCCTCTGTAGAGTCTACGAACCCTGAAAAATTCATCCAAATCGGATGCAAAACAAAGTTATAGATATTTTATTGTTTCCCCATTATACTCTATGGCTGGATCTCCGAGGCGGCTCTGAAGCTCTTGGGAAGTCTGAACAGCTTCAGGAAGCCGAACGAGGCCAGCGCTTCAACCCGGATGTGATGCTTTGGACCCCGAAGCTTCGAAAGCTTCTCTGGATACAAAGCCTCACAGCCCTACTCTCAACCATCTTTGCCAACCACTATTTACATGCAAATAGAAGAAAGCTCTTCCTATTTCTGCAGGGGTTTGGGTTGAGTTTCTCCCACTCCTGCCACCCTACTACTCTACTACCTCACTCCCACAGGAGATCCCTCCACCCTCCCCCAATGTCCCTTTCAAGCATGTATATCCAGCTCCTATAGAGAGGATCTGGCTGTCCCAAAAGAACATATAATACAACGTAGTTAGTAATTTCTGCCCCAGTCTAGAGAGGTCTGAATTCAGTTAACTGCTATCACATTTTTTGCAAATATTTAGGCCCCTGATCTCACACTCAGCCACATACATAGCCCCTTGGGTTACTCAGAGAAGTAAAAAGATGGCTAGTTATATTAGTGTAAAGACTGGAAAGAAGGCATGGTAGGGTGACACGGTCAAAACTAACCGATTCAGAGGCATGAGCTTCTGTAGCCAAGAACCTATTTTGTCAGATACCAGGAATGGATTTAGCCCTGACAAGTCCATTAGTAGCTTCTGACGAAACAAGCTGTTGCCTACAAAGCTCTGAACCAGAGAGTTTAAGGTGCCACTCTGCCCTACTTTGTCTCTTAGAAGTAAAATTAAATGCTTACATGCTTGCAGGATTGGTACTTCAATCAACGTCCATAGCATGCTATGAACTAGTCAATTGTTCCCTATCTTCCTTATATAGCTTTTTTTTTTTTTTTTTTTTTTTTTAAAGGTGGCAATGTTCAAAAGCATTCAGTGTTGGCTTAAATCTGCTTCCGCTGACAACAATGGGTATTTTACTAATGAGTTCAACAGAAGCAAAGGTAGGTCAATGCCAAGTGTTTCTGAAGAACCATCTTGCATGAGAGCGCTCTTCATTGAACTGGCAAGGAATAACGTCTGTGTCTCCAGAGGATAGAGGGCACTATACTACTCCAAGGTTCAAAGATTGTATGCTCAATTCCTGAGGTTCACAAAAAATGTATATTTCCATTATATTAAATATTAGAAGAATAGTATGTTGATAAATGAAGATTTACTTCCATTGTGCCTGCTTGGACATGGTAGACATCTATAATCCCTTAAGATTGTGAACATCCCATCCCAGAAATGGCTACACCAAGATGCTAAACAAATTCTCCAACGTGCTTTGAGATCTTTTGCAAAGTAAGCTATAAAACAAAGTAAATCATCCAGAAGTCCCTAGCACAAAGAGGGAGACAGTTCTATTACAGGCAGGGACTAGAAAAGTTTATTAAAACAAAAAAAATACATTTATAATACAACTTTAAGTCATACATGCACTGGGCATTTGAAAAGTATGTTTTATTAGCACGCTGTGTCTTATTTAGTTAAATGCTGCAAGAAGTGTTTTCAAATTATAGGAACAATGTGAGAAATATAATTGGGGAATAAAAATATGCTAAAATACATGGAAATATATGACAAATGACACAAGCCCTTTCAGCACAATTCAGCATTGCTAAATAAATATCCTTAGAGACAGGCAGTGAGGCGACAGCTTTATAAAATGTTCACACTGGAACCACGTGCGCTCTGGCCTACTGCATTTCCTTTCAACCTTGGACCCTGCTCTTGTTTACAAAATCACTCCGGCTTTAGGTTTCCCCAGTCCCCCACCATTGACAGAACTGCTCAAAGGAGTCGTGTCAGGTATATCTGCAGTATCAAAGGACTTTAAACCCACCCCTAGTTTATATGTAACAGTTCAGAGGCTGATGACAGGCCGGTCTCAGCAGGAATTAAATGTGAACATGCTCCGAGGAGATAAAATGCTCCATTTTAATTCCTCCAGCAGCCCAGAATGCACAATGCTACTACCGCCACTGCGTTGGGTCTCTGCTCTGCACCGGCATGGCATGCAGCGAGCCCACTGGATCTCAACCCTGCCTCAGCGTGATATGTGAGCCTGCTGGGTCTCAGCTCTGCCTGGACATGAGTACTAACCACCCCTCACCCCATCCCAGTCCATATTCAGCGAAATGCATACAAGGTTCTGAACTTTTTTTTATTTTTCCATTCCTTTCTCTACTTTTCCCCCACCCACTTCAGCTTCAAACAGGCTTTTTCTCAAGGCTTTTCCCCTCCCAAGCCATAGCTCCCACGCTGGTTTCGTTCCACCTCTGAGCCACATGCCACCCCCTTCCTCCATGTCCCAGCTACACGTCACCCCTCCTGCGCCTTTGAGCTACAGGCCACCCCCGGCTCTGCCTCAGAGCTACATGCCCCTTTCTGCACATCCTGGCTACGCTCCCCCTCCTGCACCTCAGTGCTACACGGAGCTGGACCGTTCTCAGTAGTGGCTGATGACAGGACAAGGAGCAATGGTCTTGAGCTGCAGCAAGGGATGCTTAGGTTAGATATTAGGAAACACTTTCTCAGAAGGAGGGTAGTAAAACTCAGGAACACGTTACCCATAGGGCTACCAACTCTGAACATACTCTGGGAGGTTGCAGCACACGGCATAACAACGTGCAAGCACACAGGCACGTTCGCGTAATGCGTCTCAGTTACGGACTACAGTGCATCGTCTTTCCGTCACAAAGGCAAACGCACGTTACTGTGACATTTTAAAAATCCGCAGGACAACTGCATGAGTCGGAGACAATGTTTAATATGTATTTGAATGAATGAGCCCTAGCCCAGCAGTTCCCAAACTCTGACAGGCTGTGCACCACCATGTTAAAATGACACAACCTTAAGTGCACCACCAGCACATTCTTCAGCTCAACCTTAAAGACCACCAGCAAATTTCTGTCATATAACGTAACCAGGGGTACTTTTGACCGCCCCATGCCGCCGCTCGCTACCCTCCCACCCAGCAGCAGCAGCTTCTTCGGGTGCGAGGCCCGGATCAGAGCAGGGCCGAGGCCCCGCAGCCTGCTCGAGTCGGCTCTGACAGTAATTATATCCAACCTTTCCGACAGGATGTCTGTGTAGCGGCGGTGGGACGCCGAGGTAGGAGGGCCATCCTCGAGGACGTCCCGGTTTTCTGCTACTCCGTCGATACGAAACCCGACGCCTTTATGTCCTCTGTTTTTCTCTTCGGGAGACATAAAGGTGTCTGGTTTCTCTTGAAGAGAAAACCAGGGGAAATAAAGACATCTGGTTTGTCTACAGGGGAAAAACAGAGGAGACAAGGCATCTAATTTTTCTTGAAGAGAAAGTGAGAGGACAAAGGCGTCGGGTTTTGTATGCACAGAGGTCACCTGGACCATCCTGTACGATGGCCGCCCCACGGGTTGGGCACCGCTGCCGACCCGTCGCCCAGAGATTTCCCCCTGGACATGTCTACCTCCTGGGCCCCCCCGGGCAGTGCTGCAGGCGGGGCCGGGAGGTTTAGCCCCCAAGCCCCGGCTGGGCTGACGATTCAAGCCGCCCCCGCCCCAGGTGACACAGGCCCGCGACTCCCCCACGCCGAGGCGGCGGCAGCGGGGCCCGGCCCGGCCCGACCCGACCCGGCCCGGCCCGGCGGAGCTGGAGGCGGGCAAGGCGGAGGCAGGCCGCGCGTCCCTGGGAAGCCCCCGCGGCGCCACCCACCTGGCGGCCGAGCAGGCGGGACTGGCGCCGCTTTTCCGCCTCGCTCAGCGCGCGCAGCCGCCGCCGCAGCTCGGCCCGCAGCGCCCGCTTCGCCTCCTGCAGCGCCGCCGCCGCCGCCATCGCGCCGCTGCCTCCGCCTCGGCTGCCCCCGGGGCCGGAGGGGGCCTCGCCTGGCCCGGCCCCTGCTCGAGGCCGCGCCGGCCCTAGCGACATCATCCCAGCCTGGGCTTGCTCTTAACCCCCCGCCCCGAGGATGGTTTGTTTTGTTTTTTTACAGGCCGTCCCGGTGCTTCCTTGTGCAAAAGGCCTTCCTGGTATGCAACCTCAACTCCCTGGACACCGCTGCTGCTTCTTCACCACCGGCTCCACACCGTGCGGGGTGGACGTGAGCATCAGGCCCCGTGCGCCCCACCGTTGTCCGCCCCGGCGAAAGGGAGACCGCTCCCTCCAGGTCCAGGTTGCGGGAGTGGAGGGGAGAGTTGGCACTCGACCCCCAGCATTGCCCACCCTGGCCTAGCTTGCTGTAAGCACCCTGCTGCTAAATCCCCTCCCGTCTTCTCTTCTCCAGACAAAATAAGCCCAGTCCCCTCAGCCCCCTCACCGTTTTCATTGCTTTCTACTGGACTCTTCATTTTTAGCATGTCCTTTCTGCAGTGGGAGGGGGCAAAACTGGACGCGATGCTCCAGACGCGGCCTTGGCGGTGCTGAATCGCCTCCCGCAGTCTGCTGGCAGCGCTCCGACCGCTGCAGGCCGGGATGTTGTTAGCACTCCTTCCAGGCAGGCACGCAGTCAGGTAGGCAGATGGGAAACAGTCGCGAGCATGGGCAGGTCCAGCATTTTGAGGGTGGGAGGCGTCGTGCAGAGGGTAAGGTGTCTCATCCGACTGAAGACAACAGGTGATTTTCCCCAGTTCAAAATAAACTAGAAGTTTTACTCCTCTGCTAGGGGCCTTGGGCTGCGTTGTTCAGTTGAAGAGCGGAGCAAAAATATATACAACTCCACTGTAGTGCGTTAACAACAATTTGCCCAGCTGTGAAATAGGTGCTTCATGACCAGGAGCAGCAAACAGACGGGTGAATTGTAGAAGAGGAGCTGAATGGGTGAACATCAAGACCATTCAAAAGAAGAGGGGGTCATTGAGGCCTGTGGGATGAAGAGTTTAGAAGGCGTAAAGTAGAGTTTAATGAGTCAATGGACTCTCTCAGCACTGCCTGATTAGCAATGCTGCTGCCATTGCCAAGCAAGCGATTTTAAACTTTGGGCAGACCAGGAATCCAAGGAGGTGCAAATGCCCCGACGCACCTCCCACCCCTCATCCATCCCTTCCATGTCTTGTTTAGAAATGGCATGGCTTTTAAGCTATGCTGCAGGCGTTGGGCTTATGGTTGGCAAGATGTGAATGCCAGGCATAACTGTGTTAAAAACACTTTGGGGTTTGTTTGTTTTTCTTCCACTTGTTGGTACACCAGAAATGCTGTCCTAGATCACAGAGTTGACTTGCCCAGGAGCTGAGGGGTAAAGGTGGCTTGGTTTGTACCTTTGTGCCAGTCTAGAACTAGGCTGGCTTTTCCCATAATTTAAGGCAGCCTGAAGCAGACTGCTATGTGTATGCACAACATTAAACAAACCCTACAAGTGCAAGACTTTTCAACCCACAGCAGGGTTAATTTTGGGGGCCCAGTGCCAAGGTCTGGTTTCAGGATCCTACTCTTTCCTAGACAACCACCCTAAGCCATAGGTATAATGCACTGGGGGCCCCTGCCCAGCGTAGTGCCCCTTGCAATTGCAGAACCATCACTTAACGCATTTATACTTAGCACTAATCAGACTTAGCAGAGAAACCACCCTTGTCCCAGTTCTGCAAAGAAAGGAGAAGTACATTTTAATATAAATTGTAACACTTGTCACTCAAGTGATTTCCTACCTGCATAATAGCCAGTTGTGGCAAGATAACAAAAGTTATCTGGAAAGTTTGGGGAATTCTTTACAGAACAGGAAAGAGACAAGGACTTTCTTTCAATTTTTTTTGGCTTTGTCTCCTCCTTTTCAAACTGTCTTCCGCCATACATACTAGGAAAGTATGCTTGGTTTGCATATCTGTCTCCCAGTGAAAAAGATAAGCTAAATGACTGAGTTCCTATGTGATCTGATAAAACACTAGCAAGCATGCAGCAAAAGAACAATCCTCCAGGTAGGGAGATGGCATTAGAGGGTCTGATGGGTCTCTGCCTGTGGTGTTCTCTGATATTCTGAAACCACCTGCTAGCTACTGCTCTTTCCTGCTGCTGTTTGATTTTCTTATAGTTTCATAGTAGGTAGGGTCAGAAGGGACCTGAGCAGACCATCAAGTCTGACCCCCTGCCACAGACAGGAAAGAGCACTGGGGTCAAACTACCCTGGCTAGGTGATTATCTAGCCTTCTTTTAAAAACCCCCAGGGTAGGAGCATGCATCACTTCCCTTGGAAGTTGGTTCCAGCTCCTAGCCGCCCTGACTGTGAAGTAGCGCCTCCTGGTATCTAGCCTGAATCTACTCTCCGTCAACTTATAACCGTTATTCCTTGTTACTCCCAGTAGTGCTCAGGGGAAACAGGGACTCTCCCATTGCCTGCTGCTCTCCCTTGGCCAGCTTATAGACAGTTACCAGATCCCCTCTCAGCCTTCTCTTCTCTGAAAACAAGTCATGACCATTTCACCAATAATTTGTGACAGCTGTTGTAATGACTTAAACAGCTGTGTCTGTGGGGTTTTGGTGTGTATATATATATCTATATCTAGATATATTTGTCAGATATCTATATCTAGATATAGATATAGATATATATATATACACACACACAGACAAACACACACACACGTACGTACATACAGGTCTGCAGTGGATGTGGCAGGGTAAAATTTCATATCAGGAGCAAAACCAGTGCCAGCAGCATTAATACACCATCACTATTAATATACTATCCAATTTCCAAGTATTGTAGCACAGCTAGTACCCGTTGATGTTAGTCTAGTCTTTTCCTTAAATACAGGACAGATAAAGATTTTGCTCCTGGCAAAGATAGATCATAGTCCTACCATCCTTTGCTTACATCCAGGTCTCAGCAACAGAAGGCAAGTGCTAGAACTTTTGCACCTTCTATCTTTAATTCTATGCTTAAAGGGGAAAAAAGACCATGTCTGGCTTTTTGTGTTTTAGTTAAAATTCTTTAGTTTCATAATTTAAAATATATTATTTGATGAAAGAAAATAAAGGTTGTACAGTAAGTACTGTCTGAAAGTGAATAAGATTTTTTCATCTCTAGGGACTACTATACAAATAAATACTATCAGCATTTATTTAGAAAGCCATTCCTCAAGGCCCTCAGTCCATCTTGTCTGGTATCTTTCTTCCAGTGCTGCTTATCACCAGATGTGTCAGAGGAAAATGAAAAATCCACATCCTGTACAATGATCCTCCATTACATATATTTTCCATCTAATATATTCTTAAGGCACTCGTACTGATATTGTTGTTATTTGTAGGCATGTTGGTCTAAGGACACTGGCAGACATGGTTCTTTGGGTAGATGGGAGATTTTATTAGTCCAGCTAAATAGTTGGAAAAATTGTTGTTTGTAAGCTTTCTGGCACAAACACCCTTCTTCAGGCTTAGGGAGAGTTTACTGGTGATTTGTGTGCTTTCCTGGGTCTAATAAAAGATATCGCATTTAGATATCACATTAAGCTATCACATTTAGTTAGTCTAATAAAAGACATTACATCTACCCAAAGAACCTTGTCTGCATATTGGCCATACATAGGCACAAATACTGGCTAAGCAACCTGAATTCATGCCTTTGAGGGTCCAGATTTTCCCTTATTTTCCTTACACTGCCTTGGGTCAACAGCTACCTGTACTGCTTCAGGTCTTGATCATCATAGCTCCAATATGTCTACAAGAAAGATATAAACAGTGTTCTCAACCTTTTTAGACTCAAGGGTCACCCTTTAGTGGATTTAAGGCACACCCCTCCATAACTTTTGCAAGTTGACTGGCACCCAATTTCAATAATTAATTTATACATTACAGAGCTTACCTCCCTACCCAGGGGCTGGGCAGTAAGAGGTAGGAGATTATTCAGGCAGGGACAAGTCTGAGCCTGGCTTATCTGCTTATCTCCTCACACCTCAAGGCACCCTTCAAAAGGTACCCCAGGGTGCCCTAGCACCCTGAGAATCACTTCTCTATGAGATTCATCCCATGAACCTGGGCCTGCAGATCCCAGACGCCAAGAAGCCATATGGGACAAATGTCTCATTGAATCCTGAAGTATGACCAGATGTGGCCGCCTTCCACATGCTCCAAGGGTCCTTTTCCTCAAGAGCCCTAAATTACTCCCAAGACCTCTACTGTAAATGAATGTTCCCCCGGCACTATGCAGTATCCCATCTTCAAGTAAAGGAGAAACTGAAGGAAACGATGGTTCTAGCAGTTTTTAATACTTTAACACTTCAAAACCCCTCCAGTTCATTTGAAAAACATGCCACCTGCAAGAGCACATCTTCCCAACACTATAAAACTCCACAGGAGAGGGTCTTGGAAAAAAAGTGGTGTCCACAGGATCACTGATCCCCACGCACACCTGCACATGCTCCTTGTCCTGGTTTATCTCTCTCCATCCCTGTAGGAAAGAAAGTCCTGACTCCCATCACCTGTTACTGCAGAAACAGTCCTGGCCGCTACAGAAATACCTAGAATTTCCCTCCTTAAGTTCAACAAGTACTGTTTGAAGCAAGTGAAAAGCCTGATTCAGTTCAAACAAACCCACTACAGACTGTAAAAGCTTGCAACAGGTACAGGGTGTTCCCCTGACACTGGAGAGACTTTTGCCTCCAAATACAGTGTCTCTTACATCATTTCTCCAGGAAAAGTATCTGTTTGTATGAATGATCAGACAGTGCTACAAAAATCATACAGATTGGCTTGTAAATTTGTTTCTTTTCAGATCAGGCCTGGATTTTCACTTTAGCCCAGGCTGGCTTTTGAAGAGTATGCAATCCAGTGATTCTCAACCATGGTGCCTATAACAGGTCACCTTCGCCAGCACCACCTTCCTGGTCATCTGCGCCTTACGTGGGGCACCTTTGGAGCCTTCTTTGGAATTCTTCTGTCCCACCCTAATCTCTCCTGCCACGTCTTGATAGAAATTATGACGCAAGACTGCCTATTATATTGGGTATGTTGGGGTCTCTCCTAGGATGGCCTGACCCCCTTCTTTTTTTTCTCTAGCTAGGCCTCCCCATCCAAACCCACTAAACAGGGTTTGACTCCAAGGCTCTAGCTTTTTCTTCCCGTGCCTGCTGGTTCATGGCCCCCTTTTCTGCTCCCTTACGAAGCCTGGCATCCCATGACCCAGAGGCATGGGCACTGGCCCCACAGCTAGGGGGCTGCAAGTTTGAAACCAGGGTGCAACCCCACATCTGCACCCTGACAGTCAAAACAAAATATAGCTGTACCCCAGGTGCATCAGGCCTCCCTGGCCTTTTTAAGATCGCCCTTTCAGTGCTGGGGTTTGTGTCGCCCCAAAACTGCACCCTTACTGGCACTCAGGCTCTGCACAGCCCTGTGTCGCTCTGCGCCTCACTGGTACCAGGGTGTGTGCCCCCAGAAGCTGCACCCTCACTGGTGCCGGGGTCCCCACTCCATAGTGGGTCCCCAAAACAAGGCCTCTTCCATCCCCTAATAGCCTCTCCCAAACCACCTGTCTTATCCAATAATCACAAAAATAAATAGATAAATAACTGCATGATAGATAAAGCAAAGCAGCAGGCCAGCTTACATGAACCTGTTTCGTGCTTCGGCTCTGCAACATGGGCTACAGTCCGGGCTGCGGTGCAGCCGCCACCTCTCAGGGGCTTCAGTAGCTTCCCCCTTCCTGCCACGGACTGCTCCCCAAGCTTCTTCGTGGTGCTCTCGAAGACCACTGCTTCCCCTTCAGCTGCTGCCCCTCTACTGCCATCGAACCCAGGGTTCTTATAGCCCTGCCTCTTCCGGTCAGCTGACTGGCCATCCAGGCACTGTTCCCTGTTACAGTGCCACAGCCCCCTGGGGTGCTCTGAGAACCTTTCAAGGGTGTTATGTGGTTCCACATAATGTTAGCGCTGTTAAGCACGCAAACATTATTCACAAGATAAACACAGACATTCAAACAGCAATCCATTGTGCTAAACACATTCTGACCCGCTGTGCTTTTTCTCCGTTCTTTGCAACAGAAGAATTGTTCTGTTACTTTTCTGTGGTCAAAAAACCAAGTAAAAATGAAGAACTGGCATTTTCCGAGGGGTGCCCTGAGTCTAACATGGTTGAGAACTACTTATCTAGCACACGTGATGAAACTTAGTAAAAATAAGCCTCAATTCTAACTCCATATATTCTTTAAAATATATTTTTTCAAAACTCATTGTCCTAAAGAAAGAGGGGATACCAAAAGTTTATTAATTTCAAATATTTTTATTGCACTTCACCATGTAAAAAACACCTCTTTAAAAAGAAATGAAATGGCTACCTTACTGCAGTTTATAAAGTAACAACTGTACATATAAAGAACCTTTTTTTAAAAAAGAAATTATTTAACAAATGCCATTGAACTGACAGTAAACAGGAATACACATTTTGTGTAACTGGCAAATATTTTAAGTTACTGGTTCTATTATAAGTATTCAATCTATTCATAAACTCTGATGCACTTGCATAAAGGATGTTTACCTAGTTTTCCTTTAGTGAAAAAATATATTTTGTATATAATACAGTTGCCATAAAATAAAATAAGCAGTTGTTCCGTTCCCATCCCATAGCTTCAGGCCAGTGTTGCTTGTGAGACCCTCCAATATTATTTCTAGCTGTAAGAACTGAAAATATTAAAACTAAAATTGACAGAGAAAGCAAATGATGATGCAAATAGCGGTGCATTAATTGTTTGGTATTGTTGCCTATGGACAATGAAGAGTTGGGACCATAGCAATAAGGCAAGATGCATTTACAAAACAATTACAATTCACGCTGCCCACCCCCAACTAGATCATGCTTATAACTCAGTGCTCTTCGACATATGTGCAGCACAACAGCCTAGCTTGAATGAACATGACTAATGAACTTTTTCCTAAAAGGAGTTTCTCCTTGACTGCTCTCCTTGACTTATATTGGTAGACTGGTACTCTTCCTCTTCCATAGTGGAGGACTCCAGTTTCTTCTGCGGTCAAAGAAGCCACATTGGGCATATTGATTATGTATATTCAAAAATCAACAAAGTAAAAACAAAAAAACCCTCCTTTGTTTTAGCCTTGGTGAAGTTATTGAAAGGAGATCAGTGCAATGAGTTATGCCTTGACCCCAGTCAGAACAATAGCTGCCAGTGCATCACAGGATGTATGAAGCCTACTGGACCAAACAGCGTATACCTGCTGACTGGCGTTGCTCCGCCTGACATCAGAAGAGCGGTGGCTAGCAAGTTAGAACAATCAAGCCAAACTGAAGGTATGAGATGCCCACTGTATAACCATCCTGCAGCACACAAATGTCTAAAATCATGCAGGAGCTTCCTCACCAGCACACAACCTCTTGATGCCACACCCAAGGGGACACCTACAGATGAGGAACGAGCGGCTGAAGAAAATACTTGACAGCGGAAAAATGGACAGTCCAGCAACTGAGTCCTTACCACCGGGGCTGATGAGCCATGGCAAAGGTGGTGCTGTCTCAACCTCCACTCAAAGGAACTAATGAAGAAGTGAGGCTATACCATTGGTTCAACCACCTATGACTGCAGCACAGAGCCTCAGACTATGCAACACCTGCTGCAAGGCCCACTGCTTGAAGGTGCACATACAATGAAAGACCTCACAAAGTAAAACAAATGAACACAAGCATGTGTAATGAAATGGTCAAATGTACAGAGACACGTGAAAAAGGAGAAGAATATCCAGTTGATACATGCAGGAAGACGGGTCCATTTTTTATCAATAATATTGACTGAAGAAGGAGAAAACAGCCATGATTCTTGCCTTCACGTCCAATAAGGACAGCCACGATTTCCGATCCTCAAACTTCACAAGGAAGCCGTTTTCCTATAGGAAAAAAACAAAACAAAAACATGGTTATTGCTTTAAAATTAATAAGCTTATGTGCAAAGTGCATTGTTGTCTTCTGACTGCAGTTCAACAGAGGGTGACATAACCTGGTGCCTACAATTCTAGTCAACTAACTTAGAAATAAGTGAACTGCACTCTAAAAACAATAGTTGAAAATATCCACACTTCATTCAATGTCTGCCTTATCTCTGGATCAGATCATGGTCCTCCTGCTCCTGCATATTCCTGCATGCTCCTTCCTGCCTGCTGTCTCTGGGGGCAGGATCATATGTAGGATGGAAATACATTTCTTGTTTTGAGCCAGTCTCTGCAAATAACATGCCCCAGCCTCTGTTTCAGGTTCTTTTCAATCTCATTGTTCTGAGGTGATGAGGTACTTCTTGGAAATCCCTAATACTGCTAGACACAGGGTTACCAGGAACTGCTGTTGACCTTATATAGATGACTTCACTTAAAAGAAATTGAGAGATGAACCTCTGAAAATAGAGAAGGAAGCAGCAGTATTCTTCTTACCAAAAAAAAAAAAAGGTGGCTAAAGGGAAATGGAAGAGAGAAAGAAAAAAAGAGAAAGAGAAAAGGAAAAATAATGAGAGAAGGCAGAAAAAGAAAATCAGAGAAAAAGAAAAGAATCCAAATTTCATCATTGTAGATGACATTACCATTTAAAAATAACTCCAATCACAATAGAATCCGGACCAGAGAGGATGGATGAAGAAAAAGCTAAATTTGTAAAAAGAAAAAAGAAACTAGAAAAAGAGAAGAATCAGGGGAATACCGGACTCAGATGTCATTTGCTTGCTACTTCCCCTAAACTCCTACAGAAACCCATGTTTGCATGCTGAAACCTGCAAAGCAGGGGAGTCAAATTTTAAGCAGGCCTCCATCTGTATAGAGGTGTTCTACTGAAAGGCCATGATGCACAGGACCAAGCAACATACTGCTTTTCCATATGTTTTACTCATATTTGACAAACACATGGAGATCCAGAGAATATCTTGGCCACTTTTCATTCAAACAAATAGTCTTAGTGCATGAAGAGAGCAAGCAGGATTTGATTCCAATTTTACCTATCAGATTGTACAAGTAAATTGACATGGGATGAAATCTTGGTCTCACTGAAGTCATGGCAAAACTTCTATTGATTGCACAGGGTCAGGATTTCAATACTGAAGTGTTCCCATTCCCATGCCATCGACTGCCATTAAGTTCTGGATCAGGTTCTATAAATAAGCATTACTACTGCACCATTTCACAAGGGGCTCAGCTTTAGCTTTGTGGTACAAATGACCCGAGTCTTACTTCAGTGGTTTATGCTGCAGCAAGTACTCTAAAGGAGAGTTTTGTCTTTCTGCATTTTAAATCTGAAGAAAGATATTTGCTCTATGAGGAATTCAAGGTATGCGAAAAATGAATTGAACTGGCAAATTCTAGTAAATCCCTGAACAAGCTTGATATGTTGTTGACAAAGGCTTTAAAGACATATTTTTTAATTCAATTTTGATTTATTCTATGATGAAAATGCTAAAATACTGGACTACTCAAAGAACCCTACCTGTCTGTGTCCTTAGACCAACACAGCTATAACCAAAAACCCAGCAAAATACTGGACTCAAACTTACCCAACCTCCATTTGCCTCTATCCATTCAGCCTTGTTGTTCATGATGTACTCTGTGATGAAATATGAAATCTGCTCTTTATTTTCTCCTGTTAGCTGAGCTCCATGCTCTTGAAGCTTCTTAGTGACAATTCCTCCAAACATAAATATTGTCAAAATCCGTCCCCAGTTGGTATTGCCATCAGCAAATTCGTGATCCATGACTTGGGTGAAAATTCTTCTGGCAACATCTATAGATGAAAATTCAAGTGTGTCCAAGAATGGCTTTAAATTCTCTTCAGTTTCCTTTTGCAAAGAGGATGCAATGTTTCGTAAGACATGAGCCACTCTGCTTGGGGCTGGTCCGGGCTGCGATTCCTGAAGAACATATTTCAGATAATCTTGCACTAAGCAGCAAACATAGCAGAACTCAGTGCTTTCCATTGAGAAACAAACTGGGAGAGAAAAGTGCAAAGCTGAATCAAGGAGGAACTAAGCCACTGCAAGTCTGACACTCCGTTTTAAGTATCGTCTAAGAGGGTGTTGGAATTTCTGCTCACATTACAGAGGTTCCTGTAAAATCTGCTGACTTAAAAAGACCGTGTGGGTTGTGGAAGAAGTGAGAACTCGGAAATGAAAGAAAACCCTATCTAGCAGCCCACTGAGAGGCAGAACATCCTCCTAAATGATTTACTTCTCTTAATGCAGGAAATGAGACTTTTCAGTCACAATACATGAGCAGAGGCCACATTCTCAGCTAGTGTAAAGTGAAAGAGTATCTGCGGGTCTGTGTAGACAGAAACCTGCTGGGATCTGACATGTAACTTATAAAAGCAAAGCCAACGTTAAAATACAGCCTGTAGGAAACATGCAACCTGAAAAATCCTCCTTCCTTGCTTCATTCTGTACTGCAGGTAGATGGTGCCTTTGTCTTCTTCACAACTAGGAGAAGAAGGTAAGAGAGTCTCTAACAAGGACAAAGAATGGTTACTGCAGAAAAGCCACAGGGTTTACTGGGGCTACCAGCGTTCTTCTGAGTTATCACTCACTGGGGACTGTGCAACTGAGAGGAGGAAACTTCTAGCTGGTACATATTTCCTGCGGGCCATAGAAGAAGGGGAATCCAATATCCCTTTGGATAACATTATACCTCTGTGGATATCCCTTGATGGGTCCTCTTGAAAGCCCTGAAGATTAGAAAGAGAAGGCTCTTGGTCTGGCAGAATTTTTCAAATTCCAGACAGCTTCTCCAGCCCCAAGGGAGTTCACATGCAGGACAAAAATCAGTGGAGTCCACATTGCCTTATGTAGTATGGACAGTACAGCACCAGCTATCCTTCTAGCCCAGCAAGCACTGCCTTCTTCCTTTCCTGGCTAGATAATTAAGCAGAATCAGCAGCTCAGAGAGTGGAAAATTGCACTTCTCTGTTCCCTACTGTGAATTTTCTTTCATATGTGACAATCTGGCTCGGAGTGGAAATGGGGCAGCTGACAGAAGTTAGATAATCTTTCTCTTGCCCTCATATCGGTGCTGTCAAACTGACAAATACTCACTTCCCTAAGTAACCAGTGGAGCTGCTTGAAAAACAGGATTTTTCATTAAACTCAGTGTGAAAAACATGTCTCTTTTGTATAGAAGCATTGTGAAATGAGAGCGTTTTTGCCCATTTCTAATAACCCAATGATTTACAGGGGCAGGGAAACCACAGATGGCTTAGATCCGAGCACTCATAAACACTGTGTTGTTTACATAGCTGACTAATGTTTTGCAAATATAGATAGATACAGGGTAGAGGGGAACTCACCTCTCTGGCCTGGGAAGTTACTGAACTAACAGTTGAGAGAAGAGGAATTTCCCAGCTTCCCCCCTGCAATTAAATGTTTGTATATAACCACTGACCGTTAGCACCTGGCACGATTTTCTTAATTTTCTCTGTCTCTTCCCCCACCCACCTCTTATGGCTCAAAGACCAGATTAATTTGTTTATCTATTACATGCAAAAAATGTATTAAAGGACAATGATTTGGGTTTCAAAGTCAACTGATGAAAAGTTAGAAAATGCCAGGTTTACAATTGGTTGCCGTACTGCCTTAATTTGCTTCTGTCATGTTACGTGAATGAGGTCAGATGGAAAAAAATAGTATATGATCATGCAATTCAAGGCTATCTTCCAATAAATACGTACAAGTGATTTGACTTATGGTTATAAAGGCAATCAAACAAAAAAATTGCACTTCGTTTGCACCTTGCAACTTGAATAACGTTCTCTAATATGTTTCATGTATGACATTTCCTTTTAAAAACAAACAAACAAAAAAAGAGCAACGTTAAAAAACAGTTTGATTAGTTTCTCTACCCTACAACCCAAATATACTGGCTGGATTTGAAACCTGAGTCATTAGCCATGCAAAACAGTACCTACTACAGTTACAGTTACAGGACTCACCACAGTAACTGGCAACCGAAGACAGTTATCTCAGATGCAAGGATGTGTTGTTAGGACCATTTAGTAGGTCCAGAGGGTGATTGGGAATAGCTGAATATGGCTATCTTTCTCTGCCCCACATTGTGTATCCAGGAAAGCACAAAATGCAGAGGCCAGGGCAGGGGCAAGGAGCGTTTGTGGCAGGAAGCCTGGCTTTTCCCCCCAGCTCCTGCTATCACTACCATAGCAAATATCAGGTGCTCTCTGTGCAGTACCTGCTGCTGCTGTTGTGGCAGAAGCATTTGGGTATTTCCTGTTCATTTCTCCCTAACTTGATCCTGGCAGGGGAAATACTGTGACCACTAAGGCACTTTACCTAGGGACAGGGGCTAACTGCTTTTCTGGCATGGGGTGGTAACTCAGGCAAAGGTAATGTATAGTAACCCTCCTACTTTGATTTCCAGTGGGAAGATCTTGGCTTTACGCCCACTTTCTGGTCCTGGGAGACTTCTCTCTAGCTTGCTCCTACAGCCATATAGCTGAGGGCAAGCAAAATTCGGGGGCATCTGAATCCTAAGCTTTCAGGTTTGGGCCTGCATGAAGGATGCCCTGAAGCCCCAGGTGTAGGTAGAGGATGTTTGCAGGTAGTAGGGCCACAATTGGTTCTTGAATGACTCACGGATTTGGAATTGATTTTAGCCAATTTGACTTGGGACATGAAAAATTTTCCTTAAAAAAAAAAAGAACAATGTAATCACCCATAGACTTACTACCTGGTGAGAGCTGCCAGGCCCTGTGGGAGTGAATCTTGCACAAGGACCTGCAGAAGAAGCACAGAGACCTGAACTGGCAGGCAGCCCACTGGGCACTCCCCGTGCAGGCATGGCAGAGAGGTCCATCAAATTGCCCGAGCAGACTTGCCACTGGCAGGCAGAAACAATTTACCACCTTTTCTGGGACTGCCCATAAGCTAGAGAGGTGTGGAAGAAAATCCATGTGCTCCTCCTGGTGGTGACAGGTTTCAGAAACCTGACCAGGGAAGTAGTTCTCTATGGGCACACCCCAAAAGCCCGCTTCAACCAGTTCAAATCCTGATCCTGCTTCAGGTATGCACTGTGGAAAGCCAGGAACCTGCTGATAAACAGACACTCAGCCCTGACAGTGACGACTGCACTAAAATGGGGCAGAGTGAAATGTACTGGTACTACAGAAAGACAGAAGAGACAATGGGAAAGAAATGACAGCCCTCATACGGTGGAGAGGGGACTGGCACAGACGTCTGAGAGGAAACCCCTCTGAAGAGAGCAACGAGTGAAATCACTGGGATGGTGATGGGTGCACGGTGCCAACTGTGTAACAGGACTAAAACAGTTTAAGCGGCAAAGTATGCTTTCGTCTACCAAGTGAACCACAGTGGTCACTTGACAGGTTGTTTTATATATATATATATGCACACACACACACACATGTGTGTGTGTGTGTGTAATTCTCTCTGTGTGTGTATGTATATATAACTCTGTGTGTGTGTTTATATATATAAAATTTGTGCAAAAAAAAAAAAAAAAGAGATCTGGACAAGCTTCCACAGTTTTCTGATGAACAGAAATGAGAGAGAAAATGTCAATTCTTAAGTCTTTACAACTCACCTAAAATCTGAGCAGAATTATATGGGGCTTTCCTCCTGCCCATGGCAAACAACGAAGGTGTGAGAGCCTCTCAGAGAAAAGGTTGCAAGGATTTTTCAGAAGTATTAGGCAAGGTGAAGAGATGGTCACTCTCAGCTCCCCCTTTTTTGGTTAATAAAGCTCTTCTCTCATAGTATCAGGGCATGGACGGATTGAGCACTCAGCTGAGGAGAAAGTTTTCCCTTCCTTCACCTAATACAGGAAGACAGAGCTGCCTGGAGCATAGTTTTTTCTTTGTTAATGGAGCCCTAAGGTCTCTGGGGAGGGACGAACTAATACTGTAAAAATGTCACCAGTGGAGAAGGAAATCGATACCAATGTCTTGGCCCTTTGGGGGCAAGTGCTGCCACTCCTCCAAACATCTGTGTTGCACAGCCTGTCTCTCTAGACTGCTGCAAGGTGAAATCCAGTGCCTAGTCCTCAGAAGGGAGAAGGTGACTCAAAACAGATATCAAAGATCACATCTGATAGGCAATACATAGGAAAGCAGATACGAGACTAAGGACCATCTCCTGAACAAGCAGTGGAACTATATTCAAGCTACACTGTAGAGGGTTAATTCATCCTGCTGCTCCTCACTGCTCCCTTTTTCTATTATTCTTAGATTTGCTGGTTCAGCTCTATGCTGTGCCAATGATTTCTTAATAAAGGTTTTGAACTCAAGGTGGACTGTAAATGGAGCCTCAGGTGCTGCATTTCTCTTAGTATCCGTGATGGGGAGGGGACTCAAGTACCTCAATTTAAACCCACCTCCAGGGTTTGGAATCTATATCAAGGCCAAAATTGGAAGGGGCCTGTTTTTCTAGCTGAGATTTGGATTGACCCTCCCCAAATCAGCTCCTTTGACTGAGTAGCCACAGAATCCAAAAATCTGTTCCCATTTTACCTTTTCATCTAATCAAGATCTAAACTTAATGAACGCTTAGATCTAAACAAAACCTCCTTTGCCCAAGCTGACATGATGGGGCCAAAAATCAAGTCAGTGAGTTTTGTTTGCATTGCACCTGGCCTAGTAAGGGGCTGCCCCATGACAGAGACCTTTACGGATGCAGCACCTGACTTGGTACATTATGAGACGAAAATGGAAGTATGATACATGGGCTCCTTAATGGTAAAAAAAAAAGTTTCTCTTTGTACTTTTATGAAAGGTTTGCAGGCCAGGAAGCAGGTCACCTGGAACTCGTCTGGTTTAATTTCTTTTCTTACACCTAAAAGAGCATAATTTTGTACAGCAAAGATCCATGAAGTATTGGTCATTGCTTTCCAGCAATCCTACCTGTCTTTGGCCTGTAAGAGGCATCAGTGATTAATTCTTCAGATCTAGTTGTTCTGGGAGCATACATAGCTGTATGCAAGTAGCAAAGTATGGT
The DNA here is from genome assembly GCA_030014935.1 of Caiman crocodilus. NCBI lineage: Eukaryota > Metazoa > Chordata > Crocodylia > Alligatoridae > Caiman > Caiman crocodilus. The sequence goes on from JAGPOW010003364.1 coordinate 14,834,798, forward strand.
CGGGTTAGCTCAGTGGAGTGCTGCCACCTAGCCGCAGGTAGCATTTCTGCATGTACAAATATGTTCTGGCAGTGTAAGAAATCATGTCCCTACAATTATGCCTGTGTGTATTCAAAGGTGCTGTGTTTTCCATAGTAAACACAGTGAAGAGTTAGAAATCAAGAGTATTTGTGCTCAATCCCTGCTTCACTCTGTAAATGATTAGGTGATAATGTTTCTGCAGCTCTCAAGGAATTCTATCAGCCTAGACATACCACAAGCCCATTTGCAAAACTTTGTGATGCTCATCATCTTAAGCACACATGTTCAGTTCATTTTAAATGGTTTATCCTCTTCCAACCTTTCTGTAATGAAGAAGAAGAGGAAATAGATGAAGAAGGATATTGGTTCTCTACTTCTTAAGGTGACTGAGCCAGTTTACCAGGCTGTGGTCTGGAATCAGATTCTGGACTTCTTCACAGGAGATACAGATGCAGCAAAGGTGACGCAGGAACAAATGTCACAAGCATAAGACAAAGCAACCAAAGTCAGGCTCTAGCTTACACTAGCTTCCATATTATTCCAGCCATTGTTCTGCTGTGCAGCCCGCAGTTCCTGGAGTTTTGACCACACTCCCTCCTGTTACCATGCACTGCAAGGGTAAGTAGTGCCAGACTATTTACACTGGTCCCATTCTGTCCTTGACCTGTAGGAGAATTTGTACAAGCAATATAGCAGTTTTACAGAGTTTCCTGTCCACCATGGCATAACTGTAAGTGAAGTCCTGTTAGAATCCTGCAGCTCTGCCACAAAGACCTCACATACTGTATTTCTTCTACAGCTCTTCAGATTACATACAGTCAAGACACTGCATGGCAGAAGTATTACAGGAGCCAGCATCGTTATAAGACAACACAGGCTCATGTCTCCATATTTGGATCCAGTGCTGTGTTCAAACATCTGAAAGCTCATAGCATGGTCAAAGCTTTGCTCGTCTTTTTCACCCCCAACATGAAATTTATTCCTCCCATGTAGAGTCTGAGATTTCCATCTGTATGCATAAAGGTGATATCCACCAACCAGTTCATGGCTTGGGTTGGTTTCAGTGCATAAAAACCATATGTATATGAGGCAGAACAGCTACAGTGCATTCCCAATTGCTTCCAGTGCACTATAGAAATGGTCACTACCCTGCTTCTGTATCAGCTTACACTGGGGAAGCCCATACCCTTTCTGATGATTGGGGAGGAATATCTCTTCCAGCTTGTGTTTCAGATCCTTGCCTCTTGCGTTGTTTCAACTCATTCTTCTGTTGCTGATACCATGTAGTATTTTGAAACATACAGTGATGATGTGTAAATTGCTTCAAATTATAGCAAGAAATTGGCTGTAACTCCCATGACATACTTTTATCCTGGTGTTTACTACAGTTTTCTGATCCTCCAAGCAGCAAGCTGTGAGGGGGTCTTTTTTTCTAGAACATAGTCAAACTATATACTGTCTCTTCTGCCTCCCCCATTATTTACACTGCATTCATTGCAGTGGTAGCTGAGCCTGTAATACTGCACTCTCAGTCTTTTAAAATTAAATGATGTGCTATTAAACAAGAGTGAATCCAAGCTGGTGCTTGATGCTCTGTAACTACTCATACAAGCTGACTGACATTCCTTAACCATGGTAAAAGGAATTGTGCTTCTGAGAAAACCCACATCTTCATTGCACTTCTTTTTGTAATACCCAATTTTATTAAGCTTTCAACTACCTGTGTATTTGCTATCACTTCATTTTTTTGTGTTTGTTAGATTTAGGCCCCAGTTCAGCTGAGTGGCTTCAGCACACACCTCACTTTAACCATTCACTGAGTCTTCATAAGTCATAATTAATGGTATATTTTATGTATTGTGGCAGGAACTGCAGGGCCTCATTGTTAACTGAGACATGCTAGCATTAGATCCTCCACAAATACATATCAAATAGTTGGTCTCTGCCCTAAAGAGTTATGATTGAATTCAATGTATGTGGGTGGATTGCTGAACTCTACTTATTCCACCTGATATCACCAACTGCAGGCACAGAGCCTTTGTAATCTTTCTTGGGGCAGCAGTTTGGGATTTCCACATTCTACCATGATTCCTCTTCCAAATTGTTTTCCAAAGTTACCTGTACTAGAGAGCTCTGCATTAATGTTATTTATGATCATTTTGCATCATTACAGTAATCCACTGGCAACAAGTAACCCTTTGTCTAGCTGCCTTTGCACGAGGATGGGATCTTTGCCTATTTCAGAGTCATGATTTTGATTGACTTAAGGGCCACGTCCACACATGCAAGCACATGAACATGCAGCAGCTCAAATAGAAGTGGTGCTAATCTGAGCCAGGGCTTTTTGCCTCAGAGCACATGCTTGGACATGCACTTTGTTGTGGAACAAATTGTGCCACTTGGGGCAAAATAACCCTGCCTGGCTCTTCCCAGATCTGCAGCTAGGGGGAGCTAGAGCCTGGGGCCAGCACCTGTGCTGTGCCCAGCAGTATAAAAAGCGGCCCTGATCTGGCCCTGTCCATACAAAAAGCTACCCTGGTAAGCAGCTCAGGGCTACTTGCTCTCGAGAGCTTCTGGGGCCCTGCCAGTTGGTACCTGGGGACACTACCTCTTGTGCCAGCTGGACTGCTGCAGCAGCATCCCAAATCCATGTTTAAAAATACCCCAAAAGCCATGTTCTTCCACAGTTAAAACAAAAAAAAACCACTCTACATGCACATACACACACACACACACACACACACACACATCTAGAGAGAGAGACAGAGAGACAGTGATCAGTTGAGTAATGCTTTATTGGTATATTTACAAACGTTAAAGCAATTTGGAAGCCTACTGGTGTCTCTATCATCATGACAAAATAAATTCTAAATACCTTTATGTGTTTATGTGTACTTTTTGTTTTCTTCACACATGATGGGTGTGTGATACAGGGGATGTGGTGTTTGCAGGAAGGGGGTGAGAAGGGGTGTCGGGGAAGGCGGATGGGTATGTGTGGAGGGATGTGGGTTGGTCTGTGAGTAGGTGTGGGGCAATTGCTGGAGGACTGTGGGTGTGGGGGACCTTGTGAGGGGGCTACTCAGGAGGGGTGGGTCCCCTGGCCCTCACAGGGTGCAGACCTCTCTGCCCCCTACCCAGGGTCCCAGCTCAGCCCTGGAGACCTACAGCCCCTATCCCCTATAGGGCCCAGCCCTCCTGCCCAGGGTCCCAGGCACCCTGGGCCCCCCCCCACCTAGGGTCCCAGCTCTACCCTGGAGGGCCCCAGCCCCCCTGACCAGGGCCTATAACTGACCTTTTACAGCAGCAGTGGGGGTCCATGTGTCAAGCCCACCTGGGTTCTGCCAGCCCCAGGGCTCCTCCTGCCACCCAGCCGGGCTGGTGTCATGGTGGGGACCATGTGCTAGATCAGTCAGGTCCTGGGGCCCCTCTGCCACTCAGCTGGGCTGGGCCCATGACACCAAGACCTGGCGTGGTATGCGGTCCCCGTGTGCCAGGCCCAGCTGGATCCTGTTGCCCTTGGGGCCTCTCTGCCCTTCCAGGCCTAGCACATGTGAACCATGCAGAGCCAAGCCAGGTCCTGCCAGCCCTGGGGCTGCTCATGCTGCGCAGCCACTCCCCAACCCCCACCATAGCCCCCTGCCCCCCTTTACCCACACACACCCATGAACCTCCTCCCCCCCATCCCTGGCCCACTTACCTTGGAAAGAGCCCAGGGCTGGGGGCAGCGGGAGCACCAAAGAGACACTCCGGCCAAAACCAGAGTGTGTCTTTTGGAGAATCATCTCCCTGCTGGCTCCAGGCATGGTCTCATACCACCTCCTTGGACCTTGCTCCACCCTATTGCAGAGTGGGTTTTTTAGATGCCTGGATATCCAAACTTGCAGTGCAGGAAATATTTTTTCATTCCCGCACATGCCTTTTGCCCCGCCTCAAAGGGGTTTGAGGCAGGGGAAAAGGCACATGAGTGCTAATCTGGCCCTGCCCAAGGAGTTTTTGTTTAAGAGCCACAAGCATTTTATAACCCCAAATCAAGATTAAGGTTTATATCCTGAATTGAGTGCCACCAGGTGGCTATTTTCCTCCATTACAGAGCCCATCTAGTCAATGAAGCTCTGTATGTTGACTCCAATAATCAAGTAAAGTCCCACTGACTTTCTCTAATCAGGGACAGAAGTCCATTTGCAGGGAGCTAATAGGGCCTAAAGTTGTCTTTTTCTCTAGAAAATCTACTTTGGTTCAAGCTCTCTTAATGAATTTTTTTCACATTTATTCTGGATTTTGCATTATGATATCATCATGGCACAACATTATACTCAGAAACACTGGTGAATAATTCTCAAAAGAACAGGAATTGATGAACTGCTTAGGTGTTCAGGTGTTTGCACTTTGAGATGGATATCATAGTTTCATATTTGGTAGGGTCAGAAGGAACCTGAGTAGATCATCCAGTCCAAACCCCTGATATGGCAGGAAAGAGTCAAACGACCCCGGCTAGGTGATTATCTAGCCTCCTTTTGAAAACCCTCAGGGTAGGGGCAAGTACCACTTCCCTTGGAAGTTGGTTCCAGATCCTAGCTGCCCTGACTGTGAAGTAGCGTCTCCTGATATCTAGGCTGAATCTACTCTCAGTCAATTTATGGCCATTATTCCTTGTTACTCCTAGTAGTGCTTGGGGGAACAGGAACTTTGCCATTGCCTGCTAGTCTCCCTTGGCCACTTTATAAATGGTCACCAGATCCCCTCTCAGCCTTCTCTTGTGGAGGCTGAACATGTTCAGGTCCCACAGCCTCTCCTCTTAGGGCCTGCCCTGCTGCCCCCAATCATACAAGTGGTCATCCTCTGGACCCTCTCAGTGCTATCCACCTCCCTCCTCAAGCGCAGCATCCAGAACTGGACACAGTACTCCAACTGCAGCCTGACCAACGTTGCATAGCGGGGAAGGATCACCTCCTTGGACCTGCTCGTGATGCATCTGTGGATGCACGACAAGGTGCAGTTAGCCTTCCTGACTGTGTCCTCACATTGGCAGCCCATGTTCATTTTGGAATCAATAATGACTCCAAGATCCTTTTCTGCCTCTGCACTGACAAGAAGGGAGTTTCCCAGCATGTAGGTCTGCTGCTGGTTCTTCCTCCCCAGGTGCAGTGCCTTGCACTTGTCAGTATTGAATCCCATCCTATTCTCATCCGCCCACCCCTGTAACCTATCCAGATCTAGTTGTAGCCTATCCCTCTCCTCCAGTGTGCCCACTTCTCTCCACATCTTAGTGTCATCCATGAATTTGAACAAGGTGCTTTTTACCCCCTCGTCCAAGTCACTGATGAAGATGTTGATCAGTGCAGGCCCAAGGACTGACCCCTGGGGAACCCCACTGCCCACATCCCTCCACGTTGAAAATGCCCCTTCCACCACCACTGTCTGGGTCTGAGCCTCCAGCCAATTTGCGACCCATCTGACTGTGTAGGCATCCGCACCACAGTGCCTAATTTTTTAATGAGAATGGGGTGGGAGACAGTGTCGAAGGCCTTCCTAAAGTCCAGAAAGACTATGTCCACCACGATCCTTTTCCAAAGATTTTGTGACCTGGTCGTAGAATGTAACCAGGTTGGACTGACAGGACCTGCCTCTAATGAACCCATGTTGGTTGCCCCTAAGCATAATCTCCCCTGCTGGCCCCTTGCAGATGTGCTCCTGGATAATTTTCTCAAAGAGCTTTCCCAGGACTGAGGTAAGACTAATGGGCCTGTAGTTTCCTGGGTCCTCCTTCCTCCCTTTTTTGAAAATGGGGACCACATTGGCCCTTTTCTAGTCCTTTGGCACCTCACTAGATCACCACTCTTATACCTTAATCAAATAAAAAAATGCATATTTGCTATGCAGCTACCAATAAAATGGCAACATCTTTGTTTGTCCTCTAGACTTGATTTCCCTTTGGATGTTTTACAGTAAAGGATAATTCTCAGTTTGTTCTGAAACAGCAAACTCTGATCCAAATAAAACCTTACCAAACTCCTTAATTAGCTGGCTTTCCCATTTATCCTCATATTCCTGAGTTAAGAAATGATGGGAGGTTTAGAAGGGGGTTCTTTTTTCTAGCTGCCTAGAGAGAATTGAGATACTTGTTATCTATTCCAGCTCAGTGGTTTGGCTAAAGATATCGCAAAGGGTAGAATGAGAAAAGGACTCAGGGAGCCAGGAAGTCTTCAGATACAATATACTATACCAAACTCATTCATTTTGCTTTATTTGGCAAATCATTTCTCTTCTATGAGTTTTGGTTCCCCATTTATGAAACGAGGGAAATAAGTGAAAGGCTTATTCACTGACTTGGAAAATATGGATTCATTTTCCAGTGATGCCCCAGGTTTCCTGCCTGACCTTGAGCAGAACACTGAATCACTGGACAAGTCAGTCCCCATCTGTAAAATGGGGACTCTAATATTTTCTTACCCATCCATCTTTTTGTCTGAAGTCAGTGGAGCTGTGTATTTGCCCAGTATGCAGCAAAATAGCAGCAGAATCAGCCTGAGCCTCTAGATCCATATGATTGCACATATTACAACAAAGATGAAAGTTATATATTATTTTGAGTACTTTTTTTATATGTATCCCAAATCTTGAGGTTCTCTTCTTTGCCACTGAGTGGATGAAAACTGATTTGCCCCAGTAGATTTCACCAAGGTTTCTTAGATTATGTGCTTTGGATAAGTCACAAAAGAAGACTGAGTTTCTGGGAGGTGCTCTGAAAGAGAATCCTATCAAGTCCATCTTCTTGAATTACTTTTCCTTCGCAGTATGGTTTACCAGCTGTAAAATTATTCTATTAAACTGTGATACAGCAGTTTGAGGTGATTCATTCTCCCATTTATTGATTTTTAGTCCAAGAACCTTCTTCTTATATTAGACCTGAAAATATTCTCTTTTTTTAACCATTTGTGGAGAAATCAATTTTGTGCAATCTGGAAAACTTTATGGGGAAAAATCTCCATCTTCTGATGTGACTTCTTAATCACTTTTCTGAGCTAGTAATGGTTCATAATCATTTATGGATTGGGTTATTTAATGGATAATTCAAGTGCTCATTCTTATCAAATTAATTTCATGTGCAGCCTTTGAAATCCAATGAAAAATGTCAGGTTTAATAAACGACAGGAATCTTGGCAAAAACCAGTTCTTGGAATGTCACTGTTAAAGTGTACTTAACTCACTGGAAATGGAAACGGAAGCATTTATAACAGAGATAGATTAAATAACAATGGTTAGAACATAATATAACTATAAATCTATTAAAACTATCAATCTTCCCTCAGAAGGTTAATCACACTGAGGACATGCATGATGTATTCAAGGGGGCAATTATGTACCTTGTTCTCCCTGCAAACAAAACCATGCTTTTGATTATGATACATTCATTCTCTGCCAAGTATGGTACCGTACATTAAGTGACCCAGAACCTTCACGAAATCAGTGGGTTCTTAAGACAGTTACATACTTTTAGGGTCTGGGAACAAATGTGTCTGTTCCAACCCACTTCTGCTTAATCAGATCAACTCAGGAACCCAAATTTTTATCTCTGTAGTTTCCACTCCTCCTACCCTGGGAGTCCCATATACACATGTGTGTGTGTGGGGGTGTGTACACAGGGGTGTCTGCGTGAATATATTATATATGTATACAAATACACACGTGTGTGTGTGTAGTATAGTACAAATCGCATACACACATGTGTATATATAATAATAATATTATTTTCACACAGACACACACAGTCCTTGCTCACATAATGATTACAATTGATATCTAGTATGCTGCTTGTGGAAGTTAGGGATGATGTGATATCATGCCCTTATGACATCCTCTGGATTTTAAATGCACACTCCAAGTAGAGAGAAGCTGGGGACCAGAATTTGTACTCCAGAGGCCCACACCCCGGAGCAATATTCCAGGATTTTGAGGTAATTGTTGTTAAAACTCTTCGGTTATCTACCAACACAGGAAAGCAATCTGGTAGATAAACATTTATAAACCCAGTAAGATATTGACAGCATGGTTCTGCTATGAAAAGTGACTCTATAAAAATGTCATTTTCAGGCAGAAAGTTTATTGCTTCTCAGATCACAGCTCAGATTTCAAGGAAAAATAATATAAATATGAATTGTTTATTTCTAACTGCCAGTCCTGAAAATGGCCTGTTCCTTGAGACCTTATTTTTCATTGCTTCATACCCTGTGTTCTCCTTTACAAAGTATAGGCCGGTGTAAAGCACTACGTATCTGATTTGGCAGCATCTTACATACACTTTGGGTGTGTCTACTAGGGGTGTGCAAAGCGAGCCCTATTCAATTTGGATTCAGCCCGAATCAGGGGTGGTGATTCAATTTGTTGATTTGGATCGTTGTCCCTGATTTGATTTGGCCAAATCTGAATCTGAAATTTCGATGCTGATTCAGCAATTCAGCCATAGACACAGATTCAATGCTGAATCAGCGATTCAGCCATAGCCCAGCTTTAAAATTCTTTTCTACATATCTTGAGGTACCAGTGAATCTTATGTGTGCTGTGATGCTGGGGCGGATGGAGAGTCCCACAAGAGTGCGGTGAGGACCTCCATGTGCTCGGCAGCAAACCTGGAAGTGACCAGAACTACTTCCAGTCCACTTCCAGGTCCACTGGGAAGAGCGTTGGAGGCCTCCCCACACACCTCCCCAGCTTGGCGATTGGCCACAGGGGCACCCTGGGTGCCACCCCCCACCCAGAAGGCACCAGTTGCCAAGCCAGGGAGCCACAGGGATACCCTTTAGCGCACTCCCTGGTAGACCTGGAAGCGGACAGGAAGTGCTTCTGGTCCACTTCTAGGTCTGCTGCCGAGCATGTTGGGGAGCCCCCCCGCACTCCTGTAGGACACTCCATCTGCCCCAGCATCACAGCATTCATGAGCTGCCTGGTACCTAGAGGTACATAGAAAAAACAATTAAAGCTGTGTCTGTGTCCAAACTGCCAAATCTTTCCGAATCTCTCCGAATCAATTTGGAGGGTTCTGTTTCAATTCAAAGAGATTAAAGCATCCTCTGATTCAATTAAGAGATTCAGCCACTGAATCGGGCCAAATCTCCACTGAATTGAGCTAGGGACTGAAGCGTCACACAGCCCTAGTGTCTGCACATGCCCCTATGGCACCATTGTTACTGTGCCACACGGGAGGTGCATGGTTATTCTTACCTCCTATGTTGCCAGAGCAATGCACTATGGTGAGGGAGCGCATCACTACAGCGATGTAGTTGCAGTGTCACAGTTTGTGCCCACCAATGCTACATTGCCCTAGCACATTGCTACAGTGATATAGCATCTCATGTAGGTGCACCCTTTGCATACACATCACCCAGGTAAATATCTACCTGGGGTGCAAGGCAGTGGGAATCAAACCTTGAAACTCAAGCAGAGTTCTTTCTTTCTCATGCATCTTTACCAAAAATAGATGCTTAAATTTAAGACCATATGAGGTAGTACAACCTCCTCCTCATCACCTCAAAAATGTGTACTAGCTTTATAGTTGGTTGCTATCATGTTTTAATTTGTACATATAGCATGGCCTCCCCTGCGGCTGGTCAAGCTGATGGGGCTCTAAGCTGCAGGGGTGCACCATGCCCAGCCAGGGCTGTGGGAGTCCTGCAAATGAGGGGGGACTTAGCCTCAGCAGCTGTCGACTCTGGGCCCAGAAGCACCCCACAACTGCCAGAGCTGAGTTAGAATCATAGAAAATTAGAGTTGTAAGGGAACGCAGGAGGTCATCTAGTCCAACCCCTGCTCAAAGTAGGACCAGCAACAACTAGATCATCTCAGCCAAAGTTTTGTCTAGCCAGGTCCTATAAACCTCCAAGGATGGAGCTTTCACCACCTCTCTGGATAAGCTATTCTAGTGCTTTACTACCCTCCTAGTGAGAAAATTCCTCCTAATATCTAATCTAAATTTCTCTTGCTGAAACTTGAGACCATTGCTGCTTGTTCTGTCATCTGCCACAACTAAGAATAGTCCAGCTCCATCTTCTTTGGTACCCCCTTCAGGTGGTTGAAGGTTGCTGTCAAATCCCTTCTCAGTCTTCTCTTCTCAAATAAGCCCAGTTCTCTCAGCCTCTTCTCAGAAGTCATGTGCCTCAGCCCCCTCACCATTTTTGTAGCCCTTCAATGGACTCTATTTTTTTTCACATCCTTTCTATAGTGGGGGGCCCAAAACTGAACACGGTACTCCAGATGTGGCCTCACCAGTGCTGAATAGAGGGGAAGAATCACTTCCCTGAACCTACTGGCAACAAGGGCTACCGATGCAGCCCAGTATCCCGTTAGCCTTCTTGACAATAAGGGCATGCTGCTGGCTTATATCCAACTTATTCTCCACTGTAACCCCTAGGTCCTTTTATGCAGAGCTGCTGCCCAGCCAGTCAGCCCCCAGCCTGTACCGGTGCATGGGATTGTTCTGTCTTAAGGACAGAACTTTGCACTTGTCCTTGTTAAACCTCATGAGATTTCTTTTGGCTCAATCCTCCAATTTGTTTGGCTTACTCTGAATCCTAGTCCTGCCCTCCCATGTATGTACTACTCCCCCCAGCTTAGTGTCATTTGCAAACTTGCTGAAGGTGCACTCTATGACATCTTCCAGGTCATAGATGAAGACATTGAACAAAACTGGCCCCAGGACCTACCCCAGGGGCATTGGCAACACATAGGGAGCGCACACGAGTGCACGTGCACTCCCTGAGCTTGGAGGTGTACCCCCTGCAAGAAGGCACCACCGATACTGCTGGTGGCACCTACAGGTGGTTGCACTGCCCACTGCTGACACTGCTGGCAGCGTCTGTGGGCAGTCCATGATTGCTACTGGCTGCTGCTGACACTGCCAGAAATGTCTGCAAGTGGTCGCCAACCACTGGTCAGTGCTCACCACCCCCTCCCAAGCCCCCTGCCACCCACAGTGCTGCAGCCACTTGCAGGAACTCCCCACTTGCCACCACCACGCTCCCACCACCAACAGCGCTGCCACCTGCAGGAGTTTGCTGTGCCCCCCTCCACACCCTCAGCCTCTGGTGTTACATGGCATTCATGCCCTGGGGCACTTGATACCAGCTGCCAATCAGACGTTGGGCCATTGATTATTACCCTCTGAGCCCAGTTGTCCAGCCAGTTTACTATCTACCTTATGGTCCATTCATCCAACCCATACTTCCTTAGCTTGCCTGCAAGAACGTTGTGGGAGACTGTATCAAAAGCCTTACTAAAATCAAGGTATACCACATCCACTGGTCTCCCCACATCCACAGAGCCAGTCATCTCACCATAGAGGGAAATCAGGTTGATTAGGCATGACTTGCCCTTGGTGAACCCATGCTGACTGTTCCTACTCACCTTTTTCTCTACCAAGTGTTTAGAAATGGATTCTTTGAAGATCTGCTCCATGATTTTTCCTGGGACTGAGGTGAGGCTGACTGGTCTGTAGTTCCCTGGATCCTCCTTTTTCTATTTCTTAAATATGGGCGCTATATTTGCCTTTTTCCAGTCATCTGGGCCTTTTCCTGATCACCATGAGTTTTCAAAGATGATGGCTAGAGGCTCTACAATCACATCAGCCAACTTCCTCAGCATCCTTGGCTGTATCCCACCCGGCCCCGTGGACTTGTATGTTTCCAGCTTTTCTAAATAGTCCTTAATCTGTTCTTTTGCCACTGTTGGCTGCTCCCCTCCTTCCCAGACTGTGCCTGGTGTAGTAGTCTGGGAGCTGACCTTACCTGTGAAGACTGAGGTGAAATAAGCATTGAGCACTTCAGCCTTTTCTGCATCGTTTGTCATGAGGTTGCCTCCCCCATTCAGTAAGTGACCCACACCTTCCCTGTTCAATAGCTGTGGATGCTGGGTCCCTGCAGTGTTCTCCCATTGTCAGGATCCACCTGAGTCATGGCAGTCGTGGGGTGCAGCTACAACCACCCAGCCCTAAGGGGTGCATTGGGTTCCCCCACGACCAGGAACCGCTCAACTGAGGGGACTCCCAGTCACAGGAGCTTGTTTCTTGCTGGTGCAGAGAGAGCCCAGGATTGGGCTTCCCAACCAACAATAAGGCATGATGGGTTCTGATGCATGATCCCACAATCACTGCTCTCACCATGCACATGTTTCATGGCAGGAGGCACGATTGTATGCATTGTGCATTAGATCCCTTCACACCATTACCTGCACATGTAGAAGGGGCCCTGTTCACACATACTCTAGTTTGCAACTTCTAGCTAAGGCAGGTTCCATGAGCCAAATGAGGTCTTCAAAACTGCACAGTAGATCTGCACTCAGCAATCCATCCTTGTGATCTAATTATTGCATCTATCAGCTGCTAGAATTCAGGAAGAGGAGGAAAATCATGCAGCATTTTTGCACGCTCCAGAGATAAGTATCTGATTCATTAAGGGATGAATCTGTGCTATGGATGTCAATGAGAGTTTTGCACATGGCTTCAGTGGTGTAACATCAAGCACAAAATCCAGCCTTAACAATGTCCTTCATTTATGATGTACCTCCATATTTACCTACATGTGTGAGTAGAGTTTTGGTGACATGCTCTTGTACATCCTCTGGCTCTGAATAATTTAGTTCTGAGGCATCTAATCATGCAACTTTAATATAATTTGGGGGTCTAGGCTATTTTTATATGGGGGGGGTGTCTCTGGACTACAGATTTTGTACGTGTGTATAATTACATTACAATTACATGTGAAAAAAAGAAGGCTGGGGTCAGCTCAGGGTCAGCTCAGGATCAGCTCAAGAAGCCAAAAAATTTCAGAAAATTGCTGGAATCTATACGGGCAACAACTTTTAATCATGGATAACCTGATGCTACTGGGCAGCTTTTGACTCCTAAGGAATTTATACAAACTTGAAGCAAACAACAGCGGTATCATCCTGGGAATCATTGATCAATAACAGCCTATTTTATCTGCTACTAGGCTGTTAATTTGGTTCTATTTCCCATCACTGTCAGTTTTTCCTGGCTCAAAACAAATGCATTTTACTTAGAGCCAACAACGGGAGTTGGGACCAGAGCTTCAGGTAATAAGACCAGACAGCTTTGCATTTAGTTTTGTTATAACAATTCTACACAGATTAAAAAAACTACTGAGACACAAAAGAAAATCCATTAAGGGCATATTTAGAGGTAAAATTTTAGTGCAGAGATTTATCCACATGCATCCTGGTAATATTAATGAGAATCCCACTGTTAAATCCCTGTGCACATTCTTAAACATTTTGCCTAATGATCTTAGTTAAGCACAGAAAAGCAAACACAATTTGAAGCTGAATCTGTGTTTGACATTTCCTGATTCAATTATAAAACAAAACTGGGTTAATCATCTAGGGCTATATCCCTGGCACAGGCCGCACAGCACAAATCAGGATGGGGGTAGGGGGTAAGGTCATAATCATAATATAAACCTTGCTTTCATAGAGCTAAAGAATATTTCATGCTTCCAACTTCTATGCTGATTCCCTGGACACAACCCTTATTAGAGTTTGGCCCTGGATTTCCATTTTTTGGCAAAGAAAATCCCCATGGCTCCATAATTCTGATGGCCTAGTCATAAAACACATTTACACAGATTTTAAAAGGAGCATACATATAATGTATAGCATTCTTCTGCTGTACTGGAATCTGGTGCAGAGTAACCCTGGGCAAAATAAGGAGGAAACTTTCTCCAGCATAAATTATATTGATGTAGGTGTGCATCTTTGCTCAATGAAAGAAGACTGTTACGGACTCTCCTACTACCTGGTGCTAGACATTGTGCCAGTAATAGTGCTCGTTATGACAGCTATGCTGTGGAGAGCTAGTTGACTGTCCACTGTGAACATTGGGGTAACCCACTGGACAAAATCAATACAAGGTAAGCTGGTTTTAAAGTATCGTGTAACCTGGCCCAGAAATGGAGTTCCTGTCTTCCCCACTCCTGTTTCCTGTTGTGGGTCATTTCAGGAAGTCCAAAAGAGCTCGAACTGCCTGTGGGACACTTATGCTGTTGGGAGCCACGCAACCAGCAGAGGTTTGCAGAAGCAGAGGACACCCATTTCAACCAAAAATGAATCCAACAAACTTTACTAGGCACCTGGAATATGACATTTAGAGGCATGAAGCTAGAAAGTAAAGCAAGCAGAGGACTGGAAAAGGGCCAGTGTTGTTCCCATTTTCAGAAAAGGGAGGAAGGAGGACCCAGGAAACTACAGGCCTGTTAGTCTTACCTCAGTCCTTGAAAAGCTCTTTCAGAAAATTATCCAGGAGCACATCTGCGAGGGACCGGCAAGGGAGATCATGCTTAGGGGCAACCAACATGGGTTCATTAGAGGCAGGTCCCGTCAGACCAAGCTGGTCACCTTCTACGACCAGGTCACAACATCTTTGGACACAGATGTTGCGGTGGACATAGTCTTTCTGGACTTTAGGAAGGCCTTCGACACTGTCTCCCACCCCATTCTCATTAAAAAATTAGGCGACTGTGGTGGCAGTGCCTGCACAGTCAGATGGGTGGCAAATTGGCTGGAGGGCCTCACCCAGAGAGTGGTGGTGGACGGGTCATTTTCAACCTGGAGGAATGCAGGCAGTGGGGTTCCCCAAGGCTCAGTCCTTGGGCCTGCACTGTTCAACCTCTTCATCAGTGACTTGGATGAAGGGGTGAAAAGCACATTGTTCAAACTCATGGATGACACTAAGATGTGGGGAGAAGTGGACACGCTAGAGGAGAGGGATAGGCTACAATTAGATCTGGACAAGTTACAGGGGTGGGCGGATGAGAATAGGATGGGATTCAATACTGACAAGTGCAAGGTACTGCACCTGAGGAGGAAGAACTAGCAGCATACCTACAGGCTGGGCAACCCCCTTCTCATCAGCACAGAGGCAGAAAAGGATCTTGGAGTCATTACTGATGCCAAAATGAACATGGGCCGCCAATGGAGGGATGCAGTCAGTAAGGCTAACCAAACCTTGTCATGCATCCACAGATGCATCACGAGCAGGTTCAAGGAGGTGATCCTCCCCCTCTATGCAACATTGATCAGGGTGCAGTTGGAGTACTGCGTCCAGTTCTGGGTGCTGCTCTTGAGGAGGGAGGTGGATAGCATTGAGAGGGTCCAGAGGAGGACCAGTCGCATGATCAAGGGGCAGCAGGACAGGCCCTAAAAAGAGAGGCTACGGGCCCTGAACGTGTTCAGCCTCCACAAGAGAAGGCTGAGAGGGGATCTGGTGACCATTTATAAAGTGGCCAAGGAAGACCAGCAGGCAATGGGAGAGTCCCTGTTCCCCCAAGCACTACCAGGAGTAACAAGGAATAATGGCCATAAGTTGACTGAGAGTAGATTCAGACTAGATATCAGGAGGTGCTACTTCACAGTCAGTGCAGATAGGAGCTGGAACCAACTTCTAAGGGAAGTGGTACTTGCCCCTACCCTGGGGGTCTTCAAAAGGAGGCTGGATAATCACCTAGCCGGGGTCGTTTGACCCCAGCACTCTGTCCTGCCCATGGCAGGGGTTTGGACTGGATGATCTACTCAGGTCCCTTCTGACTCTACCAGATATGAAACTATGAAGCCCTCCACCCATGTGCATCTCTGAAGCCCAACCTTCCCCTCTTGCCCGACAGTCCTGGATTCCATACTACTGGACAGGCAACAAGATTCTTCTTACAGCAGTGCTTCTCAAAGTGGTGATCCACGAACCAGAGCTGGTCCATGAGCCACCGGTTGCCGGTCCACAGCAAGTTGCCAGGAAAGAAAGAAATATGTTTTCAGAAGCATAACATTGGTATGTCATAGTGCCACAGTTCATACGTGCCAACACTCCAGGTCACTCCAGGTGACATCACGTTGTGCGAGGTGAGGAAAGAGAAAGAAGCAGCTGGTCGTGCATTTGTGTAGCGCTGTTACATGCAGTTGCTGCCACCGATTGAACCGGGCACCGGTCCCTGGCCCACTGGAAAAAAAATTGCCAGTCCACCACATCAGATAGTTTGAGAAGCACTGTCTTACAGAGATCTATCCTCTTAGCTCTATTTCTTCAGTGAACAGAAATATTCCAGAAAAATATTTTGTTGTTGGAAAATGTCAGTTTATTGAGCCAGAGGCACCTGGTCCCCACCCTTGCAATATTCTGCCAAGAAACTCATGTGGTTTCAAACCAACTTGGGACCATGCCCCTGGGATTCCAGAGTTTGTGGCTCTGTGGTAAATAGTAAACCCAGGCTTTCTGCCATTGCCTAAAGACCCCAGAAAACAGGATTATCACTCAGTTTTGGCTTCTGGAAGCTTGGAAGTCCTAAGAGCCCTGTTTGGAGCCTGTGGCTCAAGAGCTTCCTGCTGTGGACCCAGAACCTAAAACCTGGCAGTCCTCAGACAGGCTCCAACATCTGAGACCCAGGGGGGGTCTATGTACTAGGATGGTCTGTAGGTCTTTATGTCAGGGAGGTACCCTGTTACTCTGAGCTGGGGTGAAGCTAACCCGAATATCAGTGTTGCTCTGCAGTTGCCAGGCAGGAATTCCAGCGATTCTAGTTTGTGGGAAATTTCAGAAGTTTTGAGTTCAATCCCATTGAGACTGAAAACCAAACTTTGAAAAAAAAAAAATCCCAGTGCCTCATTGCTGCTTTCTGGCCAGCTATATTCTCAAGCTTCTACTGTTTCCATGTGTTCTGGCAACTCTGTCTAGCAGTCATTAAAAGTTAATGGCCCAATTGATGGTTTTCCATTGTAATTCCCAGGCATTTAATTGATCTATGATAGTTCTTGATGACAGAGCAGTCACAGCTATTGGCATATTCCTGTCACTTAATTTCTTTCCTGGGACAGAGGATAACTCCTTCACTCCACTAGATCACAACACAAACTGAGCAGAGGAACCATTTCATAAATACTTTTCACAAAAATAGTACCAATATTTCCCATGTTATCCACGCTCACCTTCATTCTTCCCCACACCTGGGAGGGTTGCTCATAAAGTCAGTCCTTAGGCAGAAGCTATATCAGAGGTTGTATCAGCCTGAGTAATAAACTAATGATGTATCTCACTACTGGGAGCATTACAGTACTGTATTGTCTCCTATTATATTTAGAAAAGATTTGCTAATGTATGATATTATTTGCATGATATTATGATCCTTATGTATGATATAATGTGAGTTGCTAAATGGGGTTGGATGTCATCTGGGCTGGAATGGAGTCTTCCCAAAGGAAACCCAGGTGGTGCAGGAAGTGAAGCTTTTCACTCCGTAAATTGCATTCTGAATTACACCAGTGTCGCTCCAGTGTGCCAGCTGTGACAGCAAGGACAATTAAGCCAATGGAAGTCCCATCTCTCAAATGAGCTATGAAACTTGGGTAATAAATGCTTTGTGGGTTTCTTTTTTCAAATGAATAAGCGTGTCAGCTTTCATGTCCCAGCCAGATTTCAATTCAGGTAGTTTTAGTGTGCTCTAAAATTCCTCTAGAGTTTCAAATGACAGCATTGTCCCTTGCCTTCCTTCCTAACAACACTTGTGCAACGTTGCCAGTGTAGAATAGTCACCGTCTTGCCAACCAGTTGTGGGGATGTTAGGGAGGTGGATAAAAGATTCCATTATTAGTCTATACAGCACTGTCAGGATGAATGGTGCCATATAAATATAAAGGATTGTTTAAAAACCCATTCCAAACACTTCTAACATGTTAGCCATAATAATAGCCTGACTGTTTTATTTGGCAATAATCCAATTCCTTTGTCAGGATACACTACTTGGCTTTTGTCCTCCTAAACTAATCATTGAAGAGGTGGATTATTGGGTCATAAAATAGCATGATGGCAAAATTATCAAGAAAAACAATGATGTGCTTTTCTGTCAGTCTAAGTTATGGATATATAATAAAAAGGGAAAACAAAGTTCTGTAGCTAGCAAGTACAAAGGTGAGAGTTTTATTGTGGCTGTAAGTTCTGAAATGTGCATTTAATACAGTATGATCTTTACCCGCCTGACTTGCTTTTTTTGTGCACTGTTGTAATGAAAATAAATGTGAACTAGATGTTAGTGGTGTTAAAAAAGCATAGCCAGCTAACATTTTCTTTAAGGTCACTAGGCAAAGAAAAGCAATACCAAACAGCCATGGCTAAAAGCAAAAATCTTAGGGCACTAAGAATAGTATGAGTGCAAAGAACAAATCCATCCATAGCCTAAGTCAAAGGAATTGGCCTAGAGATTCATTTGGTTCATTGTACTTAAAGGAAAGCTGCCAAGATTAGAATTACAAGCCTAATACGTAGCCCTCATGGAGTGCTCTTTCATCAATAGATCTCAATATATTTTACAGAGGATACGTATAAACGTAAGTACCATTGTCTCTGGCTTATAGAACTGAGGCTCAGAGAAGTGAGGGAGCAAAGGCACTTGACCAACAATGCTTTAATATATCACACTAGTTACATCTGGCTGAAGTAAAAAATATTGATAATAGTCACCAGAGTTTGCCAAATAATTTCCTGAATGACTAGTGTTCAGCAACCTGCTGAGCCTATTCAATGTTAAGTGTGTATGTGTATATATATACATATATATGTTTTTAATCAAGTGTTTAAATCCAATGGAAACATCTGCAGAATGATGTACTTGTGGAAGAGCTTTTTATCTGTTATAACAATTATCAATTACACTTGATGCTTATATCCTGGATAGTTTTATTTAAAGTTCTCAGAAAGCTTTATAAACATGCAAGGTTAGACTGACCCCTTCAGCTCAGCCCTAAATAGCAGGCCCAGTAAAGAATTGTGATTTTTAGGATAATCCTCTTCTTCCCTACACTAGATCTTGGGAGAAGTAGCTTAGGACCAGGCTGCCGCTTGTTTCCAGTTACCCCAAGCAGCGAGTGCATGAGGTTGTGTGTGGGTAAGTCCCAGCTCAGGAAATTCATTCCCACAGTATAAAGGGCCATCTTCCACCCCTTCCCCTTTTTCAACCCTGCCTTTTCTGATACAAATAGACTGCAAGCTACTCATTCAAAAACAATCCTACCAAAAGAAAACACTCACCACACAGGTGACTTTCCTCTTGGGGAGAGGATAAGAGAATAAACATTAGTCCTTTGGCAAGGACTAATCATATTACTCACTGCGTGACTGGCAGGGGCTCAGATACCAATAGGAAAAGTGTGAATTAAATGGACAATTCTCACTATTCACAGGTTGTGAGATTTTGGGGGTGTTTTTCTCAAAGTCCCTGAATCTAGAATCCAGCTATCACCCAAGAATCTCAACTTTAAAAAAAAGTTTCCAGCTTCCACATTTGTAACATGAAATTGGTGAATATGATTCCCTAAAGGCTGAGAAAACTCAGGTGACAAATAAGATGCCCTCAAATTATATTAGATGTTAAGTAATTTGTAAGCTAGTTACCTGATTTTATGGGCCTGACAATGTATTGCTGAATACCAGCTTTGGCAATACTGAAGTTTCCTTTTAATTTCTGTATGTGCTTGTGTAATTTGGCTTACACCTCCTTCTGCAGTTATTCATGTGTATATTGTGTTTGCTTTATTTTTCCTTCCAGTTCTAGAGAGATAATGCTATGCAAAGCAATTACTCAGATAGTACAAGATTAAAACATGCAACGCATTTCTAGGAGCAAAAAGTTTTCTACTTTTTATCTCCTCCACATATGGAAAAGAGATGAAAGATTAAATGCAGCCTGCTCTAATTCCTTGCTACTCACAGAAGAGGGTTTTTCTTTCCTCCCTTGAAAGCTGAATGATTGGTAGAAGACAAAATTTCAGAACACAAAGAGGAGGGGAAAAAAAACCCCACTGAACTGATATGAGTTGTGAAAGAAATGTTTGTCAGCCATCAGCTGTATGTAGTATCTTGCTTCTATGAGGCTGTTTTACTGCAGGCAAAACACAACAATATGGCAATGAATACATATTAAATATTAAATACTTCTGAGGCTTTTATAAGGGTTTTTTATAGTTCTGTTAGGTGCAGCGGCATTCTTCTAATTACCCTGACACTGAGACAGCCACATGCTAAAGCATCAATTCCACAGCATGTGGTTTTTGCAATAAAAAGATTACATAGTCACCTAGAGTAACTCAGCAACAAGTAAGAACTATTAGAGCCTGCAGACTCTCCTTTCCGTACATGAATGTTCATTCAGTTGTCCATTCAGATGTGTCCCCAGTTATTACCTTGCCAACTTACTAGAATACGTTTTCAAGGTGATACCATCTGGTCAAAAGAAGTATCAATTTACTGAGCAAGCAAACTGAACACAAAATACTAGTGTTTTCCCTAGTACTGGCACACTCCTTTATGTACCCCCCCTTCCAATATATGGCGTAACAAGAGAAGCTGATGTCTCCCGAAACACTCACTCCTGCATTTCACTACCTCTGGGACCTGATCCTGCAGAACTACCTCTGCTTAAATTTCAGCAGGAATTTATGCCCCAGGCAGCAGAGCAGCTGCAAACCCCATTGAAACATTTCTCACAAATGGTGAGAATTAAAAGGCCCATTTTTTCCCATATGCCCACCAGCGCGTGATCTAAGAACAGCAGCCCCTGAATAGTTAAGCTTTGTGAAGCAGTCAAGCACGTTCATATCTAGATTTCTGAAGCAAGGAATGGGCCCATACACAGCCACCAAAGAAGATTTTACAAACATGGAAGCAAGCACATCTGGATCTTTTTGGAAGCCTCCCTTGAGATCTGAGATAATCTCCCAGCTTGCAGAACGCCACCCACGTTGGCTCTCAGGAGCTATAAAAATCCTGGCTATCTCCTTGGTTTTGTCTGTATTGTCAGTCCATCTGATTCTTATTCCTCCTTGGGATCAGTGTTTTCATCCTTATTTGGAAAGGGAAGGTTGATCAGGACATTAAAAGAAAAAAGATATAATTACCTTCTCCCATACCTTACTGTCAACAGCAAAACTCTCTCTGGTTTTGGGACAGGATAACATAAGGATAGCCCTGGCTAGGGAATCTCCTGCTAGATAATGCAGGCAGCAGGGTGGCATTCAGGACTGGGCGTTTCAATGGAGTTTTGCATGAGTGAGGACAGCGGTGCCATAACTTAATGGCAGCACTTTGGCAAGCGCTAAAAATCATTCTTCTATAACCAGAGAGATACAAGACAGGATAAATAACAGAAGGAAAGGAGGCAGGAAACCATGATCATCATTTGTTTTCTTAGTCAGTATTCAGACAAGGATTTTATGCCAGCTGAACCTCTCTTCACGCGCCTCTTCCTGTTCACCCCATTGTCACTTGAGTTTACAGTAGAGTTGTGTGTTCCTCAAGGGGTGAGATCCTGAATCAGCCTGGACATAACATTAGCAGAGGACAGTGCCAGTACCCTGTGATCTGTAACAATGGCCTGTCATCTCCAAGGTAATGCTCAAGGTGTTTTTTTACCTCTGGGTCTCAGATTGCTTGAGGCTTGAGACTACTTCTATCCTTGTGTGACTACCACAGCTGAGATTACAGAAAGGTAAATCTTAGCAAGGCATTTTCTTAGGGGGTCTTGATGCTTTAGAACTTTCCTCCCTCTTGATATGAACAAACATAACTGTTACTATCTGTGCACAGACTCCAAGTACCCTGGTACAATGCGGGGAGCTAGAGGGGTCTGTATTTAGGTAAATGCAGTGCTTAGGATCCCAGACAGCAGGCACAGGTAGGTGGACAGTAGCACTCTAACCCTTCACCTGAAATGGCTTCTCTAATAAAGGGCCATGGGAAGGCTGTGTGGTGGAGCTTGTTTCCTGCACCTCACCTGTCACTGAGAAAAGTCAGAGAGAATCAATTGCTGGGACTCTGTTTACACTTGTTTTGGGAATTTTGCCATTAAAAAGTCACGCACTTTAAAAGTGGTGGAGCAAAAGCTCTTAAGTTTATTTTAAGGTGTGCCTTTCCAGTTTTGTCTGCCTTTTTGTGCATTCATTTTTTCAGGGCCCAACATGACCTATTTAATGTACAGGCCTGTCTGCCGCTCAGCATCTTACAACACGCCTGCAAAGTAGGGATGTATTATTGACTCTGGAACAAAGAGAACCTAAGTGGCTTTCCCCAGTCACAGAGAAAACCTGTGGCAGAGCTGGGGGGAGGCAGGGATCAGAATTCCTACAGTCCAGTCCATTGCCTGATATGTGAGAACATCATTTCCTACATTCCAGTCCATTGCCTTACTTGCAAGACCATCATATTTCTGTTTCAGTAAATAATAGCTACTGTCAGTTGTTCTGTGCATATATTTCTTGTGTTCCCTGGGAACATTAGTATATATTCTATATTGAAGGGGCCTAATTCTTCTTAATTCTAATTATACTCTGACATGGAGTTGCACAAGGACCTTCTGTTTATGGTCTTCTCTGACAGATTACTACTAAATATTGATTTTTAAGTACGGAAAGCCATACTGTTAATTTACAACTTGCTGCTTTATATTACTCCCCACATTTCTCTTCTAAGGGTATGTTTACATCATAGCCATTGCTGTGATTGCAGTGTAGTGTGCAGAAACACCTGCATTAGCTTTAAATTATGTACTGTGGATACCAGTGCAGCAGCACAGAGCTTAGTGAAGTTTAGTGCAGCCTGGGCAAAGTTCTGTTTGGTCTTGGGTAGCCTGCTCCAATTATCAGGGCTAACTAGTTTAAAACAGGCTCAGGTATGTCTACATTGCCCAGTTGAGACTGCAGTGTAGATTTACTGGGTGCATCTACATGTGCAATTAATTTGAAGCAATAAACACCAAACCAGTTTAAACCAAAGTAAACTACTCCCAGGTACAGCAGCTATATGTGTGCTTGGGACAGCAGCAATTTGGGCTGGGGTGGAGCAGTTTATGCCAGGGCCATTGGTATGGGGAGTCAACCCTGGTCTCTGGGTGGCACCATTGGGTGGCACAAGGGCTGGCTGGGGCACAAGGGTGCTGAAAGTACGGAGTCATGTAGCTAGGCAGGAGTCTGGCTCCCTGCTAGCTGAGCTGACTGGGCATAATTTATGCCTGCAGTCAGTGTCGACACATGTTTAATTTCAGTTAATTACCCCACCTTCAGATAGTACTGTCCCCGACTGTACTGTCTTATGGCAGCATTAATTAGTTTACTGCAGCCTAATAGCACCACATGTGTAAACGGTGATGCTTTATTGTGCAGCCAATTAATCTACTCCACGGTTAAGCGCACATGTAGACACAGCCACTGAGTGTTAACTTAGTAAGTGAAACTATACAATTTAGTTTGTCAACAAACTAGCAGCAATCATATCAATCACTAACAGAGTTAATGAGTTTTTTCACATTCTCGTAGCATGCGTGTGCCTGTATGTGCATGTTCAGGTTTGTTATTTTGCACAGACAGAACAGAAATGATTGCAGAAAAGAATGCATACCACAAAGTAAATTTTGTGAAGCAGTTCTAGAACTGCAATATTTCCAAGGAACATGATATACTGTACATCCTAAATTTCTGTGATCTATTTTCATGATACTCTAATTTCTACCAACAAACAGATGTAGTTTTTAGAAACGTTGGAGTTATAGTAGCCAAGAAAACTTCAACTCCAGCATGTAGATATGTGTAAGAATGACGTACCTTGGTATTCTAGAGAATTTGCTGCCTCCAGTAGCAAATCTACTAATTACCAATTTATGAAAGGACAGAAGCATTCATAATCCCTTACAATGAACCCATGCTTAAATCAAATGGCTACTACTGTGCAAATCATGAAATCCTGCAACAGTAAACTCATTTTGATGACCGCTAGCCACATGAAGATTGGGGAGGACATTGTTATGTATCCACAGGCTCCAGAGATTGTAAAATAAAAGAATAAAAATGTGGCCTTAATATTAGTGAGGATAAACCTAATAAAGAAAGAAAAATAGCAGGAAAAAGAAAAATATTAGCCCTAAACTCAGTGTAAACTTGGTGGGGGGACAAATAATCACTTACATTTGTGTATAGAAAAACTACTTCAGATCGAATACATCTTTGCAGGATGTGTGTAAGAGAGAACAGTGAGCAGGAGAGCATTTTATGATTTATCTGACAGACATCTCCACTCAGATCTGTAGAGTGCAAAGAGAAGAAGGAGATTAACACGGAGGGAGCAGTAGGTGGGAAGTAATGAGCTGCTTATTTTGAATATTACAATCCCCTCCTCCTCTTGAGTTGAGAAGGAAAAAAGGCTGAAAACAAGGCAGAGGAAGAAGTTGGGAGGGAGGGGTGATTTCTGTCTGATGTCATAATCCTCCTACTGATCAATTATGTCACAGTACTACAGCTCAAGAGTAAGTTGTTCACAGGGCAAGAAATGAATTGAGAGGGATGTGAAAAGTGGAGAGGAAGGAAAGATGAAGAGGGGGAAGGCCAGGGAAGAAGAGAGGATAAACCAGAAATGTGTGAAGTTGTAAGATGACTGATGCACAGTATGAATTACTACCTGTACTGTTTACTGATGGATCTTAACATTTGCAGTGAATGAGATGTCAGGAAAAGCCTGTCTTCAAGTATAGAGTCTTGAAAACCCCCAGCTTTACTCTTCCCATGTATGTACTCATGACGTCCAGTTCAGCATTTATTGTGATGTAAGATGGGTAAGTGTTGCTAACATATAGCATATTTCTCTATATGGGGTGGTAAGGAAAGGGGGATTTTCAAGAGTACGGCAAGAAGCTGGGTAAGCAATTCTCATGGAAGTGCAATGAAATTAACCCTATATTTGAATGTGCTTAGCATCCAAGCTGAGCCAGATTCCCTGCTGTGCCAAGTTTCTACAAAACATAGCAGAGACAGGATGGGAAGGAGAAGGTGTGTGGAATCATTTATTGCCTCGTGGGTCTTTGCCCAGCCATAATCCTCATACAGTGTAGAGCAGCCTGGGAGGTCCTCTTATGTGCGCTGGGTAGCCATGGTCCCAAAGTGACTTCCTTCCAGCAGAGAATAACTGGAACACAATGTGCATCGGTCACTTCTCTTCCCTCCTTGATCTCTGGATTTCCCTAGTCATCCACAACAAGAATGGCCAACAAGAAAGAGAAAACCAGATTTTGTTCTTCTTGCACAGCAGCTAGAGCACAAAGGTGATGGAGTGGAACTATACATCAAGCCTATTCTTGCCATGTTACTTATAAAGAGTTAATGAAGCCAGAGAGCTCCTTGAGATCCTTGGATGAAAGGTGCTATCCAAGTGCAGGTATTATTCATAATCATCAAAAGCCATGAAATTGTGTCCTTATGTAGAGAACAAGAGTAGCAACCCCTTCCATCAGCTCAATTATACATTTAAGATATTTGTGGGAAAACCCAAAGCAAGAATGTGGCAAAACAGATGGTGATTGATGAGAGAATATACGTGATCTAAGCATATTCAAAGTCCCACCTCCAAGCTTCCTAGGAAGCACAGAGAAAATCTCAAAAGTATTGTAAATATCTGTGAAACTATAAATACATCTTAGTTTATTACTTCCTCTGGTAAATCATTTTAAAAAAATGACAAAATTTTGATAGTGAAGATTAATTGGACCACTTCCCAAGAGGTTGGTCAGATCTATTTTGCTGTAAAACTTTGTATTGGTTGTTAATTTCAGGTTATTTCAACCATCAAGGCTTTATTATAGGGAAGGAATTCAGACAGTATAATTTACAAGAACTAGATAACTGCCTAGAGATTTTTGGAAAACAAATGGTTTACTTTCTGAGCAATCAGATGGAGACTTTAGCCAGTGTAATGATCTCATTCCACCGTAAAGACGGAAGATTCTGATACAAGATATTCCCTTTGTAACTGCAACAGGCTCTTCTGGCACTAACAAATAGCGTTTCTCAGACAGCAAGTGTAGATGGATGGTCACAGAACTTAGCAGTTTAGTGCTTTTGCCTTTGCTAAATAGACACCGGGACAGCCAGAGAGATGGAGAGACACCTTTACTTAAGATGCAGAATTTTCCTTTACATGTTAGGAGTGAACTTGGTACTCAGAATAGATGCCAGAAGGTTGATAAGACTTCATTTGTCTCCCTTGACCCTTCTGAGCCGATGAAAAGATGTATGCCAAATTGACAGTCCCACCAAATGACATCCTCCATCTGCAGAGCAGGGATGGTGACATGGGCAGCATCTGTGCAACACCACACCTCCCCACCATTAGTCCAACTAATGTCATTTTAACCTAACTAGTAGTTGAACTACTTCCACTGAAGTTAATGAGAGTCTTTCCATTGACTTGGAAGTTGGAAATGAGCCCCTAATGAGACGTTAGTTCAGCCTTTCTTCCCATGTAATCCTTGGACTCTCTGGCCCAGACTCTGCATATGCTGAAAGATGTAGAAAGGATTTTTGTGAGGCAAACTTGATGATGAATTGCTCACAGATAGTCTTCCACATTCTTCTGTTGGCAATGCAGTTTTCACCTTGCCCTTGTGCAAAACTTGCCCCTAATCCTCAGATCCCCCAGAATCCACAAGAAGCCAAAATTTTCCTTGAGAAGGCCCTGTACCATTCATTATAACGCTGACCCCTCCTGGCTTCCATCCATCATCCTGCCAGAGCTGTTCCCTTATTGCACACACACTTAGGGATCCTGACAGGAGACCGTGAAATCTTGGGGAAAGTAATAGTCAGAGGCTGTATTCAACTCTTCCAGTATGCCCTTCCTGCCTCAGGCCCACCACAGCTCCACCCTTCCTCCTTACACAGACTCTCAATTGTGCACAGAGAGCTCAGTGTGGTACAAAAGGATGAACAGTGCTGTGGGGAACCCAAAACCTTTTCAGCACATGAAGATCTCAGTGAAAGGCCCCTCCAGATGCCAGTCTACAGGGCACAACCCAGACCCCTGCTCTGACTGCCAAGGGAAGTGCTAATTAAGGGCAATTGTGCTGAGTCTAGAGGTTTCCGTGCTGTAGATATGTGACTGCAAATGAGTGATCAGACCACCATCTCACTACACATCACAGGACAGCCAAAGAACATCAATTGTTTTGATGGCTGCTGGCTACTTGTAATTTTGAATGACAAATTTTGACTTGAAAGGGAAAGGCTCCATCTTGCATGTAGTTTCCCTAGGAAATAAAACAAATCCTTATTAATGGTCATAAAAACATTCTGTATTTTCTTTTCTGGGTATCTTGAGGGAATATCACGACAGTACTTCTGAAGAATTCTCCTTTCATTTAGCCTGTCATATACAGCAATGGCCACAGCAATAAACACTGTTAGATTTCTGTGTCCAGTAGATCAATTGGGTTGCCTAGAGCATTAGGACATGGAAGATTTATGCTGGCCAATTTCCTTTCTTAATCAGAATATGATGAACAAATAACGCATTTCATCCACTCATGTGGTTTTCTTTTTAATATACCATAACTATGATGGGCAGATCCTCAACTGATTTGTGCCCCTTGAGGACCTGGACCATAAACTTGCACTTCACTTATAAAGGCTTCATGTAATTTTCTTCTTCAAGAATTTTTCATGTGGCTGCAGTATTCCTAAAAAGTGGCACAATGACAGACCTTGAGATTGAAATCCTCTCTTTAATCATCAAAGGACAGTGTAGCTGGTTCCTCTGCCTTGCCCTGTCAGTGTATCTGGGCATGCATAACTGATTCGTTATTTAGTAAATAGTTGATAGCTGCTGAAGCAACTGCACTCCGGGTCAGATAGTCTGCCTGGCAATGACAAGTGAAACCAGCAATATATTTACCTGCTGTCACAAACAATGAAGCCACACAAAGCATCTGCACATTACTCAAGCAGTCACAATGCCTACTCTTAAATGCCTCATGCACTATATAAGCATTTCTTTTGTACTGAAATTTCCCAAGTCTGATGTTGCATGGAATCAAGGAACCACAAGCACTAGGCTGTGGTTAGACACAGGGACTGGGCCAGCCATTTCCCTGTGTCCAACTTGAACATTTAGAAGCAGTTTGTTAGCATTGACAAGGCTCCGCTGAGTATACTGCCTGGTGGAAGCTGTTGAAGCAAAGGCCCAGAGCAGCCTTTGGGTTACTCCCAAATTCTTTTGGCTTGGAAAGGCCCAGTAAAGAATATGGGGCTGACCCAGGGTCACCAAAAGCTACTGTCCTGTGCCAGGAACCCTTCTCATTCATAAGCTGCATGATCCAGAAAGCTGGTGGTAGGCAGAGGGGGCATAAAACCTCTGGAATATCTCATAACTCCCCTCCCCTCCTCATTGTTCTTTCTCTGTGTGAAATAAGGGCTTGCATAAGGTCTGAGGATTGGGATGTTACTATTGTAATATTTCAGCAGAACCAGACTTAGGGGTGGGCACTGCCCAGGGTGCCATGGTCAGGGGGCACCAAACACACATATGCATACACATGCACAAGTGTGTGCAGTCCATGCTCAGAGCAGTGCTCTCTCCCCCTGCTTCACCCTACCCTAGCTAATCCCTGCCTTAGGAAGGAAGACCAGTGCCCAGCCCAATTCAGCCCAGCACCTGCCCTTGCCTCCAGCTGCTGCTCAGGAGGAGCCAGGCTGGTCACATGCAGGCAGGGTGGTGCCCACTCCAGTCTACCCACCTTGATACCACACAGCAGAGCGGTGTCTGCCTGCTTGGCACATCATGCAGCTCTGCCTCCCCACTGGTCTGTGCCCCGTGTCCCTGCCTACCTGCCTCTGCCTGCAGCAATGCCACTGACTTGGGGAGGCGGGGGACAGGGGTGCCAAAATACTAATCCACCCAGGGTGCCATTTTCCCTAAGGCCAGCTCTGTATTTCAGGCTTCCAGTTCTTAATTTAAAGCAACCATCCCCCCCAGATTCAAGTTAACTCAGTCCCCCAGCACCCCAGGATACTTTGCCCTCCTCAGAGGGTGGGCGAGCTAACTTTGGCCCAAGCTGTCTGCTTCAACCGAGCAGGGAGGCATGCTCTAGCACCCCTCGGCTTCTGACCGGGGCCACTGCAGGCACGTGGCTGCATTTTCAGAATCAGAAGTGAATGTCTGTTCACTTACCTATTGGTTCAATCTATGCAGCTTAGAATAACCTGTGAAGATTGAATTGATTCTGGCTTTTTAACTGTCTGTACTTTAACTGCCTGTACTTGACCTAAAAGTAAAACTTGTTTCTACGTGATGGAAAAATTCAAACAGGGGGTCCACAATTTGAGTTTATATAATATACGGGGTTCAAGTAGCACCTAATAGCTTGCCCTGAGAACAGGGCTCCACTGTGAAAAGTATTGTACAAGCCCGTAGCAAGAGACACTCCCTGTGCCAAGGAGTTTACCACCTAAATAGACAAGGTAAACAAGGCGAAGGGAAGGGAGGGCACAGAAATACCAAGTGATTGATTTACCCAAAGTTGCTCAACATCCAAAGGCAGAAATCAGGTCTCTTGATTAATAGGTCAGTGCCTAACATATAAAGTACTTGACACACATATGAAGAAATTAAATAGACGTTCACTGGGTGTGTCTACACAAGACATTTACTACGAAGTAGACTAATTAGCTCCTCAGGAGTCTTCTGATACCTACAGGTGCAGGGCTATTAGGCTGGAGTAAACTAATAAACTCTTCAGCAGGATAGGACTTCTAAATATAAGTACTACCTTGCTGTGGAGTTTTTCACTCTGCAGCAGCACACATATAAACACTGATAGGACTAGCTGAGGCACAAAGGTACTTCAGTGCAGGGGCTGCCTGCTGTCTAGCCCTATGCTGAAGCACCGTTGTGCCCCAGCCAGTCTGTTCACAGCATATTGAGGTGGGTCAAAGCAGCCCTGGACTGGCAGGATGAGCCCCTGGGTTCTGTGCCAGCCAGGACTGCTCCAACCCAACTCAACATGCTGTGATCCCAGGTGCATGTGTAAACATGGACCCCAAGAGCAATAAACTCAGGTGCAATAAATGCCAGAATTTATTGCATCACGTTAATATGCACATGTAGATATGCCCATTAGCGCTCAGGACTAGTTTTCCAAATCGGGCTCTCAAATTTTCCTATCTAGACAACTAAATCATGAGCCTGAGTTCCAAAAGTATGGAGTCCCCAGCAGCTCTGATTAAAACTTGAGGGATGGGCACTGAAAAACAACCAGGATTTTTAAAAAAACAATCGAATTAAGTGTTTAATAAGGATTTGGGAACTTTCAGGCACTTAGTTTTATAAATACTGGCTATAATATTATGGTAACACAAGCTAGAGACAGATAAATAGATAGATTCGTGCTGAGGAATAACAAGAAAAGTCAATGCCATGGTGGAGATTTGCTGACTGTTCATGAAATCACTGTTAACTAATTTCAAACCAATAGCAGTTATGGGACACAGCTAAAATTCCTCTTCCTCCATTAATGCAGAGGTGGTTGGGATGGTTGCTTCAGACCTGTTCACATGATAGAATTGAGATTAAAAAAACTGAAATCAAGTAAATTGTTTAATTCTGTTTTGTAAGAAAGTCCTGCACTTACAGCTTTTGGGTGAATACAGTATGTTTCTGTGTAAACAAAATATCAAGGGCCTCATTTTGTTCTTACTAAAATTCAAGGCAAAACTCCCATTGGCTTCAATGGTATTGTATCAGGCCTCAAACCAATTAGGGTAAAAGAGCTGGAAGTCATATTGTGCATTAAAGACATCAACAAAAGCCCATTGACATCAACTGGAATCTATCTGTTTACTTAAATGGGTGCTAGATCAATCCTCACACAAATTCTCTTTCAAGGTTCTAGAAATGAATTCCAAATCTGGTTTTAATAAGAGCAGGAATTAGCAAGATTCTGCAGCAGAAACAAAAATAGTGGGATCCAGAAAGAAAATCCTAGTTTAACTAGAGGTTAAAGTATGGATTAGAAGTATCTTCTTTCATAGAACGGTATACTAATCTTTTCTAAAAAGCTGTATAAGCAGATGGCACTTAAGATAAGAATGTGAGAATATGTTACAGTGAGATACCAAGGTGATGATAGAAGCCTTAAAATATAGATGAATAAAGAGGTTTGGATAATATCATTCAGGAAGATTGTCTGTTGTTTAAATTGCTGTATTAGAAACACACTGTCACCTTTCACTAACTGTCCCATTTCTCCAGGATCCTATCAGTCCACCAACAGACGCACAAAATATTCTTCCCTCTTCAGCACCATACTTAGACTCCTGATGGCCCCAGGCAAACTTTTAGTATCACCCCACCCCACCTCCTCCCTTTGCCAGAGATAATGATAATAATAATCATTATTTCCACATTTGAGGCCCTCTTTCTGTCCGGGCGCCAGGCGGCCACACAGTTCGTCCATGCCTGTGTCTGGCCTTGCTCCTCTTCCTTGGTTTGAATTTTCATTCACACTGGCTCATAGTAGGCTGAACCTTTTATTTAGCTACTCTAATGCCTTAGGTAGGCTGAAATGATATGTAAGCATAGCTAACCCAATGAGTACACCAATTTCCAACCCTTCCTGTTGATCTTCTGTGTCTGAAGTCCTGGTCCTACATACATTGTAAACAACTTAATATATCCAGCAAGCACTGACCAGATAATGACATGCTTGCACACGCTAATTGCAGTATTATACAAAAGATGTTACGCAGAAGAGAAGGTTGCTGGGACTGCTCCATTTCATGGGCACCTTAGTCAGTGACATGAGGGAAGCGTGATATAAGCTAAATAAAAAAACAGACTAGCATTTTCAGGGGGGGGAAAGCAATGAATTTCCCTTCTCTGACTAACAACAGTTTTGAAACTATAAACCTGTCTGGGAAAAGAAAAGAACAGAAATAAAGAGGCAAACTGGCAAGATGATAGCAACAGGCTGAGACTGCAAATGAGCTTAACAGAAAAGCAAAGCAGAAAGATCACTGGGTTGGAACCAGTGAATGACAAGGACAGAAGAGTGCGACAAGGAAGTCATACAGCAGTGACTCAGGGAATTTAGACAGAAAGTTACCAGGTAATGATGCCTAGAAAACGAATTACATCAGCTGGAGGGAGGAAGGGAGTATTAGGTGTGCCACAGCATTAAGTCTCACCTACATGGTCAACCCATCCACATTCAAGGGCCTGTTTCAAGTAGTCCTCTAATAAAACTGAAATTCAGTGTCTTCCATGGGAGATGTGACTGCAATATATTTTAGCATGTTTCCAAAACAGTGCTACAGACAACATCTATAGCTGCTTGAAGTTTGGAATTTCAGTCCAACACATCTGGATTCCAAGAACCATTTGTGTTTTAACCATCCTGAGGAACTACTGGTTTATCGCCAGTTTGACTCTATAAAATAAGAAACAGTTGACTTTTTAGGACCAGATCCTGTTCTAAGCCTCTGCCAAGGATTTATCTTTTTATTACCATTGAAATTAATGGGATGGAATGCATTCATCATCTGGCATCTTGCTGAAGTACCCTGCAGGACCATGAGACCTTATCCTAATTTTCTAATGGCATGACATATCCATGGTACTTGCTTCAGAACGTATCTTCATAGTTCCCTGTCTTTGCTTTTCTCCAAAAAGCCCTTTGAGGAATGTGCTTGATATGTTGTGAGTTCAGCAACAACACTCTGGACTCTCCTATGTTATCATAGTATCATAGTAACTAGGGTCAGAAGGGGCCTAGAGCAGGCCATCTAGTCTAACCCCCCGCCAATGGCAGGAACAAATGCTAGGGTCACAGGACCTCAGCCAAGTACCTATCTAATCTACTTTTAAAGATGCCCAAGGTAGGAGCAAGAACAACTTCCCTAGGAAGCCGGTTCCACGTCCT
>JAGPOW010003364.1:14874323-14910110 GCA_030014935.1 Caiman crocodilus
GGAAATTTTTGGGGGTTGTTGGTAATCTTTTTAACGGCCAATGCATATTTTTCAGGGCCTCTGCCCAGGTCTTTTAAACCTTTGGGCCCCAATTTGCCCCCCCCCCCCCCCCGGCGCGCGCTGGCCCTTTAAACCCCCCCCCGCCGCTCTGTGGTTCTAGTCGCCGCCCGCCCTGTAATAATTAGCGCCCGGAGCTGGCACCGCCCTCCCGCCCCCCCGCCGCGCTCCGCCAATCAGCGCCCGCCCGCGTCACTCTCGGGCAACGACACGGGCCGGGGGGGGGAGGAAAAGTTTAGTGAAGAGCGAGGAGCGCGGGGCCGGCGGCGGCGAGAGCGGCCCCGGGGCCAGGTGAGCGCGGGGGCGCGGGCCGGTAGCGACCCCCGCTCAGCCCCCAAAACGGGAGGTGCCGGGACCCTTCCTCCCCCGCAAGTCCGGACTTGTTCCGAGCCGCCCTTGTTCCGGGGCGGGGGAGGCGCTCTACGGGCCCGACACACGTTACATATATGGTGGGATCCAAGTTCCCTCCCTTGGGCTTGGGGGTGCTCTAAGACTTGGCAGACATCACATATATGGTGGGATCCAGCCCATTCCCCCCCCCCGGTGTCTGAGGGGGGTTGGTGCCCTAAGGCCATGGCATGTGTTACATATATGGTGGGATCTGTCTTACATGGTGGGATCTGTCTCCCTCCCTATGCCTGGGTTGGGCCCTGCTCTGGGTTTCTGCTATACGTCACGCGTATGAGGCAATGCACTGGGCGATCGTGGCATGAAGGAAGACGAGTCACACACTCAAAAGTAACTTTCCTGTCATCAGCCTGACTCTCACCGGTCGGCTGTTTTAGAGCTGGAGAGAGTCAGCTTTTGGCAATGTGGAACAACTCCGTTGTTGGCTCGTATCAAGTTTTGATTTGAACATGTGGCACAGCCCCTTGAGGGTCCTGGCAGTGCTCCCCCCATGCCCTTTGGTCCCCTGGCTCCTGCTAGGAGCTGTCAAGCTATCCCAGTTCTCCCAGTTTCCTCCCAGTCTGCGTGCGACTGCCCCGCCATTGCCCTCCTCTGCAACCTTACCGTGCTCCTTCACTTGTGGAGTCACAGGGGCCGGACTTGTGCCAGCCTCCCAGCCCTTCTCGTCCTGCCGGCTTGTTTCTTCCAGCGTCTCGATCGCTTTTTTTGCTGTCCTTCGAATTCCTCCTTGTCTGCTCTTGAGGTGCCCGAAAGGGGCTGCGTGTTAGGTGTGGTTCCCCTCCCCTCCCCTCCCCTCCAAGAGGAGGGCTCTGCTGTGTGCCTACCTTCAGCAAAATCCTCTGTGAGCTCCCTCTTTTTGGGGAGCTTTGCTTTGTTGGATGCCCGTGTTTTTATGCCAAGCCTCCTGAGAGAGTGGAGTAAATCCGAAATGCCTTTCTGCCTATCTTTTTTTCTTATGCCTTCAGGTTTCTTCCTGTTTTTCTTTAAGAGCAATTCATTTACTGTATTATACATGTGGAAAATGATTTCAAGTTTGACTTATTTTTGCATTCAAAATTCAAATGATATTAGGTGTGAAAACGTGGCCAAAAATTGTTTAAATTTCAGTATCTGACTACTTTTTTTTTTTTTTAACTCTCGACAAATGATTTGCCACCATTGCTTTACTGTCCTTTTCAGGTAACTTTAATTTTAATGGTTTCTTGCAATGATGGTTAGTACTGGTAAGGTATCTCCCATGCCTGTGTAAATGTGTACTTTCTTATAATAACTACATTTTATAAATGAAATTGTTAATATTAATGAAAATACACAAACTTGGGGCTCAGTTTTCTGAGCTACAGCTGGGATATATAGTAGTTATGCATGTGGCTTTGAGGACTATTTCTGAGTCAAGAGTTACACCCTTTTTTGACTTGCTTGTACAGACTTACTACAAATTCAGTTTCAGTGTATAGAATAGAGCAAGGGTTCATAGACCTTTCCACTGAATTCGATCACCTCAATCACACTATCTCATACTACTTACCTGGTGTCAACAGACCTCTGAGATGCTTCCTCATGGTCTGTGGCTAAAGGAGGTGATGGGTGATACCTGCTTTCAGCTTTAGACCTTTCTACAAGGTCTGGTCTCCAGTCCCAGACCTAATGAATACCAGCATGGCAGCCCCCTGGGAGCGTCTGGGAATTACAAAGTACAGGAAGTGTCATGGTCATAAGTGTGCAAACAACACTCTGCTCTGTTTACACTTCCCAAAAGATTATCTCTATACCGGGGTAAAGAAGAATTGAAGGCAGTTTATATCCCACTACAGTTTGTGCTTGCCGGTAGAAGGAAAGAGTTTGTTTGCTATCCTGGCAGTGGAGACCTTAAGCTGGTTAACTTCTGGGTTTGTTGTGGACTTTTCCCAAAGCATCTGTTGCAGAATTACATCCTGTGACCCTGAAAACTGAACGCTCCTCTGTCTGATGAAGACCTGGCCTTGTTCACATGCACATTTTGTCCTCTCCAGACTTGATAATTGCATTCCATTTACCTTGGATTGAAAGTGTTAAAAAAACAAAACAAAACAAAACCCCACCAGAAAGGCTTCAGGCTTCCTGGGCCTACTGGGTGCCCTTCACTCTGCTGCTGCTCTTTTTACAGGGTATCTGTTGAATAATGAGTCAGGTTCAGGGTCTCTCCACACACTCCATGGTTATGGTTTCGGATGCCTGAAGTTCAGCCTGTCTGGGACCTTGACTGACATTAATGGCATTGCTCTGTGGAAGTGTGTATCGCTATGCTGATTACATAGGAGATAATGTGTTTCTGATGATGAAGTTCACAGCCGTAGATTTAGGCGCATACAAAAAAACCATGGAGCTTTCAGCTTGAAGCGCAAATCCCTGCCCCTTGATCTTGCTTTCCCTATAGCAACTTGCTAGCTTGCATGGAAAAAACAGACTCTACATAATCTCACACAGCTAACTAATGTCAGAGAGGTATAAAAGAGTACCTGATTGCTATAAATCATTTATTTGTTCAGGGATATGCTCTGATACTATACCCATCACAGTGATATAAGAATGTGAACACAATACTGGGGATCATTGTTCCAAAAATACTGGCATGTAAGAAATAGCTGCAGTTGTCTAGACTGGGTGAATAATAGCTATTTGAAGTTGAATATATCTTTTCCAAGCAGAATTTAGTAGTACATACATACACTGTTTACAAGATTATTGGAAGTAAACTTGTTTACATCAGGTTTAAAGGCAGGACTTTGTCAACAAGTCTTTCCTCAAAAAAGAGTGAGAGAGACGTGGCAAGCTACATGTCCTCTTCTCTCTCACCCTTTTTTGATAAAAGGCTTGTTGATATAAAGTCCTGTGTTTAAACCTGATGTAAACAAGTTTATTTCTAATTCTGCCATTCACTTAACAGTATAAAAAAGGTTACAAGTTAGAGCTGTAATTCTTAAATTCTTCCTAGGGCTGGCACACTTGATAGCCGTACAGGCCAAAGTCTCTTCTCCCTAATAGGCACAGCATGAGTAAACTGTAGTTCTCTATGTTGCTTTGCTACTTATTAACCTGAACAAAACCTGTAATGTGTGTAAGAGTGTTGCGAAAAGGTGCAAGTTGTCAAAGAGGCTTTTACAGTTTGCATGTGTCCATTGGGAACTG
Organism: Caiman crocodilus; assembly: GCA_030014935.1. Taxonomy (NCBI): domain Eukaryota; kingdom Metazoa; phylum Chordata; order Crocodylia; family Alligatoridae; genus Caiman; species Caiman crocodilus. The sequence goes on from JAGPOW010003364.1 coordinate 14,877,957, forward strand.
GACTGAGACTAGTGTCTTTTCATCTAAATGGCAGAGCAGCCATGAGATAGTAAGCTTTTGATCACTGCTCTTCTGGTCTCCAAACTGGTGACATAGAGGTGAAGGCTCATTTCTTTATCATCTGAGCTATCAGGTCCTTCTAACTCAGTGTCTTTTGTGGATTTAAAGATTACAACATGAATGGACTTCTAGATCTACAATTACAAAAATCAAAGGAGACTGAAGCACTTTTGTTGCTGTCCCTAGTGCAAAGTGGCAGTGGCAGTAACAGGAGCTAAGACTTGAATCTTTTGTTTTAAGTTTGCCCTTGTTCAGAGCTTCCCCAATTAAGTAATAGATTGCAGCTATCATCACTTTCTCCTGCTGTTTCTGCCAGTATTATAAGAGAAGCAGAGGTATATCTTGAGTCTTCAGAAGTTGAAATAAAGTGAATTTCTCAAATCTGGAATGATTCAGGAAAACACCAAATGGAATTAAACCTGTGAAATTGCTGAAAAGGAGTATGAAAGAGACCAATCCCTGAAGTGGTTTCCTAGTAGACAGAACAGTGACTTCAGTAACAAAATCCTTCTAAATTTCTGACCCTGAAATTCAGGTGTGTTCATGCATGAACTTTGTGATGAGGTGACAGGAACCAGCTGCAAAGTTTGAATCTGAGTTGGATTTTGATAAACTCCTTAAATTTGCAGGGGTGTTTACAAGGGCAGCTAAATATTTTTGGGGACACTTAAAGCAAGTAGTTCCTCACACCTTTCCTTCCCCCCTTGCATTGTTATGTGATGTGCCAGTTACTTGGCTGTTCCAGCCCGTCTGTGGCTGCACTGCTGTGGTGGTATAAATATATGACGAGTTCTGTAAAGCCCTCTGGGTTTGTTCAGGAAAGGTACCATGTAAATGCATATTATAAAACAAGCAAGCTACTAAACTGGTTTTAGAGCGGAAGACATTCTCTTTTTCCAGAGTGGCTTTGGTGGTAAGAATTTCTGACTATATTTGTTGTTCTCCCAGGCCATTCAACTTAATTCATTCCACATTGCAGCATTGAAATTTGTCCCAGGTATTTCACTGTGACCCTTAATAAATCTTATTCACATGGTGCTTTGTTTGCACGAAGTGTGTTCTTGCCATTGATTACTTAGATTGCGTGACACTTCTTATGATTTAATATTGTCTTTTGCAAGCATAGCTGCACAGTTGCATCCAGATATCCTTACTAACATCATTAATATAGTGCATTCAGCTTCCTGGATTGTTGACGTGAGGGCTCTAAAGTGCTTCTTAGTTAACATTTCTTAAAGTTAGCCCTTTTCTTGTTGGTACCCTTTGCTTATGAACATGATGTATGTATATTGCCATCTATTGAACCTTGTATTTTGCTGCGACTATTCCTCTTATTTGCTGTGAGTTAGCCAAAATACAGGAAGCTATCTTGGAGTTCATTGATCTTCAGTGGCAAAGTACTTTAGAAGGGGTACGTCTACTTTTCTAATACATACTGGAGATTCTGCTTAACCTCTAATGAAAGTGAAATAGGCATCCATTTAGAAATGTATACTAGACCTTAATTGTGTTTGGGGGTGGGAACCAGGGAGCTGCTGTAGGCTGGAAGGGAATGTTGAAAACCAGAGAGCTATCTATGTATTCTTCCTGTTCCCTTCTGAGTTTCAAAACCAAACACATTTGTGCTGATAATCTATAGCCTGTTTCATTTTTAGTTTTAATGTCTTGCCCACTATCACTATTCCCATGAAAATATTGCACTGTACTAAATGTACAAGCTTTGTAGCTATGGTGGCACTGAAATACTTCCATTGTGGTGGCATGGACTTATCTTGTGGGGCTACTTTCCTTTTGCACTGGGTGGAGTGGGTCAGAAAGAAGTGGTATTCCTTAAGGGGTGTCTGGGAGTGCATGTGTTCCTAATGAACTGGGGTACAAGATACCTCTGTACTGTATTTTAATTATTTTTCTAAATTCTAAACTTTTCACTTGTGTAGGCTTAGTTGTAGTATTGCTTACAAAGTTTGCCCTTATGTTAGTTAGGTTGTGTCCAAGAGCTTAATTGGGAACTGATCCAGTGTTTTTTCTACAGTCCAGTTACTAAGAGTAAAGATCTGCTGCATGAAATACTGACTATTAATGTAGTTGGATTTAATTACCAATTAAAGGAAGCATGAATTTTAGGTAAACAAAGTCTGAGTCAGCAAAAAATAGTTTCTCTGGCACAAGCACAGATCCTTATAAGATTAAGATACTGGTTTCCATAGCACAAACTTTTTTGTGCTGAGTCATGTCTTGAATTAGCAGAAGAAAGCAATTTTGAAACTGGCAACTTCATGATTTTTAAATTTAGGTAACTAATTCTTATCTTTTGAGTTCTGTATAGTGCACTCAGTCTTTTGGGGTAAGTGCACAGCAAAACTAAAACTACATTTTATTGCATTGGTAAAACAAGTAGTAGTTAAATTTTACATTAAAACTGAATTATTTTGAGTTTACTTAGATTATGTAGCCCTTTAGAAATAATTGGGGTTGAAAAAAGAATATCTGTACCATTATCATCATGTTTCTAGGTAAATAATGCCTCGTGAATCTATGTACTTGCAAGTGTTCTTTGTTCAAGGTCTAACGTGGCAAAATCTAAGCTTTTCTTGTTTGGTTTTACTGAAGGGTGCTTAAGCTGTTCCACTTGGTAATGAAACTAGTCAAAATCGTACAATTGAACACTGTAGTTTGGCACAACTACACTCATGTACTGTTTCTTTAAGAAACCAGCTTGCCCAGGGTGTTTTAACCTGCTGAACCTAACCTGCTAGGAAGGAAAAGTTCTTTAAATAATGGATATTAGGTTTTACCAATCGGAGGTTCCAGCTTCCCTAAAAAGGTGGAGTTTTTCCATTCCAGCCAATGGAAGGGAAGGAGGTGGGGTTTGGTGTTCAAGCTAGGTTGCTCTGGACTACAGCTTCAAGTGAAGTTAATCTGGGGTGAAGCAAACAGAAAATTGTGCAGATTTTGTTGGTAGGATTTTTTGGTTCTAATCTTGTTGTGTTGGTTTGACCCTTGTCGGCACTTAGGTTCATGTGTGTATCAATTTCTTTTCGTTGCTTTGTTTTCCGATGCTGGCAGAATATTAACATTTATGCAGGGAAGCAGAACAAAAGGGCTCTTTAGACAGGAAATAAGGTGTTGAGAGATTCAAACTTGACTGAGTTTTTCTACCATTTATTTGTAGTTGAACCCCTCTATTTTTATTCAGAAAGGTCAAGTTGTGCAACAGTAAGAAGGAGTGAGAATGGGAAAATATTGAGGATCGGACTGTTTTCCTTTTAACATTGTGTAACTCTGAAAGCTTGAGATTTTTTTTTTTTTTTTTTAACTCTAACTTCTCTGATTTCTGATGAGACTTTAACTAACTGAATGTGACAGTTTTGATTGGATTATTTAATGATAGCATTTGCTACAAAGCATTGGGCTTAAGTTTAATGTCTGTGATTATGACCCTGAAAAATGCTACACTATTTTTAAATTTTATTTTCCATCTGTGTATAGTTACCAGCGAAATGAACATGTTTTTGTAGGTTTTCTGCATTTGGAACACTGTTTGCAAAGATGTTTAAAAGCTGATTTTAATGCGTGCTAAGAATTTGGGGGGGGGTCTTTTAATCCAATTTCCCAGAATATTTAGGACTAATAGAGCTTTGGGTTTTTTATTTATTTATTTTTAAAGCAGACAGGAGAATTTTAAATTTTTCTTCAGTGTTCTGTGACTACTGTTCTTTCAGCTGAACATGGAGCTTTTTTCAGAACACATCAGTGCATCTCTTAAATCCATGCAGTGCTTGAGCATAGTTTGTTTTGGTAGCTGGGGTTGAAAGGTAGGGTGAGGGTAGTTAGTTCTGACCCATGTTTTTGGCTATTTGGTCTTTCTTTGACTTTCCTTTTTTTTGTGTAATGCCTCTTCCAGTGGTCACAGGCCTTCAGGATAGGACATTGTTGAATTACTCAAGAAAACCCCCTCTTGATTAATGTAAGCTGTTTAACACAGTCTCTCTCGCTCGCTGTCTTTGTCAGAGAGCAAATCTACATGCCTGGGCCAAAGGTGGGTTTGGAAAACAATATCCCACTTTTTTTTTCCTGCCTCCCCCTCTTCTCCCTTCTGCACCAAAACAATGTCTGTAAACAAATGCATGTTTCTTGCTTCCAAATGCAGAAGAACACCTCCATGCACACCTGCTCATGGGAATCACAAAGAAAGCTTGTTATATTACGGACTTTGATATTGAACTCTAATGCTTAACTACCAGGTTGATGTGTGTGTATAGCAAATACCAAGATATGGCTGTCCATGGAGGTCTGGGAAATAGAAAAGCAGATCTAGAAAATTGAGCAGGATCATCTAGGTGACTGCAAAACAGTCCAGTAGGCCTGAACTGCAGGTATTTAAAGATGTGGTTAATATAGCACGCTTTACCCAGTTTAATTTTTTCTGTTGCTCCATCTTGTCCTTCCTCTCCTCAAGCTTTGGGGTACTAAAGCTTTCATTTTATCAAAGTACATTGCTACAGTGGCACCTCACCCGTGGTTCAGTATTTTATAGGTTTACGGTGTTAATATACTACTACATTTTATATGTGGTAGAGTTTTCAAGTGCTTCCTTCATTTTTTTGGAAGTATGGAGTTTAAAAGTCCTACATCTTTACATATTTATAAATAATAAATTGAGAGATGTAGACATATTCCTGTGTGAAATTACATATTGTACATATGCATGAGATTTGTAGTTGCAAACTTCTACGTGTTTGTTTACTATTAAATAGTAATTTGCAGAAAGCTCCTTTTACTTAAACTTGGAAAAGTCTGCCCAACGCATCAGCTAACACATCAGCATTTCAAACTATAGATTGAAGTAAACATTCTTCTGATCTTTCCCTATATTTGATTACCTTGGCTTGTAAAATGTATTATGTGGGATCGATTTTCTTGATTTATTCAACTTGGAGGTCAACTGCTGTAGTCTTTAACCACATGTATACAATTTTAATGCAAACTGTAGAAAGCAAATCTTCCCTAAAGGATAAATATACCACTTTGCTGGCATGGCAAAAGAACTTCTGAATCCAAGATCTAGCAAACATTCTTGTTTGCATTCAAAACTAGCTGGCAGACAGGCTGTTTCAGTATGCTGATTGGTTGTCCAGTAAGTCCAGTAGAAACTTTTACACTTTTACACAGAGAAGTTGCAGATCCTCTATAAATTGAGGCATATTCTTATTCACTGTGTGGAGATTTATGTATATGCCTCTTCAGGGATATAAATAAGTGAGATTTCTATTGCTCAGAGGTATAACTTTGAACTTAGAGCCATAGAACTAAATCATACTTCCCTCATCCACATAACCACAGGGATGGTAAGGATCCCTGGTATGATTCATCTAACACTGTCCACATTAAGGAAAAGTATCCAGTTGATATTGGCTAATGCTTTCTAATGAAGGAAAGGACCAAGTGTTTGTCTTGGCAGAAGCTTGGTTACTGGTGCTGGGCTGCTGATGAATGACAGGGGCAAGGGCTAGAGATGCATACTTCGTGCACCAGAAACGGGGACTCCACGTGTATCTGTAGCCTCCTATGGTATGGAGCTGTACTGTGGGAGGGATTGGTGATCTGTCCCGTGATGTTTACACTGTAATAATGTTGTGTAAAAATAGGCAGTTAATTAAGTATGACCTGCAAAAGGATAAAAATAGCTTGGGTCTGCTTTTGCTCTGAGATGCATTTCACAAAAGCTTTGAAAGGTCTCTTAAAAAGTGTGTGTGTGTATGGATCTACACACACATTGTTATATCTACATAGATACATCTATATACACATATATATTTATATAGATATAGCTGCGCTTATTTTTGCCTTGAAATATCAGGAATATTAAGTCCTGCCATGGTGTTAGATGTCTCATGTGTTTATAAGCTTCTCAGCCATTAATTTAAGGGGCGGGATGGTATATTTTTAACACACTTTTTTTTCCAATTGTGTTTTGTGCTTTTGAGACTAAATAGGGAATAATGGGTTTTTGAACCCAAAAGCTTGCTTAATAAATATTCTCCAACTATTTGGGTTGGTCTAATAAAAGATATCAGATTCACCCAAGGAACCTTGTCTGCCTTAAACAGCTTAAATCATTTCTGCTATCAGTCAGATTTCTTTCATTAGTTATACCACAAGTTCTTCAATACAAAATAGATGGTCTGATTTATTTATTTATTTTAATACAGTTGACTTACACATTATGCAGAAACTTAATTCCTGCCTGCCACCCGGTTTCTCCCCCTCTTCCCTAACTTTCTTACAGGTCAGTATCTTGAATCTATGTCAAATAATTAAAGCCTTGAATTGACATACTGCTCAAATTATAGGAATGTGAAAAGCTGTGCTGAGGGGTGTAATGGCATGAATATTTCCCATAACTTTTTGAATGGGAAATCCCCAGTAATGAACTGTTCTGCTTTTGATGCTGCAGTTTAGCCAACTCGCAGAACCTGAATTTGTCCCTGTCCACATTCCATGTTTGGGCTGTCCACGCTCTGTGCAACTGCTTCCAGCCATTTTGTTTCCAGCCATGACGGATTGCATCATGACACTCTGACGAATACCATATCCTGAAGGATGGAGTCCAATATGTAGTAATCTTGTGTCTGTTGAACAAAACTATAAACAGCATGACTGACTTGGCAAGCTCTGACGATTGCTTTAACTAGCCCTTGTTTTAAACTAGTAATGCTATGGTATGCCTCTTATGATTCATAGTGCCACTATGTGGGGTTTTTTTTCCTTTTACACGTGAAGGATTAGGAAGACCTAACACGCACACACCTTAGGATCAATGTTTTGTTTAAGTGTTTTGTTTGATCTTATTTTATTTTATTTCTGAGGCCAGCAACATAATAGACACCTGAAACTCCTATTAATAACTATTTTTTCACCCTGAGCACACCTTTGCATGGACGCAGAAAATTAGAGTTGGTATGTTTTTCTTGAAGAGTGATAGCACCAAGTTCAAGGCCAAATACTTTGAAGTTTTATTTTCCAAGTAGTATATTTCAGTGGAATTAAACTTAAGTTATTTAAAGTTTCTTTACTTTGGTGGAGTTTGGGGGGTTTTGTTGTTTGTGTTTTGGGAAGGTTGTTTTTTGTTGTTTTGGGTTTTTTTAAGCCCTACTTCTATGGGCAAAACTTTCTGGTTTAAATCCAGCAGTTACACAAATTTATGATTTTTTTCAAAGTATGATGCATCTTTGAGTTAAAGGTGTTAAGAGAAAATGATTGTAATCTATTGTTGGTCATATTAAATCTAGGCACCAAAGGAATGAGGTTGAATCTGAATTGCAAAAAAGTAATGGAGAAGATGAGTGAATAAAGAGTTTCATTGGAGTTAGGATATCAATGCTTTAGTATTCCTGTTATCCAGTAGGATGTTTATAAAACAAAGCGTCAGTATTTTGAGACTTTGTTACCCGAGTATCCAAGTATCTTAATTAACCACAAAAAGTTCAATAGGCTAATGGTGAATATGCAAAATAAAAAATTGAAGGTCACTTTTCCTGTGTAGCTTTTTCTGAAATGTAAGTAGTTTACAAGGGGGCTTACATTGTTGGTTATGGAGAATTTATATCATTACAAGAACTTTTAAGAAGAGCTGTAGGCTTTTTACTTTGGCATAGTTCTGACATGTATTGTTAAATATTAGTGTAAGCACTGGACTGAGCTTGTTTCATGACTGTACTTACAGTAGCTAGCTATCAAACTTGGTTACAATTCAAAATCCACTTTAAGTGGTCATGCAGTTACTTGAGCACTGAAATGTAAAATTAAAGTCTAGATAGGAGCTAATGTCTACAGTGTATTTTAGGGAGGGGGCTTAAATTTAGTTTAAAATATTACATAAACAATGCTAAACAGCAACAGATGCTTATGACTTATGTTCAAAACAGCATTTGAGCTAAAATGTTTTAATGTTGGCAGAGACTTCTCCCCAATTCACCCTCTTCCTCCCCTCTCAGTCCCCTAATTTGAGTTGTCAGTGACTTTTTTTTTTTTTTTTTTTGCAAAAGCCTGCTTAGTGATGTGCTCAGTAATGGTAAATACCTAGACAGACACTTGCCACTTGCATTCCTTTTCTGCTTTGTGTTTATATGAAAGCATTCATCTCAGTAAATTTAAGCATGGTTGTTGTGGTCTGGCCCATCTTTCAGTGCCTTTTAACATGCCTGGTCTAAGTGGCAAGTGATCGCATTTTTAAGGCATTACGAATCATACTGTGTAGCAGTTGACTTGGATTACTATTTCTTTGTTTAAAATAATTATTCTGTCTTTTTTTTTTTTCTTACAACTTTACATGATTCTTCTGATCAAGGTGTATTTTCCTACATTCTTTCCTTCCCCTTCCCATTGTATTAAGACCTCGGTCCTATACTTAATCTCTCTTTTTCTGGTGTATCAAACAATCTTTAGATGCCCTGACAAGTTAGAATATTAGTATGAGAGCACTCCAATGTACGCTCTTCAGAACTGAATCTGATACTTTGCACTGACATGGCTGCTGTTTACTCTGATTTTTAGTGCAGCAATTAGCTCTTCATCCTGCCAAGTCATACAGTGACCCATGTCTCATTTTGTATTCAGTTGTATATGAATGCAAATACTTGCAGAGCTCACGTGTTGCCTACTTGTCATCTAATTTCTACCATTAATTCTGTGTTACATAATCAGAAATATTTGAAGTATTATCAGTCTCCTCTGAGGAATCCTTGTATCCCCATGATGGCTCTGAGCACCTTCATTTTTTTTTCACAACCATATAGGTCCTTTTATCACTTGTTTTGTCCTATCCTAAGACTTTAAGCCTTGAAGCAACCCATCTGATTGACTTGGAATAGAGTATGCTATATAAAAACAGATGTTAATGTTTAAACGTCAACATTAATTCTTAAATGGGAAAAGACTTTTACTTCCTTCAGAGTTTTTTTTTGTATAAAAAGCACACTTGACCTAATACTGTTTCTCCAGCAGAGATGGCTACTTAAATCTTTCCTTGCTGCACACCTTTATTAACCCTCTCAGAAAAGAGGCAATTTCTAGGTCCAGGGGGAAGCATCATACGCTGTTACTGCTTTCTACAATGGCAAAGGAGTGTTTCCCAAGAAGCCTGCTGACAAGTCTATGATTGAGGCAGAGGTATTTTTCACTGGTGATTGTAACTGTGTTGGTCTTTGCAGGGGGAGGTGGTCTCCCTGATGCAATATCCTATGATGCTCCTAACCTTAAAATAATATCACTGTAAATAGGTTTATCTTGTGTCTATTGTCCTTGTACACATCCAGCATAAATATAAGCCCTGCATATCTGGGGGAAAGCTGGAATGAAGAAGAGGATAAGCCTCGGAAAAGACATCCTACAACGTTTAGTATTGTTAACAGATATCCCAAATAATCCTTACTACCTCAACTGTAGGTCCTTGTGTGAAAGTTACAGCTGAAACAGGTATCCGGGTAAAGGTCATCCTACTAGCACTGTCTTTCTGATAGCTAGTGAGGCTGTGCAAAGCTTTGGTTGCTGATTCGATTCAGCGGCTGAATCTGAATCCAAACTGAATCAGGAGACCCATTAATCTCTCTGAATCAAATTGGAAATCTTTGATTCAAGTTGGAGAGATTTGATAATTCGGCCACAGACGCAGCTTTGTGTTTTTTCTACATACCTCAAAGTACCAAGCGTGTCTCGTGAACACTGAAATGGTGGGGCGGATAGAGCATCCCACAGGAGCATTGTGGGGTGGGGAGGTCCACTTCTAGTACTTCTGGTCCACTTCTAGGTCTGCTGCAGAGCATGTGGGGGGACCTGCCCTCCCCACCCTCCAGCTCAGTGACTGGTGCCTCCTGGGTCTGGGGCTCACCTGGGGTTGTCCTGTGGCTGATCATCGAGCTAGGGGGTTAAAGGGGGGCCTGGAGGATCCCGCCCCCAAGTGTGCAGGCTCCCCCTCCCCCACTCACATGGGGCACTCCATCTGTCCCACCATCTCAGCCATGCCCGATACCTCCAAGGTACATAAAAAACCAAAAAAACAAACCCCTAAACAAACGAACAAACAAAACCCCCCACAAAGTTGTGTCTAGGGCCAAATCGCTGATTCTCTGAATCACAATTGACTCTTCAGATTCGAATTAATCAAATTGGGACAGTGAATTGAATCACTGTCCCCCAAATCAGGCTGAATTCAACTCAAATACTGCCTGCTTAACATAAGCCCTAATACCTAGTCCATTTGATCTTTAGCTGAGTAGGAATATTACAGCATGAAGATAAAGCAAAAAAGAAACTGGTCAAATGAATAACACTGTCTGTATATTCAAGTCTGGGCTAGAAGGTGCTCCTACCAATGCAGCCCAGTATGCTGTTAGCCTGCTTGTCAACAAGGACACTATAATGGCTGATATTCAGCTTATTGTCTTCTGCGGCCCCCAGGTATTTTCTGCAGAGTTGCTGCCCAGTCAGTCAGCCCCCAGCCTTGTCCTTGTTGAACCGTATGAGATTTCTTTTGGCTCAATCCTCCAATTTATCTAGGTCACTCTGAATTCTAGCCCTACCGTCCAGTTTATTGATTATTCCCCCTAGCTTGGTGTCCTCTGCAGACTTGCAGAAGGTGCACTCTATGCCATCTTCCAGGTCATTGATGAACAAAACCAGCCCCAGGACTGACCCCTGGGGCACTCCACTTCACAACAGCTACCAATTAGACATCGAGCCATTGATTTACTGCCCCCTGAACCTGATGCTCCAGCCAGTTTTTTGTCCACCTTGCAGTCCATTCATATAGCTTATACTTCCTTAACTTACCTGCAAGAGACTGTATCAAAAACCTTGCTCAAATCAAGGACCAGTGCATCGCATCCCAGTGCATCATCTCATCATAGAAGACAATCAGGTTGGTCAGGCATGACTTGCCCTTGGTGAATCCATGCTGACTGTTTCTAATCACTCAGGATAAATCCAATGTTTGATTTTTAGCCTGAGATCCATGTGGCTTGTGCTATCTGAGCTTAGGGTGAAGAGTCTATTTCATACTAGTAATTAAAAACACTGGAGGATTTGTATTCATGTCTCCGACCAAATTCCATTGCGCTCCCCACTTCTTTCCCTGTTGTGAAACTTCCCTTAATTGGTCAAATAGCAGTCATAGATTTGCACTATGGTGTGTGTTAGAAGTTTCAAAAAAGTTATAAGCTGTTTGTATATTCAGCGCATTAAAATACATGCCTCTTAATGACAGTTTCTTCATTTGACTTGGGACACTTCCTGGTTAGGGTTGAAAACGCGGGTTGAAACAAAATGAGGCAGTTCATATTTTAAGTACAGCAGATAACATTTATTTCTCCAGCTGTACTTCAGTGTAGAGTGCATATGTATTAAGCCTTACAAACCGTATTTATTTTGCCCAAAAGTTGGGATGGAGCTAGTTGACATTGGCTCTCTCTTTCAGTTGTCTTTTCGGCTTTCACTGGCATGTGCAAAGACATTAGATCTTACTTACTCAGTGCATTCCTGTTTTAAGTGCAACTCTACTACTTGTGTAGTAAGTAATTTAATTTCACTTGTCCAGACAGGATTTTGGCTGACCAAACTGCAGGAGACTAGCCTCACCTGCATGCAAAGTCCATGCTTTTATCCTGTAGTCACATACCCTTTTTGTATTCATTAGAGAACTGACCTAAAGCGTGCTATACAAGCTCCAGGATGCCTAAATATAAAAGTAAGCCACCACCTCCAAGTCACCAGGCTAAATCTAGGTGAATTGCAGAAAACTGGGAATATATTTTGTCACGGGGAACTGCATGCTTAATTTTCTCTCTTACTCTCTGAAAACTTGTCCCTAAATACCCTCCTTTCCATTTGTAAGTCAGTAGCTTTAAGTTGCTTGCCATAAGTGATCACAAAAAGGATAAGTTTGTCTAATTTTAAGCACCTGAATTGCACATGGTACAAAAGTCCAAATGAATGTGACCTAGTGTAAAATGATCGTCAATACCAATAATTCTGGAAGTTATCTTTAATTAAAGATTCACTGGTCTGTGATATGGCAATTGCCTTAAGTGATTATATTTGTTTGTGTTTTGTTACCAGTCCAGGCACTGTCAGTGCCATGGGCACTCTATTTTGTTCACAGGATCTGTCTATTCTGATAAAAGAGCTCTTATCTTTGCCTCTTTCCTTTAAGTTGTGATAATGTTTTTAAAATAAGTGAGCCCCTTGCAGCCGCAAGAGGACTTTATTCACTGAAGCTCAAAATAAACTATTACTAAAGCTATATTCAATCTGTCAGCAATTGCATACTTTTGTAAACGTTTGAATTTTCTTTATAGATTATTTCTCATAAATTTACAAGGCTGGAACTGTTTTTAGACACAGAATACAAGATTTGCTTGTGGAGTTACAGTTGCTACTGTTTTGCTTCTTTTTTTAAAGAATATTTCAGGCTGAGAGAGGTTCATAGGTCTCCTCCACCCACCCCCTTAAGCTTCTACTGTTAAGTATTAGTTGCCATCTGAAAATATGTGATGCCACGCCAGTTAGATGTAACATTGGCCTACCTGTTTCAGTGAACAGCACATTTTTTGCTGGTTTTGTGTTGTTTTGGTTTTTTTTACCTTGTAAGAAGTGTATTGGTGTATGGTGTACCTATAAAATATAAGAGGTGGTTATGATTTTGGGGATTCTGATAAGAGGAAAAGCTTCTATCTGCAGGTATCTCCTTACACCTTTGCTACTTAGTCCTTGCCTGCAGTCCCTAGGCATTAGATCTCTGGAAGCCCAGAGGTTTGTGTATATGAGAGGGCCTGGTCATCCCTTAGCAGGCAGTCATTGGCTATTGATAGGGCCGAATTTGTGCTGAACACAAAGTGCAGATGAAGATAAACTGGGTTCAGCACTGTTTCAGGTAAACAGGCTGAATAGGTTCTACTACATTTACACAAATCCAAGATGACTTCAAATTTTAGATGACTCCCAATAATTAGATTCCTCGCATGGAAAAGTATAACTTTTGTTATGCTTTTCCATGTATAGAAAGTAATTGTTGGAGAGTTGTCTTTAAATTTGTCCCCTTCACTGTTGCTGTAAAGAAAGCAGTGGCAGGTAGCCAGATCACTGCTCCTGATCCCACAGCCTCGCCCTCATTCCTGTGCTTCTGGCTGTGCCCCTCTGCCACTGCTCCCCACCTCCAGGAGCCTGACACTTGTCCCCCTGGCTGCTTGTTCCCCCCCAGTGCCTGCCCCACTGCCACTTACCTTATGTGGTGACTGGTTCCAGCAGCAGTGGTGGCCCCGGCCAGGTGCTGGACAGAAGCAACAAGGGCAGCTCTGGAGTTGGAGCCAATGGTAAGTTGGGGGAAGAGTAAGAAGGGGAGCAAATAACCAGGGAAGGGAAGGCTGTGCAATAGCTTCCATGTTCCCTCCAAGCCACATCTCTTCTGCATTCCCCTCCAGTTTCAAATAAGACAAGGCTCCCCCCTCCCCTGCCACGTTATATCATTTTGGATTTGAGTATGTGTAACCTGGATAAAGGCCTCTTTTCTTTGTCCAAGGGGCACATGAATTAGGCAGGCTCCAAATAGGCTCAGGGATTTGAAGATGGCTTTGCCTTTAGGACTGTCTACATGAAATACAGTGACATTACAAGAAGACTTGTTAACAAATTGTTGAAATAAACAATCTGAAATAAATGCAGGTCTAGTCTTGGTCTCAAACTAATTTGGGTGAGGTGCCCTTTGAGTTGGTGAAAGTGAATAAATGCAATCTCCATGTTGTTCCAGCTTGTTTTTATGATGCATTTTTCTGGTGGGATGGCATGTCACAGAGAGCTGCTGGTATTGGATATCTCATGTCTTTTTTTTTTTTTTTCTTTCACATCTTTGAATTCCTGTTTGTGCCTTACTTACATTGCTTTCTTGCTCTTTTTTTGTTCCCCAAAACATTCTCTACTTCCTGAGTTCCCAAAAAGGTATTTACATAAAGCCCCATCAGAGATGGCTAACTTATTTTTGCTTCTGTCTAAAGTTTATTCTCGTTTTAGTCTCTGCTTTGTACAGACCACTGTGGTTCTTGGTTTTCTTTATCATTTACACATGTTCAACCCTTCCTCCCTCAATACTCACTTGTCTTCTAGTAGAATCCTGTCACATTGCCTCTTAATCTGTGGAGCAGGCATGCTTATTTTACATTATCATCTGCTTTGTTTTAAATCAATAGGTATGTTTTTCTAGTTTAACTTTTTGTTTTGGGAGGTCAACCTGAGTCCAGCTTGAGTGACCTGCCTCATTTTATAACTATTCTGTTTCAGAGATCAAGTGAGGGTACTTTTTAGCCTAATCTGACAGTGACACATGGCTCATTTGCCATCTGGTCTTACCTTTGGGCTAGACTTTTCTGGGTCATCTGGATGCATGTAGAAATATAGTACTGATGCTGCGTTGAAGTATTGGGAGCTGAGCGGCGGGCCAGGTGACATAGCTCTGTGTGCTGGATCTGGCCCACAGCCCAGGGGTTGAGCACCTCTGATTTTTAGTCTGGTGCATTTCATTGTTTTATGCAGTGTCAGGTGGCAGATGCTTCAGCATAAAGAAGTGGTTGTCTAAAAACAATTTAAAATGAAATGAATGGCTGTATAGCAACCTGTAGCTTCTGGAATTTTGATACGTTTATGAACCCCCTCTGATGTCCACATTGCATCTAATGTAAATGTCTCTGATGTAAATGAAATGTGTGGTTTTGGGGGAGTTTTTTTACTAGTTTTTAAAACTGTACATGTAGAAACAGGTAACTGATCTATAAACATCTTTTTGATGGATGGTTTTCTCCCTACAGTCTTGGTATCCTAAAGCAGCTCAGATGGAGCAGTGAACCTTCATGAAGCTGCCACTTCATTTGCTACAGCACAGCTTGGCATGAATACATTTTTGTTTTTTTTTTAAAAAAAGTGATTTTTTGCTCGCCATTTGTAGCTTCTAAGTGGTTGTCGTAAGTAATTTGCTGTATCTGAATTAGATGAACCAGTTAGTGAAGTGCCTGATTTTACAGCAGTTACAACCTTTTATTTAAAAAAAAAACAAAAAAACTATTAGTAATCTAATCTGTATTATGCTAAACTTGAGTGTGGTTTTAAGTAGGAACTATTGCTTCAAAGTAACCATCAATTCATAGCAAGCATATGCAGGCATGCACTGAAAGCTAAATCTTTATAATCAGTGTTTCTTTAGGTATTGATAGAGAGCTTGTGTCTTGAGTTTTTCTGGTTAGTTTATCTTGCAAGTGTGGTAATGCAATGTCTCCCTATTCCTGATGCAGTCCAAATAAGAAAATGTTAGGCCACGGTGGTAAGGTAAGAACAGGGGCTATCTTTTTGCTCTGTTTGCACAGGCTGGGTCAGAATGAGATACTGTACTTCTAAGACCTGGTCCACTGTAGCCACATGTTCATTGCTGACCTTTCTTTTGTGTCCTAAAGACAGTGCAGTGTGCTCCTGAATCTGATTGTGAATTGAGTACATAAGCTATTCTCCTGCCTTCCCCACTTTATAATGGTGGATTTTAAACCATTTGGCAGCAGTTTTATGTTTTGTTTTGTTTTTCCCCCAAGAGGCTCTAAACATAGGCCCTGTCAGAGAGGCCGTAGTTCAGGAGTGCTCAGTCACTGTCCCATGGGCCAAATCTGGCAGTGGCATGTAATACTGCCACCCCTCCCCACTGCCAAAATCCCAACCCCTGAGCAGTGGGTCAGAGCTGGGCCATGATCCTCCCCACACATGACCCGATCAGAGGTGGGCTATGACCCTTTCCTTGCGTATGGCCAGAAAACAAAGCTGAGAGAGCATGCACAAAGGTTGAAAAAATGCTTCTTTAAACAGAAATTGGCTGATTAATAAGTGGATAGTGGATGACCATACTGTGTTTTAGAAGAATATATTTTTAAATACTGCCAGGAGAAAGCTGAAAGTCTACTGGAGGTTTTAAAATAATTTTCTCCTAAAGCTGAGAAGCTGAGTAGCTTGTGTCTTGAGATATAAACAGCTATTTGTTCCTCTTCCACTGTGTGCGAGTGAATATTTAGAACTATAGACCCATTTAAATTGGATATTAGAAATGGTTGCCTAAAACTACATTTACTTAACATAGTTAAACTTGAGCTTCTTCAGTATTTTTCTTGTTTGTTTTACATGCCAGCATGCACAACTATTTAAGTAGCTACTGATCTAATTAGCTGAGCTGTAAGAACTGAAACCAGCCTGGGTTTGTCTATATTTTCTGTAAATTGTAAGAAGCACAAAGTGCTTAAAATCCTAGGCTGTATTTAACCCAAATACTGTAAAGCCATAATGCCCCCCTATTCCCTCCCAAAGTTGTTGTTACATTTCTTATCTTCCTTGGGTTTAACTTAAAGGATTGAGTTCAAGCAAAACAACTTGAATCGTTGTATAATCTCCCCTTTGGGCAATTCAGTGTGCCTGTAGATTCTCTTTGACTGTTGCTAGTTGTGGTTTTATGTAGTACTTCTGGGGTTAGTTCATTCTGAGACTAATATATTCATATACCTGTTTTGTCATGCTTGGTATAATTGACTTTACGGTAACAGACTCGACTGTACCAAGTATCGACTTGTGTACACTTGTCACTGTCACTTTCCAGCCCCACCCCCCCGTTCTCTTTCCCCACGTGCATGCAAAGGAGCTTTCTCTGCAATATCAGGTGGAATTGCTGTAGCCTTGGTCACCTTCTGCTGTCATGTGCCCTTGTTGCTTTTTAATTTTTATCATTCAGCAGTAGTGGAAGGGTAAGCAGGTTGCTGTGTTCTTGGCTCTTTGTTAGATTTGGCAGTTCTCTTTTGTTAATATAACTACTTTCTGTGTTGTTAAAGGCCCAAGGATGGAAAGAACTCCTGCTCTTACAACTCTTGGGTTTCTTGAATCAGCAAATCTAATGGACTGTGTAGCTGCAGACAGACAGATTAACTTGTTCCAAAAGCATAAGAAGGTCACACGCTTCACGCAGTTGCTGAGGATAAAATGGTGCTAGGAGCAGGAGTCATTGGAATGAATGCATGTATGCATAAATGAGGGATTCCTGTGTGGTTTTATTTCCCTCTTCTCTCCTAATTTATTTGCCCATTTAATTTGAAAATCCTGTGCTGTTCTTTTGCCTCTTAAAGTCATACAACTTTTCATGCAGTGATGCCAGATGATGCATTAAAGTGAAACCAGTAAAGTCCTTATACATGGCAAGTCTTGCTTTTGTTGAAGAAATGCTGTATCCATGAGCAGCACACATGACTAGGGTGGCTGAGTAGGACAGGGCATGTCTGCAGTTTCTCTTTTCTGTTTCCTTTGCAGCAGTGGAAGATTATCTTTTAGGGCTGCTGCCATTCCTACTGTAGCGCTTCTGTGTTGGCTTGTGTGTGTCAGCAATGGGGGAGGCGAGCTTCAGCTTCAAGTGAGAGTTGAAAGGCAGGTGGACTAAAGTACTGATTGTCTTGTTTGATAATACATTAGAGTTAATTTAAACCATCTCTTCATTCTTATAGCAGTGTGTAGCTACAGTATACTGTTGTATTGCTACAGTACAAATTCTATTTAATTTTGCTGCTGTATTTTAAGTGCCTATATATTGTTCTGAAGTTGAGCAAACTATCATAATTTAATGTTTGGTGTCAGGAGGAGGACTGGACTCTATATAAAATGTCATGGTAGTTTTGGGAGCATTTTACACAACTTCAGTCACAACCCCTTAAGCAGGGTTAGCTGACATTAAAGGCACCTGCCTCCTTTTTGCATCACAGCTTACAAATATTAGTAATACAGTAGCAGTTGCATGGGTACCATATGCTTACTAAATATGCTTACATACACATGTTCTTTGTGTAGACGAGGTCTGATGGCGCAAACTGAGTGGTGGAGAAACGTGATTTATGTTCCGATCTAGGACTAAATGCTGTAGGACACAATCGCAGCGTGATATGAAGCTTGAATGTGGAGGAAGTGGAGCAACAGGGATGATGAGGCATGCCTTATTTGAGGGAGGACAACAAGAAAAAAGGTTGGCTCTTTCTTGAGAGAGATTAAAAACATAAGGACTAATCCTACTAAATACTGCTGCCTCTGATCCTGCTGATTGATGGTTGAAGGCTGCAAATCTAACAAGTACAAACAGTTCAAGACTGTGGTGGTTCCTTTGCAGGTATTTTTTTCAGAATTTGTCCTGCACCTATCATTTCTTTGCTTTCCATAAAAGGATAAACAGGACTCAAATCAGAACCATTTTGGGGTTAACTGCCATGCACAGCATGATAGATGTAGTTTTTCCCAGAGAAGTTGCCTCCTAGAAACAGCCTGTACAACCCTCCCCACAATTTGTTATAGATCATAGTAGGAGTGTATAGAGCAGTGGTTCTCAACCAATATACACCATACCACAGGGTTGGGCAGTTATTTCAGCTGGAGGGCCACTTAACAAGTTTTGCTGAGCTATCAAGAGCTGCACACACAATCATTCGCAAGGTATCATTCTAACATATTGTAGGTTTAAAAAAAAAAAAAGCAAATCTTATAACTAAAAGATAAACATTTACAATTAACTTGTTTTAATGTTATTTCAAGAAAAAGAAAATCAGGACAAAAATTCTGTATTTTTGGGGGGGGGGGTGACTAGCATATGTAGACATGATTGCTTAATAGTTCAGAATAGTCTCATTTTTGTATATTGTATGTTGGAGGGAGGTTGCTCTTTGGTGTTGGTGTGGCGAGGAAGGGTGGGAATGAGGGGTGCATGTAGCAGAGCTTGCCTGGGAGGTATGGTGCAGGTGTTGTCCCTGCCAACAGTATTCCACATGGGGCCAAGCCCTGCCCTGGGTAGACCACACCCACCCTATGCCTGCTAAGGGCACTGCCCTGAAGCCCCAGCTGGCATGCACTTCTTCCCAAAGGAGACCTGCAGCTGGACCCTTGCATGCTGGGGCAGGAACTGCCCAGCTGCAGCTTCCTCCCTTCCTGGAGCAACATAGCAGGAGGAGGAGCTGCTGCAGGTAGGGAGAGCTGAGCAGCCTCCAGGCAACTGCAGCCACACTGGAAGCAGCCCTGCTGGTAAGCAGCATGTGCTGGGCAGGAGTGTCAGCAGCTGCATTTGGGAGTACAGTGCAGGCTTGCCAGGTAGGAGTGGGCAGGGCTTAGCCCCCCTGTGGAGCTCTGCAGGGGCAGCCTTGGGCCAGATGCATCAATTGGCGGGCACCAGTCCCTAAGCCAGATCCAATCAACTGGCAGGCTGAATCTGGCCCCCAAGCCATATTTTGCCTGCCCTTGCCGTACCAACACTACTGCTGCTGCTGCCACAAGGTGAAACTGCCTTGTGTGTCTTGGTTTTCAGGAGGTATGTCAGATCTGAACTGACCGTGACTCCTGCAGAGCAGGAAGTGAAGTGGTGGCAAAAGAAGTGACGGTGGCAAAAAAGCACATTACATTGTCGAGGCAGGCATGCCTTTCTGGTGTATCCTTTTCCTGATCTGGCTCCACAGGAAGCATGTGGTGCAATTCCCTCTGGCTCCAGAATGCCCTTGGCCTGTTCCGTCTTGGCCCTTTTGCTCTCCCCCTCAGCCCTCTGCATGTGCTGCATGTACAACCTAGCACCTTGTCCCTGCTGGCTGGACAATCCCAGGCTTGGTCCCTTACAATCCCTGGAGCTGGAGTCCAAGGAGAATTGCCCTGGGGTAACTAGGGGAAGAACTTGGCCTAGAGATTCTTGGTCCCTACTAGAGACTGTCATATTGAATGTAATAGTTTGAATGCTTGTAATAGTTGCCCATTAGCCAGTTTAGACAAAAGGGTGAGGTTCATCTGGAACTGTTTGTGGGGACTCCACTGCTGGTCTGGAAGCAAACGTGTGCTGAGCCAGGCAGAGCTAGAAGTGCCCTTTCCCCAGGGGCCTGAAGGGGCAAATGTAATATAAAAATAATAATATAATCAATTTATAGCATATTAATTTTTGAGTGATAGTATTCCTAATACATGTATATTATTTTTAATGGAGTGCTGCTATGTTTTGAAAAGTTTTGGAGGTATGCCTTATGTCTAAACATTGTTCTGTAGCTGCAAGGCCTGTGAACTGTTCTGTTCTGTCCAGTTACCTCTGTGGTGGGTGAGTCAGGTATTTAAATGGATTTTTAGCTGTCTTGCAGTGCATTTTAGCTGGTAAACACAGTACTAAATCTTGTATCAAACACTTCTTATGATTACTGGTGGTCATGGACCACAATTTGAGAGCCATTAACTTAAGGAAATCAACTGACAGCATTAATATCTTTGTATTTGGATAACATTTGAAATATATAGCAAGAGTAATCTCTTCAACAATAGATAAGTGGAGGATGATCAGGTTAGGTGCTAAATAATTGTCTCGCTCAACTTCTGTTGGTGTTTTTGTTTGTTTACTTTTAATTACTAATTTCATTTATGCTCTTCAATTAACCAAATCCTTTTGTTGCAGGAAGTACCAACTATACACAACATATGATTTGTATAGTATGCTGGACATTTTGTTTTGTTATGCCAAGCAGTCTAGGGTACAGGTTATGCTGAAACACCTTTGTCTGACAAATTTAATAAAAGAAAGGGCAAGATGCTAAGTTGTTAATCAAATCCCCCAAGTGGTGATTTAAAATACTAGTTCATAAATTGAAGCAAGTAAGCATCCATTATTTTAATATCAGGCTTAGGTAAGTGAAGTGAAGCTCTTCTGGTTTACTGAGATCTGGCCACCTTAATTTCATCACCACTAGTTGAGTCAGGCATGTGCCAGTGTAGCTGGGTTGCAGCACTTGGTGATTATATCAGAGAAGCTTTCTCCTATTAACTGATGATTCGGACAAGCCTCTATTAACATTCCAACTGAAGACCCTTTCCCAGTTTCGTACGTGAGAGTACTCAGCTCAAAGGTAGCTGACTGGTTTGGAATCTAAGGAACCACAGAGGTTTGTATGCCTGGTTATGCTGAGGTGCGGAGGCACAGTAAAAATGCACTAATGCACACTACTTCTGTGTACAGTTGTCTGTGGCAGTGCATGCCATAGAAATATGTCGGATATCTCAGTAGAGGCCAGCTGATCAGTCAGGAGCTCGGTGAGGGTACAAACAGCACCTGACCTTTGCATAATTCTTGATTGCGCTAAAAGCTTGTTTTATATTGACAAAATGAAATGGTGCAATATTAGTTTAGTATTTTTTTTTTTGTCTATTGTATTCCCAGAATTAATGTAATATGTTGAAAGATTGCCTACTTCCTGAATGGCCTTTGATTATTGTTCTTTAAAAGAACCTTTGGCGTTTGGAATGTTTAGGGCATCATCCCAATTGCTTGTCCTGTTTGGTGACTTGATCAGCTGGCTAATGGACTCACTAACGAGTTTAGCTGGAAGTCTGTCCAGCTTTTCTTGTTTTCCCCTTGAGCCTTTTTACTTATGTACAACTCCTTACACAATCAGTGGTGCTCAGCCTTTTTGGACAGTGGGACAAATAGGTAGTGCCCAGTTGGTCCATGGGCTGGATCCAGCCAGTGGTCCCAATCTGGTCCCCAGAGCAATCACATTGGGAACCCATCCAGCTGTGCAGTAGGGTCAGGGGTCTGTGGGAGGGCCCTGGCCCTGTTGGGGGAGGGGGCATGGCCTGGCTGTAATCCCACTGGGAATGAGGGTGTGGTACCCCAGCCTGCTGCATGAATCTTGGGGTTTGAGATTTGGTAGCTGGGGTGCATGGCTGTATTTAATTGCCTCCACTCCGCTACTGCCAATTTTTTTAACCCATGTGTCCCCCTGCAGGCTGATAGATCCACTATAGATCCACAGGCCACATGTGATTCAGAGGCCAGAGGTTAAGCACCCTTGTTCTTAAATAATCTAATATAGCCCATGTTAAGAAACTAATTCTTGAGCTCTTAGTAGCTGCCGGTCCCTCCAGCAGCAATGATATTAATAAACTGGAGAAACTAGTGTTAATGTCTTACAGCTGCAGGATCCTGGGGTCAGCTGTGGCAAGGCATTGCTCAGACTTCAGAAAGTTAAATAAATGCCCCTTACTATTAGAGTGACCGGTGGCCTCCAGCTACCACAGCCTAATTTTAAACCAAGAAAGCATTATGCTTTGAGTTGGACATCTGTACTCAATCAGCCATTTAAAAAGTATTTCTTTTCAATCCTTTTAAACCAGTCATAGTGCACATAAGAAGGATTTGTATACACCATTTCAACTTTTAAAATGGTTGGTGCTACAAAAGCATAGAAAACCTTTTGAACAAATTTTGTGCGTGAAATTTGGTTCTAATTACCAAGTGATAACTTTCTACATATGTTACCTCTTTGAGGGTATTGGGGACTAGTGAGGATATTAGGGTTGTTGGTTTTAACTGTGTTGGTCTAAGGACATAGGCAGACCAGGTTCTTTGGGTAGATGTGATATCTTTTATTAGACCTACTATAGGGTTACCATACGTCTGGGTTTTCCCAGACATGTCCTTTTTTCGAGCCCTCTGATCTCCATCCAGGCGGGTTTTTTAAATCTGACCAAATGTCTAGGATTTTGCTTTGCTCTGCTGGTGGGAGCAGGGGAAGGGTGATCGGAGGCAGCAGAGAGCACAGACATACCTGCCTGCAGCTGTGGAGGCACATGCAGACACATGTGGTGCTCCCTGCTGCCTCCGATTTGCCTCCCTCTGCTCCCACTAGTTGAGTAAAGCAAAATACCAGATATTTGGTCGGAGCTAGGGCTGCAACAGGGTGGGGGGGGTTGCCTGCCCCTCCAGTGGGGAAGAACTGGGTTCTCCAGCGGAGAACTCTGTGGCCAGCTGGGCAGCACAGGGGCCAGTGCCTGTGTTCACGGGTGGAGCGGCCAGAGATGCTGCCCAGAAGGGAGGGGGGGCCATGACCAGGCTGCCTGGTGCATTGCGGCAGCCCCATCCTAGGGCAGGGGGTACCACAAGTCTCCTCTCCTCTTCCCTCCAGCTTACCTCCTGCATGAATTGGAGCTACTGCGTTCCGGTCCGATCAGGCCTGGGTCAGCGGGGGCTCCTCCAGCAGGGCTGGAGGGGCAGGGGGCTGCAGGTTCGGGGTGTGGGGCATTAGGGAGGGGTGGGGACTAGCTTGGGGGAGTCCCCCACTGTCATATTCCCCCTGCCCCCATATCACAAGTGTCGTCTTTTTTGGACCTGGAAATATGGTAACCCTAACCAACTAAATAGTTGGAAAAAATGTTCTTTGGAAGCTTTCAGGCACAAGTGCCCTTCTTTAGGCATAGGGAGAGTTTTTTGGACTTTGAGGATATTTCCCCCCCCCCTCCTTCCCAAAAAATTTTTAAATGTTTTTTCGGCCACTAATAGTGGTTCTGTAATAAAGCCCGCAGTCAACATCCTTCTTAGTTCAATGGGAGCTTTGTGTGTAGAAGACTTACAGATGGAGGTGGATCTGGAGGGGCACAGTTACACCCCCCCTCCCTTTGATTCTTGATCATCCTCCTGTACCCCCCACCAGAGTTTAAAACCAACTCTCTGACGGTGGCAATAGCATTTCTATTCAGGCAGCAGTGAGGGAGTCCCTTGACTTCATGGCTCCTTACAGTCTATCTGATTCCTTCTGATCTTGTCATTCCACAGATGTTAATGGCCTTTTCTCATTTTTAATTGTCTTGATGTTCCACTAATCAAGCTGTCCTTTCTTTTGCAAATCTGTTGTCTGCTAGCTGCTAATATTCCTATTCCACAGCATTGTGAACTGTTTTTAACTCATTCCAGTAAAGTTGTATTTGTCTTTGCTTCAACTGTAAAGTGAATAGTATAACGCTAGCCTCCTAGCAGATTTCTTAATATCTGTTTTGAGAATGTGGCATAGACATTACTACTAGTTGTGCAGCCAGGAGACTAAGACACTATTTTGCATTCCCCAGATCTCTGTGAAATTTTTGTACTACAAGTCAACTTTCCTGGTATGATTTTTGTATTTGATTCTCAGACTAAAGAGCATTGTTTTTTTGTGGTTTTTTTTGCAAGAGCTGCTTTCATCCTCAAACATTTATCTGTAGTTTAATCCAATTTATAACTTATCTTCTGGTGCAGTTTCCAGATACCCTTAAAAAATCCTGGGAGTGGGTGTACAGGAACTATTTATTCCTCAGTGTTCTCCCAGTACATATTGATGCTATTTTTTTTTTGTACTTTCAGTTTTCAGTGCTATTGCTTATTAGCTTTTGTTCTAGCTTAAAAGTGGTCACTCAACACCTCAATCTAAATTTTTGTCGTCTGCTGGGTAAACGCTAGGCTGATGTGTTGCTTCCTATTTAGGGTATCCGGGCTTTATTAATGTTGAGGTTTTTATGAGGGCTTTATGGGGTTTTTATGCGGGTTTTTATCAGGGCTTTATTAATGTTGCAGTGAAGAAACTCTTATAGTTGATATAAAAAGAATGAGGAAGAACTTTTATTGTATAAATATATTGATCAATATATTCAGCTATATATAGCTATATCTGGACTTAAGCAGAGGAAAGCTTGTTAACATCTACACAATGTTTTCAAGAATTGTAGAACAGTAATGGTGCCTGTCTCAGACGGCTAGAGCCGACTTGAGGAGGATTGCTGATTTAATCAGCCATCAGGCGGGCTGGTGGATGGAGAGGCGAGACATGGTGTATTGGTTGTAAAAATTAACTTTAACTTTACTTACGCCGCCGGTGGCCACGACGCAAGTGATAAGGTTGCTTGCGTAGTTACAGGTAACGGAATGAGATGACGAGTTTGTAAATGAAACGAGCCGGCAGGATGAGGGGTATGTCAGGAATGGTCGGTTACGGGGAGTTGTTGGTGGGTGATCAGTCCGCCAAGTTTACTCTGCCACGTGTTCAGAGGTCTCCAACTTGGGTGGAAGCTGCATGGACCTTTATACTTTTAGAGTAGCCAATGACAGACCGCCAGGTGGGAATAGGTAATGAGGCGAATGTACCAAATTTAAAAGTGACTGCAGTTGCTTAGGGCAGTTCAATTGTGACAGGGGCACTCAACTGATTTGGTTATGACAGTGCCTAGAGTAAATTATCTGCATAAACTGGACTAACTGGTAAAAAATCTAGTTTCAGAGCATGTGCTGTTAAGTGTTCTGTTGACATCCTTTGCCTAGAAAATGACTAGGTTTGCTTAAGCAGGATTCTTTTTCATAATTTTTGTGGACTACCTTTCTTGTTTCAGTTCCCACTCCCTAAAAATAAGATGGAAAAATGGATAATTTTCACTTGGTTTATGCCCTAAGCTAAAAATACTTTACATGGCTTTGGTTTGTAAACCATCTTTTCTGTATGTGAACTGCCTCTGAGCCTCAACCTTACTTGAACTTTAACTGGCTGAGTCTTCACTGTTTTCCAGTGATAGAGGTGACATGTACACATTTTGAATGTGCCATCACAGTAACTAGACAAGTAATGACCTGGGACTTAAGCTTATATTAAATCCATTAATTTATTTTTATGAATTTATTTAATTTCATCCCACTTCATCTGTTTCATCCACCTAGTGAATCTGATCACAAATCTAAATAGTTTTCTCTTTGGGTCACTGTAATTCTTAGATGTTTGCTTGCACTATGCCTCACATAATAGGGTGTTTTTGAGAGAGGTCCCTACATCAGTACAAATAAAGAGTGATCGGCCTTTTCAATGTCAACTGAGCCTCTCTCAGGCTGAATTGATCAGATTACTGCTACTTCAGGTCTGTAATGAAAGGATCATTTCTTTGTACTGATGTGTATATGCATACGAAACTGTACAAGAATGATGTTCAGAAAGGGAGTACTTTAATCTCCATGAACACAAGAAAACCTCAGTTGCTTAAATAACCAAATATCAAAGGAAAATGTCTGCTAATTGGCTCTACCCTAAGTACTTTACCTAGCTGAATAAGTGAACCAAGCACATGCAGTTGAATTCTGTGTAACGTTCAGTAGTAGTTTATATTTTTTCAGATTAAAGTAATGCTTCTTTTGAAGTGAAGTCTGTAATACAGGCTACCCTTTAGCTGTATTCTGGTGTCAGTTTATAGGTTACCATACTTTCAGTTTCAAAAAAGAGGACACCTGTGGAGGGGAGGAAGGTATATAATAGGAAGGCAGCGATATGCCCCTGCTCCTCACTCCCAAGCCACAGCCCTCTCCAGCCCTGCTGCTGCCTCTCACTCCTGACCCACAGCCCCCTCCCCACCCCACCCCCACACACTTACCTGCCTGCAGCTGCCAAGCCTGCTCATAGAGCACATAATGTCCTGCCTCCAATGACCTGCCCCCAGCCCCAGGCAGCTCCTTGCTAGGGCAGAGGTAAAGCAAAATCCTGGACATTTGCTGATGTTTAAAAAAAAATGCCCAGATGGAGATGGGATAACTCAAAAAGAAGACATGTCCAGGAAAATCTGAACATATGGTACCCCTAGTTTTGAGATCTGATTGGGGCATTGAACATGGGTCTAGAAGGGGGTTTCTGAGTCGGGGTTCCTGTGTTCTCAGGCAGCCATGTCATGTCCCTTTCATCCAGTCTCTGATCAGTTTATAAATGTGTTGAATGGATGTGTTGCAGATTCCAATTATTCAATCCAAGGGGTCAGGTCATTCAAGCGTAGCTAAGGAAGCTTTTTGCAGAGATGGCTATCCGATTTTGTTTAATGTGCAAAGATAAATGTGCCTTGTTAAACAAATAAAGGCCGGGTTGACTTTACTCTTAAAGCTTCCTTTACTCAATTGGCTTTAGAACAATACAGTATCCTTTCATACAAGGAAAACGGAACAGACCAAAAAATGAATAAAAAAAAACCCCCTGTACCAGCAAAGGTGAGACTATCACCAACTCTAATGCTCTTGAAAATTCCTGTGTGTAAATACCTCAATGTGTATTTTGTATCGACTGGTAGCACAAAGTAGAGTTCATAGTGTGAAGGAGAGTTAAATGCAGAAACTAGCTTGGGAATTGCTGTAGTTTATCTAGGATCGAATATTTGCCATGGGTAAGTATAGTTCCTTGTTCAGTTCAGGCGTTTCAGTTGTCAGGAGCGGTTCCAAAAGTGTTCTCTGTAAATCATCTGGTTTTTAAGGCTGTGGGTTGGCATTGTTTAGAAAATGACTACTCAGTGCTGAAAGTAAAAATAAATAAGTAAATATGCAGACCTTTTAAAAATGTGCATGCTGCTCTATGTAGACTGCTAGACAAGATTGGGTTATTAGCCCTTATTTTCTGGAAAGTGTGCGAGATTGATCTGTTTGACTCGATTTGAGAATTTGACTCAAAACTCTCCCCTCCCTTTTTGTGGCCTAAGAGGACTATGCCAGAACAGTAGGAACATTTCTATTTTTAAGTGCAACAGATGAAAAATTAACTTTTCTGAACCTGCTAGATAACTGGCTACATATGTGAATTTCAGGTTTGCAGAAGAGGAAAATGGCTCAAGAAACGAACCATAGCCAAGTGCCTATGCTTTGTTCCACTGGATGCGGATTTTATGGAAACCCTCGAACAAATGGAATGTGTTCAGTATGCTATAAAGAGCATCTTCAAAGGCAGAATAGTAGTAATGGTAGAATTAGCCCTTCTGGTAAGTAACACTAAGAAGTATTCAGTATTTAGTGTGCTGGTTCTCATGTGACCAAACTGTGATGTGTCAGTGAGACGCTTCCTGTCACTGCCCTGCTTAACTTTCAGAGACTAATTACAACAAGAATATGAAAGATACAGCAATACTTCAGTGCTTTGTCCTAAGTACTCTTCCGTCTTGGAGAATATTTTGAATCAGCTTTAAAATGAAATATACTTATTCACAGTGTGAATAATCTTTTTGTAAGTATAATCTTAACTTATTTTTGCGGCTTACATTTATTTTTGGTAAGGTATTGGACACACAGGGCTGCTTCTAACACTATGAAAATTTGGGCAACACTTTCCAGAGAGGATTTACCAGAAATGACTGACTCTGGAGATAATACCCAGCTTGAGAGAATTTAAAGAAAACTATTTAGAAGAAAATCAAAGTCTGAAATTCTGGAAAGAGTGCAAGATTCAAGCTGACACTTCAAACAACTTGGGGAAACATTTTTTTGAGAAGTTGTACCTGCAGTCTTTTATCTTAACTTGGGTTAAGATATTCCAGAGACCAAGGCCCAATATGTACATGGATTAAGATAGATGGCAAGAAGATCTTCTGCTAACCAACTGGAATGGGAAATGATTGTGGCTGGGGGAGTTTCCTTCTACGAGCTGTCTAAAGCTACACAGCCACCTCTGTGCTGAACCTGTGACTATGTTCTGTGCAGGGTGAAAGCAACGGAACAGTCTTGAGCAGCGATGAACCCTGCTCCTAAACCCTGGTCCGCTCTAATGAGCCGGTTGCCAGAGCACTTCCATCCTGGTTTTTAGGGGCTGCTACTGCTTCCTAAGCTGGGAACTTTGTATGGGCTCCGATTAACCTCACTATAGCAATTGTATTGAAAATGTGATTAAATTGGATCATATTTTCTAATATTGCTTCACAATTATGAGGGTAGGGATTTTTAAAACTATAAAAACTTTGACTCTCACTTCAGGATCTGTGGCCCTAAGTATGGGCCTGTTTTAGGAGCTTGAGAATGGATTGATTTTTAACATCCTGGGGTATAGCATTTCTAAACCCCTGAGATGTGACCCAAAAGCAGATAAATTCCAGCAGCAAGGAATTTCATACTACCACCCTTGCTGCGGCCAGGGGGCACCTCACTATGGTGACACAGAGCTCGCAGCAGTGTCACCAAGCTGCCCAGCCCACTGTGCCCTGCCGCACCGGATCCTACCTGCTGGGTCGCAGAGGCCCCAGGAGGAGGGCAGCAGGGCCAGGAGCCCACCCCTGCCCCATGCACAAATTGCAGGGGCACATGCCCCCCATGCCTCTGCTGGAAGTGCACTCTGGCAGGGAGACAGCCTCCCTGCCCAGGCCCTGCAGACCCTCATTCTAGCCCCAGGCCCCAAACCTCACGCACCACCTGGGTTGGGCAGCAGCCCCAGCCCTGTCCAATTCCCTCCCTTCCTCCCCAACTATGGGGGCCTCAGTTCCTCTCCTCCCCCAACCTACCTGCAGGGAACTGCTCTCCAGGTACATGGTGGCCGTGTACATGTGTATGTGCATGCATGTGCATAGAACCAGCAGCCTGATCACCCTTTTCCCACTCCTCCCAGCCCGTTGCAGGCTGCATCTCTGCCAGCCTGCAAGGGGAAATTCACGGTTTCCCACACTTTTCTCCTTTTAAGGGAGAAAATTTGGATTTTTATCCTTTAAAATGAGAAAATTTGAGTTTTACCATGTTTTTCTGTGGCAAATGGAAAACCCAGATTCTTGTTGATTAATGCAAGATAATTCAACATTTCATATTCCTCTAATAGGGTTTCCAAGGCTAAAGTGTTAATAAAGAAACATTTGAAGACCGTTATTATGTGCTTCACTGTGTGAAGGTTTGGCACTGTGCATCTACAAAGAGATACTCGGTCTTCTGAATTTAAGCGGTGTCCCTCTGTTTTACACTGGTCATCACTTGACTTGGTGAATAGGCCATATTAAAAGTGTATAAAATTCAAATCGATCAATCACTCCATGCAATGTAAATGCCTGATGCATCACTGAAGGTTCAGTGGTGGATACCTGGTGAAAGGGGTTGAAGTGTACTGTAGATACTAGATGAAGTGTCTTTGGGTATACATGGCCAGTGATGCATAGATATTCTAAAATATTTCAAAATATTGGTCTCTTTCAAAAATGTACACTTCAGTTACTATCTATCTATAGAAGCTTTTGATGATGGGCATTCTTTCACTTATTTGCTGTTGCTACTTTGAGATATATGCAGGGGTGAAGAGGCAGATGTGACTAAAGTAACTTTAGTTAAACTCTTTTATGTTGTAGATTCAAGTTCAGGAAGGATTTTAAGCATATGCTTAATTGGCTTGTTGAATTGGAACCATAGTGCAGAAGAATCTGTTATAGCATCAACAACATAAGTGGGAGGTGGCATAACTTATTTTACTTTTATTGTTTTCCTTGCAGCAACTTCTGTCACTAGTATAACTGAGTCCTTACCAGTTCAATGCACAGAAGGCAGCGCGCAGGAAACTCAGTCAGCTTTAGACTCTACATCTACCCCATCTATGCAGCCAAGGTAAATGTCCTCGTCTATGCTTGTTAATTGACCTTTTACTTCAAATAACTCATTCTAAATTTAATTACTGAATATTGGGAATGAAAAGTTAACACTTTATCTCTCCTCTTAAGGTATTGGAATTCCTTGCCAGTTACTATTGAATAAAAAGTTCTGTTTTTTAATGGAGCTTCAAAATGTCTGCCTTGACATCTCTCTGATATTATTCTCCTATAGATGAGACTTATGTATAAATGGTCTCTAATTGCCTGTCACCATGCAATTTGGTGATTTGATTTCTAAGATTCAGAGAAGTTCCCTCTCAAAATTCGGACTTAATTATAAATATCTCAAACTAGGTAGAGTTCCAGTTGCAGTTCTCAACTAACTTTGCCACCAGTGTTAGGTAAATTGCTTCCTTGATTTCATCCTAAGGGAAACAGTGTGGTCCAGTAAACAGGATACACAAGAGCTGTGTTCTAATTCCAGTTCTGCCATTGACTGCTCTTTTCTTAAGCAAGTCGCTTTATTTCTCTCAGAATTGGTAAAGGATACATAATGTCCTCTTGCAAAGCATTCCAAGATCTGCAAGTGCAAAATGGTCTGTAAAATGAGTACTGGACCATGTGGACCGGGGTAGGTGGGGTTAGACTTTTTATTCTTCTCTAAACAAGTGCCAGCTAATTCACTGCTCCATGGAGAATGCAAATAATTGTAGATTACCTAGTTGTGACTAATATTCGGGAGTAGATAATAAGGAGTAATTGGTGAAGGGATGGGGTGGTGAACTGGTACAACAACAAATTAAACCAGTGCAAATTATTCCATAGAGAAAAATACACAGAAAACTCTGGTTAATCAGTTGGTACTCAGCTTTTTAATTAATACTTACAAAAAGCATTTAACTCATGACTATTTGTAGGTGTATACTTGGGTTTGGGCTATAAGCTGTTTTCCATCACTGAACTTTCTTCCCCAACCCCCAATCCCTGTGTCCTGTCTACTACATAGATCAACCTTTTTACCTTCCTGTGGAGTTCCCTGCTGATCTCTTGCTTGGTTAGCAAATGTGGAGAAGAGTGAATAGTTTACTTGGTGCATGAAAACTTGTCTAAAATGTCTCCCAACCATGCAGTTGGTCTACTAAAAGACACCACTCCTTCCAAAAAAAAAATCCTTGCCTATTGCTTTCGTTCACATGAGTAACTTTGAGCATTGCAGTCTAAATAGAACTGAAGATGAAAAATTGTGCTCTCACTAGTACGTGGGAGTTCTGCTACGTCTTTTTTCTCTAGACAAATTCTTGACCAGACTGATGTGCTAAGCCAGTGAGGGGCAGCCTTTTCTGGCAGGGATGCCACAAATTAAGCTCCAAGCCCTCCCTGAGTGCCGTTCCCCTTCCCCTGTCTGCTCTGCTTTCTGCTCCTTGCCATGCCTGCAGCTGTGCTTTCTGTCCCTTCCCTGATCTCCCGTATACCACACGCAGGTTGCATGTACCACTTGTGGCTTGCATGCCACAAGTTGACTATCCCTGTGCTAAACCGTGAAGTGTGAAGACTTCTACACACCCTTCCGTAACTGACTAATCTTCCCCACTGTACACAGACAACCTGAGGTGTCTATGTAGATGTCCTTATCTTCCTAGATTCTGGCTACAGACTGGGCAACTAGAGAATCCACCTTTTTATCTCCTACTAGTATGTAATTCTGAAGCTTCAAAAGGAACTGCAGTCACTTTATCTTGTATTATAAAACCCTTGCATTTGGTGGATGGTGATGTACAGCATCATTCCTTAAAGAAACATAGTTTCATAGTAACTAGGGTCAGAAGGGGCCTAGAGCAGGCCATCTAGTCTGACCCCCTACCAATGGCAGGAAACAAGTGCTGGGGTCACAGGACC
>JAGPOW010003364.1:14910210-14942164 GCA_030014935.1 Caiman crocodilus
AGAAGGCGACCAGGTTGGTCTGACAGGACCTGCCCTTAACAAACCCGTGCTGGTTTCCCTTCAACATAAAGTCTCCTGCCGGTCCCTCACAGATATGAGATTTGAGAATCTTGTCAAATATCTTTCCCGGGACCGAGG
Organism: Caiman crocodilus; assembly: GCA_030014935.1. Lineage (NCBI taxonomy): Eukaryota > Metazoa > Chordata > Crocodylia > Alligatoridae > Caiman > Caiman crocodilus. The sequence continues at coordinate 14,910,349 of JAGPOW010003364.1, forward strand.
TGAGACTGACTGGCCTGTAGTTCTCTAGTAAGGACAGCCCTAAAATGTTTCTGTATCTATTTCTATTCTTTATCAGTCTTTCTTTACTGATATAATATGCAGTGGAAGCTGAAAATAATTGTCCCAGCAGCTTAAATCTTCTAATGATCAACTGCCTTAATGTGCTGCTGATGTCCTAAACCAAAAAAACAAGGTTGTGTGCCAACTTATTGTTATATTAATTTCTAGGCAGTCTGTTTTGGGGGAAGGTGGAGGGGGGGCAGTGGTAGTACCTGTGGCTTTGTCCCTTAAGAAGTCTAAACTGTTTTTTCTTCCTAGCCCTGTGTCAAACCAGTCACTTTTAACAGAATCTGTAGCATCTTCCCAAGTTGAAAGTACGGTTGTGGATAAAACAGTACCTGAAACAGAAGATTTGCAAGGTTAGTATCTGAGCTTGAGTAACTAGAACATGCACAAAATAATGCTTATTCTGTTTTTTTCTCTCTTCATACTCTACTATTTTAAACATAGCCCTAACAGATGACTCATTCTGAAATATGACAATATTCTGTAAAACTGAAAGAGAATACAGCAAGGTGCACATATGTAGTCTTAATGCAGAAATACTACTGTGGTGGAACTTTCAGATGAGCTTAAGAGGTGTAAATTTCAGTTTCCTTTTTTAACTTTACAGCACTTGCTGAATTTTTACATTCTACAGTGTTCTGTTTACTGGGATTGGAAATGTATTTAGGGTGCATCTTGGCTATTTATCTAATCATAATCGTGCAAGAATAAGGACTCATCTGATTGCTGAGAGTGCTAGAAGGGATACCGTAGTGATACAGAAACAAATGGATAGTGGTCTGTATTTTGTCTATATCGGAGGTGCCAAACTCCTTGAGCCCTGGTCCGGATCCACACCAGGGGGTTCCTTGCTAGCTGGATCTAGGAAGCAGTGGCTCTGACATGTGGCATGTGGAGGTAGCAGTAGGTCTGACTCCAATGTTAACCTGGAGAACGTGGCAGTAGCTTTGGCTTCTGCCGTGTGCCTCATGGTGCTCCTGACCACTATGTCCGCTGGGGTCTGAGAGTACCATATTCTTCAGTGGGCCGCTTCCCCTAGCTTCTGGTAGTCCAGTGATCCAGTTCCGTGAGCTGTATGTTTGACTTTATGTTGTAAAGACCTTTGTGGGGGGTTGGGGAGTATAATGAAACATTTATAGAACAGGTCCAGTCAAGTATATTAGCCTGGAATCAATATAGCGAGACTGGTATTGGATTCACGCGTCTATGATTCATCTATAATTATTAAACCTCAGTACATTAACTTTTAAGCAGACTGAAATTGTCAGAGTAGGGCTGAAAGGGACCTCAAGAGGCCAATTAGTTTAGTTTAAACCCCAGCTCAAGTCAAGATAGTCTCTGAATAAACCATGCCAACAAGTGTCCAGCCACTTTTAAAATGTCCAAGGATAGAGAATTTACTTTTTGGAGGGCTCTCCTTTTCAGTTATTTAGCTTCTGTAGGATGAAGTACAATTTACTCAGTCCCACCTTTGCTTTAAAAGTGTAGAAGTTCAATAAAGAAATAATTTGTCTGCTAGCTAGACTTCATTGAAACATGTTTGTAATCTTCAATTATGTTGAACAATGCACATGTAAGAAGGTAATTATAAAAAGAAAATTTGAATGGGAGTCGCTAATAGAACCTCTCACTGTTGGCAAGAATGTTTCTCTTCACAGAAGCTAAAATTATGCAAAATGATGCTTGATCTTTATAGCATCATGCTAAGTGCAGAATGTTAAACGTAAGAAATGTAAAAGCAGCAAACCTCCAAGTGTCCATTTAACTCACTGCAGCTTTCTAAAATGCCTTCTTGGAAGAAATACAGAAATCTAGAACTCTTGGTTCAGAGATGATAACTTAGTTGGTCTAGTAACAGGTGTCATCTCTGAACCAAGAGTTCTAGATTTTTTGCATTTCTTTTTGTCTCAGACCAACACAGCTACCAAATACATCTCTGCTTGGAAGAAGTAATTCTTGCTTTGCATAGTACAGATGTGAAGCTTCCTTAACTTAAATTCTTTTTTTTCCCCCTACTACTGCTGCGTAAGTAACTTGTAAAAATAACTGTTCCAGAGTTATATTAGTGCCCTACTGGTCATTTAATGAAAGTTAAAATATGCATTAGCTGCATCTGGTGGAAATCCTTGCAATTGTTTAGTGTCTTAACAAAGCCTACACTGTTCCTGTAACAATGAATGTTTTGGCTGAGCTCTTACGTTAAGTGGATTTTCCCAAAAGTTAAAAACAAACAAAATAACTGTAAATAGATGCATAGGGATTTACTTATGTTTGTGCAGACTTGTAGTGTATTTAAGCCAACCTAAACCTGTCAAGTTTATAAACCCCTCACAGGACAATCACTCCCTCTCTGATCTCTCGGTTCTTATCCTGAAAGGGAACTTACAACACACCTTTCATAGACAAGCCTATGAACTTCACTTCATCAACCTACTGGATACTAAAAATCATGGACTCGATATAGACATTGGATTTATAACACATTACAACCTGCCTGACATCTGATTCACATGGTCCCTGCCTGACCTGACTTCTTACATTCCTTTTCTCTCCACTTCTCTGCCCCCCTCCCCTTTTTTTTTCTGGTTCCTTACCATTTTCTTTATATTGCTAGCCCCTTTTTTTACCTTGTATTATTACCTCTAGTGCTTTCCCTTTGGGTTTTTTTGTCCATGGTTTTCTTCCTCCTCTTCTACCTTTTGTTTTCCTACTTCTTTCCTTTTATATTTTCACTGACATCCTGTCATGCTTTTAGCTTCTCCCATTCCTGCTTCCCTGATCTCCAGCTATTCCCTTCTTCACAGACTGCCTCTCTACCACCTTGTATTTTATCTTTGTTGTCTCCTTCTGACTTTTTTCTTTTGCTGTCTTCCCCCTCCCTTCCCTGTGTTTCCTTTTGTCTTGCTTGTCTTGACCTATTTACATTTTTCACTCGCATCCCTCCACACTTTTTCTCTTATTCCTTGGAGTCTCAGACCAGCAGGGACTCCCTATGCCTGATGAAGGGTGACTGCGCCCAAAAGTTTGCAAAGAACGTTTTTTTCCAGCTACTCAGTTGGTCCAATAAAAGAGATCACATCTACCCAAAGAACCTTGGCTGCCTAAACCCCTCAGATGAATTCAGTTCAGACTTGTCTGCATGGCTTTGTTTTTTCACACCTAAGGTGATTTTTCTGATTTTTAAAATAACTCTAGTAACTGAAAAACAGCATGTAATTGCTAGTATTCTCAAATAGCATTAACATTTTCCTCAAGGTGACGAGATAAAATGCACTGACTTTGCTAACCTAAACTTTCTTTTGAAGATTTAGTCATGTGGTAGCTGGTTATTCTAGCTTCCTGAGGGATAACTGCTATCAAGGAGGTATGTGTTCAGAATCTTGCAACCCTTAACTTTAAAAATTTGAAAGTGCAGAGGCCATTTTTCTGGTAAACCTTTTTTCTTCCTATGAAAACTCTAGTTTGGGAAAATATGTGCAAGTGCATGCTTATGTCCTACTGAAACTGGATCCCTCCCAGGTACAACAGTTAGCCCTAGCAGTATTCAACCACTGTTCCTCACCCTTTGTCTTTAAAGGATGAAAACGTACTTTTTGGATTTTTTTTTTTTTTTTTTTTTTCTTCTGTTTGTATCTCATTTTCTTGTAAATGTTTTGAAATTACATGCGTCAGACTAAGGGCCTCTTTTGCACAGTTGCAGCATCTATAATTTGGGCTATGAGTGTTTTTTTTTTTAACGAGTGAGGGACTTCTAAATGGCACTTTAATTTCTAGGTTCCTGTCAGATACTGAGGAGGCCTGCTGTCAGCTCCTTTCTGTAGCTTCTTAACATAGTCCATAGTCTTCTCTACTTTCTCACCCATGTCTCCTGTAGATCTGCTACTAAGATCCCTAAGCTGAGTTCACCAATAGATTTGCTGGATTGTGGCTTCTGACAAATCTCCATATTCTGCTGCTTCTGGGTAGCCATGTGTAGATCAGTAATTTTAGCACATACAGTGCATCCTGTGTAAGAGATCTTCTGCGTCACAAGGAGTGTTTTCTTCAGCATATTGTATTTAAATACTGATGTTTTTGTATGCTTGCTGTCGGAGCCATTCAGATTTGGGGACAGAGGTGTGGATTAGAACATTAATCTGGTAAAGCCATCTTCTGGTCATTGTGTGACCTTTCTCGGTTTTGGGGTGAGTCCAAGTGCTGTTATCTGCTGTTTTCAGTCCTTCACGCTCAGATGGGCTCCTGGCCTTGAGCTGATAGAGAATTCTCTTCATGATGGAGAGGTCTGATTAGGTGCATTAGCACTTTCTCCTTTGTGGTGACATTATCAGCTACGCTGGCCAAAAAAGCTGATTGCTGATCATGTTAATTTTCCTTTTATCGGTGCTGATCCAGTATGCAACCCGATATAACTGTGCACTACTCCTTTGGATTGCCCCATGGAGGGATGGATGGATTTGTGATTCCATTCTATCTTTCCAATTCTGGTAGCTCCAAACATGGTCTTGATGTTGCTTCAAGAGGAAAGTTGAAGCATCCTCTGTACTTGTGCAACATGGAATGATGGGGTTTTGGCTACACAGTATTTTAAATAATTTAAAGCTTGCCAATTACATTACACTTCTTAAACACGTTTCCTTTCCCCTCTACTTCATGCTCCTCTGACCATTCTTGAACTCCTGTTGCTGCAGTCAAATATTTAAGGGTGTCCTTAGATGTTGCTCAACAACAAGCAAGATAATAAAACATGCAAAGATCAAACAGCATAACTACTGAAATGCAACTAATTCCAACCGAATAAAAATGCAAACAAGTTATGTTTTTAATGAGCATCACATCTTACGAAAGACATAAATAGAATGGACCCGAAGTCCCATTGAACACACAGAACTGTTATCACATTAGAGACTATTTCAGTAAGCAGTTATCAGAGTGGAGTTGTTGATAGATACTTCAAATATACATGACAGTGCCAGAGGCTCTGAAACAGTGTGATTATGATGTAGGCATAGAAACATTGCAGGGTATACTGATTTAGTGAATGCATGCTCCAGAGAGAGAGAGGAAAGATGTATGATACAGATTTAAAACTGTTTCATAGGTGAGTGAGTTTGATATAAATACTAACGAGTAGGTGGAATAGGTTAGTGCGTGTTTATAGAAACTCAGTAAAAATGTGCCATGGTTTGTTTAACCACTTAGTCCTTTCAAAATTTACTTGCCATTTTACTGCACTATGGCCTGTAAAAAAATAAATATTTTTTTTTTTTATGTTGCACGAAGAAAGACATAATAAAAATACTCAGTATGCGTGTACACAGATTTGTAAAAGTGAGTAATTTGTGATGGACTGTAGTTTTTAGTTGGAAATGTCTAATTCTATTTTTTTTTTTTTAAATTGGCAAATTGCTTTTTAGTTTGGACTTGTTTTTCAGCTGTCTCTTGAAATGTTGTCAGTTTGTAAGCTCTGTAGCCTTATGTCAGTTTTCTTCTTTGCATCTTTCCCAGTTCAAACATTTGTGTGTTTTATTCTATCATGGTTTATATTTCTATCCCCAGATTTTAAATGAGTCCCTATTTTTCCATAACTTCATATTGTTTTTTGGCTCCTTGCAACCTGAAACCTGTCATCTCCTCCTTATGAATTATGCTTTTCAAGCACTCATTGAGAATGCTGGCAACAAAATAGCAGTCAAAACTTTGTACAACTAAACAGCTTATCTCGATTTGGAGACTTAACAAAATATGTATTCCAGAATAATTTCAACATAAGCCTCTGTTTGGACCCTATCATAAAACTAGCCACTGGAATAAGAGGACCTCTTTCTGATGTCTTAGTTTTGTATGGATTGAAACCATCCTTCCTTTTCCCAGGATCTGCTGTTGCTCAGATACAGGTTTTTGTGTGTTTGCTTCCTTTGAAATGCATTTGATTTCTTCTGCCTCGCTGAAGGTCCTCTTTATCCCTTCAGGTTTCCTCAAGGAAAAGGTTATGAATAGTGGAAAATGAAGAAGAACAAATGGTAGGATGTTGGGGGTTTTGCATGCCCCCCAGGTGAACGAACCTCTTAATAGGGATTACTCCTGAATTTTTCCTGCAGTCCCTTTAAAGGACATGTCTAACATCCATGTATCTGAAGCAGTTAGTCTGAATCCTAGGTGTGTTGGAGTGTACTTTTGTCTTATTGAAGTAAGGAATATTCCTCTTGGAAAGGGAGTTGGCTTCCATCTTAACAGAAACTATCAGACAAGCAACACTTTCCTGAGATTGATTCCTAGCTCTCTTCCAGCTGCTGCTTCCCCCTCCTTTGTCTTGGCCATGATACAGAGGGTGGGAGGATGTAGAGCCATTGTAGTTCCTTAGTGCAGCTTGAGGATCCCATGTACATCAAAGGAGATGGGAAGGATGGAATAGGGGGGAAAGAGGAGACGCTTCAAGATCTGAATATCCATGGCTGAATGTCATTCTCTGATGGAGTGGCAGGGACCAAGTCAGGGGCTGACCATGGAGTGACAGTTGCTGTTCCAAATTTAAGGTTGATGATAGCTTCCACTTAGAAAAACAAAAATATACTTTTTCAACCTTTTTCTCATATACTCCCTCTGGGAAGATGATGATCTAAATTCTTGAGTTAGTTATTGATAAATTTAATAAAAATCACTTTTTGTTATTCTGCTAAAATAATATATCCCATGTTCCAATAAACAAACAAAGTTCCTTGGCTGAATTTGATATCTTTTATTAGACCAACCCAAATAGTTGGAGAATAGTTATTAAGCAAGCTTTCGCGTTCAAAAATCCTTTGTCAGGCTAAGGAAGTTTCAGCAGGGTTTTTGAACTCGAAAGCTTACTTAATTATTCTCCAACTATTTGGGTTGGTCTAATAAAAGATGTATCAAATTCACCCAAGGAACCTTGTCTGCCTATGTCCTTAGACCAACATGGCTACAACCTACACCCCTGCAGCATGTTCCAATAAAGAAATTAAATTACAGTCTCTTAATGCTTTTGGGCAACATAACTTCACTTATTTTATTAAGCAATAGTTATGTTCCTATTTGAAAAGTTAATGAGATTGTCACCTATAATTTGTCCATTAGTTAATAGCTGCCATCACCATGCTATCTTAGCATGCACACCTCCATGCGCTGCCCATTGCAGCATTTGTTGTCAATGTTGTGCCCTTCCATAATCGGCAGTGTCCTCAGTCACCAAGATATTTGTGTTCCTTTACCCTAATGCATCAGACACATCATCAGTCCCCGTTCTTAAAGAGCTGGATCCATTAAAAAAACACCTCTCTTCAGCCCAGCAAATACCTGTGATGGCCTCAAAGATCTCTTCATTCAAAGCTGCCTGTGCGTATTCTAGCTGAACCTTACCAAAGCAACTGTCTTTCCTTTTTCATCCTATGTGGAAGTCTCATGTTGTCCAAAACTTGGAGAAAACGTAGAATTACCTAGTGTTGTCAGATGTGACAGGGTGGTTGAAACACCCTGTCACAGGAATGCAGAGACAAAGAAGAAGATTAGGAGAAGAAACTTACCTGGGGATGCCAAAGAAACTGATGTGGGAAAGATGCCATGCCCTGATTAATTAAGGAAAATAGCTGGGGCCGCAGCAGTTCAAAGGCTGCCGTGGCAAGCCCAGCTGCTGGAGTTCAAGTCTGGGATGGGGCGCGGCGTGGCAGAAGAAGAAAGGAAAAGCCTCATCAAAAAAGAACAGCCGAGTCAAGAAGGCAGTGAATTACATGCTGCCACAGGGGTTACAGCGGGGAACCGAGGGAATTTAAAGGGACACCAAGGGAGTGTCCTAATTCAGTTCAAGGAGAGGGAGTGCAAGATGATGATAGAGAGGATGTCCAGAGACAATGGGGGAAGGAACCAACCGTGGGACTTAGAGGAAAGTTCCCAGACTTACCTGGGAAGAGCTTGCAAAAAGACAGAAGAGACCATTTTGTCAGTGAGTCCAGTCCCTAGAGTTAGAGATAATCTGGATCCTAGAAGAGGAAAGAGACAGAGATGACATTACGCCCCAAAGAGGGGTAAGTCCATCCTGACCCTGGAGGTGAGGGCGGGGTTGAAATGGAGGCGGTTGTCTTGGGACCCGTGCAGGGAAGAACAGGGCAAGCAACCTAGAGGAGGACCCTTTGACAAAGGAGTCCATAAGACTAGGACCGGACCCTTAGTCCAGCAGGCAAGCAACAAGTCCAGAACATCTGGTGTTGTCTGGACAGGGGATGGGGATGGTGGAACCCTGTGAAGATACGCAGACCTCCTGAGCCTTTAATTGATCCTTTTGTCTCCCAAAAGTGTTTGGTACCTCGCTCTCATTAACGCCAAGACGTGGCAGGAAATTTTTGGAAGGACAGAATGCTACAGTGCTACTGGGGAAACAGCTCAGCTCTAGGAAGCACGACACCAGCCGCTTACATTGAATATGGCATTTTGACTTGTTTTATCAATAAAAGTATAAATGTACAACCTTTAAATGGGAGTTGAGTAGTTCAGGTAGGCAGGCAAAACTTTTTAACATAGCAACAGAAATATCTTGGATTTATCCACTGGAGGCTAATGTTGGTGACCAGTCTAGTTTCACTAAGGTGGGTAGTAATTTAAAAGAAAATAATTTAAATGGTAGAAGCTAAATTAATCCAGGGGTGTTATATGTATGGCCTGTGGGTGGGATCTGGCACTTGGAGCTGCTCCGTCCAAGCCACTGGGTCACCAGTGGGCCACTAGAATTTGGGGGGAAATAGCTTGCTGTAGAATCCCAGGCCCTTGGGTCCTTATGGACAAGAGGCTTTGTGGCGAGAGGGTGAGCAAAGGCTGCCACAGCCCCAGTCACAATCCGGTAGCTTTGCCCATTGCCACTGCCAAGGCCCCAGCTCCTTGGCTGTCAGCCCTGCTATTGCCCCATGCTGGAGCTCTACTACTGCCATGTACTGTGGGCTGGATCCAACCTGTGAGGAGCCCAGCAGTTCAGATCCAGCCTGGGTTGCAAAGTGAGTCTGAGACCCTGGTTTAATCTATTCATTTGTAATGGTGTTAAAAAAAAAAAAAAAAATCCAAGATCTTGCTTGTGGTTTCCTGGTTCTGTTAAATGCATGTGAAATGAAGGCAAAAATCCCACCCCCTCAATCCTTCTGGACCTTGTAATGTGTAAAGCAATCATTGCTGAGTGTGGCGAGAATTGATGAGTTTCTTAGCACCCCATAAATATGTTTTGCACATCAGTGCAGGTGATGGTATCCTTATCACTGTAACATGGGCAGCCATGGTCCTTTGTAGTGAATTCAACAAGCCATGCAGCAATATTTTTTGGTTGTGGGAGAAGATCCAGTGCCTAGTTTTCACCTTTTTAAGAGCTTATTTTCTAACAGTGACCAGACAGACCAAATAATGTTCTCCAAAGGAATGAGCTCTTCTTTCTTGTGCTGACTTTGAATTACTTGGCAAGCTTGTCTTGAAGTTGCTAGTATCGTATGTGTGCCCTGTTAAATACAGCTTTCATATGATTTTTCAGGTGCTACAGTCAGTATCTGAAAAGAACACAAGTAAGCTATAGTAGTAATCCAGTAAACACTTTTAATGTTGCTACACAAGTGAACTTGTTTGGCCCTAAACGCTGAAATCAAACAGAACGGGTTACTTGGTGGTGGCACTTGAGACGTGCCTCCCAAGAACTTTCAGCTACATGGCATTGCATTTTAAGTAGCTCTTGCATTCTCTTAGTCACTAATGCATAGATACAGCACTGAACACTGTCTGACTTCACTGTCCAAAGCAGAGCCCAAGTTTTAGAGCTTGTATACTTGTGACTGGCTTAGACTATTTTGGAGCAGTTGTTTGCATAAATGAAGCCAAAGATAAATTGCTTAAGGATCTGAAATGTCAGCATATGAAAATTTACTGAGACTCCTGCCTGCTTCCATAATACATAGCAATCCTTGATCTATTTAACCTTTTTTTTTTAAATTTGTGCTTTATGCATACAAATACATGTAAAGATGAATGTGTTAATCAGTCTCTATATGCAAAGTACAGTACTTTTCCCTAAATTTGCATAGTTTTAGGCACTCAGTAAAATTTATTTTATAACAATTAGATTTTTTTCACACTAGGAAATGCAGTGCTATTCAATGCGACTTAATCCTAACTGAGTGGGTGTGTCAACCACCTGGTATCATAAAATGATCAATTGAAAGGAGAGGTATATGTTTCGTGTCCTAGTCTAGAACCTACCACTGACCTTGAAGGACTTCTTGCTCTAAAACTTATTAAGATAGGTGGTACTTTGCAAGTGGTTCTGCAGACAAACTGGTGAAGCAGTACCTCTATAAAGAATATTTTGAACTCTGGGCTGCTTTGGTTTGTGTGTGTGTTATACTTTCTAACACATTAATTGGGTCTGGAATTACCTGCTCTAAATTAACCCTTGTGCATCATATTACTATTTATCTTGCAAAACTTTGTAGATCTTTGTCTTATAATGAAAAAAAAAACTTTTAAAAGTATTGAGACTTGTCTTTGCATCATTATTGGCTTTCATAAATTTTAGAGCAAGAGAAACTGTCACTTCTTTAATGTAGTGGGAAAATACTCATATTTTAATGAAGTATGTCCACATTAAACAGTCTGTATTTATCCTTGCTGTGTTAGCCTTTCAATTAAACTGATGCATCTCTGCATTTATTCTCTCTCTCTCTCTCTCTCTCTCTCTCTCTCTCTCTCTCTCTCTCATTGTTTTTGATTTATTAGATGTTAGGTGCCCATTAGTTTTTGGGTAGAGCAGTAGCTTTATTAACTCGTTATAATGAGGGCCCTTCCTTCTGCACTTCTTTTGAATGTCATCCTACTAATCCCAGAAGATTTTGCTTTTCCCACCATGCATCTGCCTTCTGGTCTGCAAAGCCCAACAGGTGCTTGAAGACTTTCTTACTGTGTCCACTGACAAACAGTATACATATTCTAAAGTGCTTCTCCTCTTCCTCCCGACTCCATTAAAACGTACCGATAGCAGCAACACTGACAAAGTATGGACTAGCACAGGAGTGGGAAATTATTTCAGCTGGAGGGCCACTTAATGAGTTTTGGTGAGCTATGGAGGGCTGCAAAGGTAGCCCCATCCCTTGATGGGTGCCATCTTGACACTGGAAGTCCCGCCCCTGAGGTTTGACCCCAGAAGTACTCCTTTTGGAAGTGGAGGGTTGTCTTGGAACCAGAAAAGCACTAAATCCTATACTAAAAGCCAAACATCTACTATTACATATTTAAATATTATTACAAAAATATTTTGTCATGATTTGGGTTTGCGTGCTGTATATAGAGATGCTTGCATTAATAATTCAAAAATAAAATCTTTTATATACTGGGTGTGGAGTGTGGGTGTGTGGTGGGGTGTGGGGGACTTGTGGGGGGGAATTGGTTATGTTGGGAGGGATGTATATGTAGGAGGTTTGTGGGGACCCCCCCCCATGCACTCTTTTCCCCCATGGCTTGCACAGGTGCTGCCGCCTGGCCAGAGCTACACATGATGGCAAGGAGCAAAGCCAGGCCGGCATGCCTCTTGCATGGCACTCCCCCCGTGGCGCACATGCAGCTTCCGGCACTCGTGTGTCACCAGGGGATGGGTGGGAGTGAGGTGTGCAGACTAGGCAGGGTACAATTAGTTGGCAGGCACCCACAGGCTGGGTGAAGTTGCCTGGCAGGCAGGATCTGGCCCGCAGGCCATATTTTGCCTGCCCCTGGACTAGCAAGTAACGGATGAACCTTAAGAGTAGCTGCTAGGTTAGTCTACCTGCACAAAACTGTTAACTGTACCCTCGCTGCACTTCTGCCATTCTGTGCAGCAAAAGTGCAGCTGCGTGTGTGTATTTGTCTTCACTTGGTTATTTTTTTTTTTCCTGGCAGACTTCTGGGATTGCTGCCATACTCCCTTCTTTAGACCACTGATAGGTTGGTGTGCGCTGCCAGGCTCTCAGTTACAGCCTTCCTTCATTCTTTACCCTTTTTCCTCACAAACGCTTTCTTTTTTTTCCCACAGTGTCTTGTACACCTGAAGTAGTGACAGCTTGCCTTGCTGTTAACCCAGCAGTAGCTGGTAGGCAGAATTTTGGCTAGTTTGCTAGTGGAGTTGAAATGAGGCCTAGTTCTCTTGCTCTCTGTTTGTCTGGTATTCTTAACACAAAGAGCTATTAAAGAAAATGCCACTCATGTTTTTCCTGGGTCAGACAAATAGCTCAGTTATATGGCTTGTGTGGGAGAATTCAAGTATAGGACAAGTATCTTGCTTTTAGATATGAGAGGAGATAGAGCAGCCTGGAAATATTACACACCTCCCTTTTCACTTGGCATGGATCCCTGTGGCTCCAGCCCCTTTTCATTTCTCTCCTAGCAAATGCTGTATCCAGTCCAGCCTCCAATACCTGGGGAAAAAAGCTGCACTATCTCAGTAGTATACGTTGTTTGATCTCAGTATTGTTATCCACAAGAATAGCATTGAGACAGCATTGCGTGAGGGAGAAAAGTGTTTTTACAGAAATGAGTGTGGTAAACCATCAGTGACTTGAGCTTCCAGGACTGCTTGTCAGTTTGCTGGAAATACTAAACCTTGTATGTACAATCTCTTGGCAGCCCCAGATCTTTTGAAAATTAAGTCTTGAATTTTGGAAGAAGGAAAAAGCAGGTATATATTGAAAGGTTCCCCTCTCTCGGTATTCTTTACAAACAGTTTTCTAGCAGGTATTGTATATAAACCATTTAGTGAGTTTTTTCTGGGTGAGGACAATTCAGTAATCAAATGCAGAAATAAGGAGCCCCAGTTCATCATTCCATGTAGTTAAGAGGCTTCAGTAAATCACAAGGTTTTAAATTATGGAAATATAAATTAGCTACCAACTTATGTGGCCTGGAGTCTGAATTTTTTTAACAAAAATAATAAGCTGCAATTTCTCTTGTGGTTTGTTTGTTTGTTTGTTTGTTTGTTTTAAAAAAAGCTCTTTCAGGTTTTTTCCACTCATCTTTTTAGTATCTTTTGTTTGTTTTTTATATTAGCTTCTGTGTCGGAGAGTGCAGAGCCCACAACTGAGGAACAAGACAAGTCTCTCGACAAACCAAAACAGAAGAAGAATCGTTGTTTCATGTGCCGGAAGAAGGTTGGACTTACTGGTAAGGAATACTTGAAGAGAGATTATTTATTAAATATAATTGGGACAAATATAAACGTTGCTCTTTCATGTACACATGGATTGGCCTTTGTTTGACTTTGAAGTTGAAGTAAAATTTAGCCCTAAGATCCTCCCTGAGTAGTTCTTATGAAAGAGAGGTTTTCATATATCCTTGTGGGGCTTCTTTCCTACTTGTTTCTTTTATTAAGTAAAGGGAGCTTCATATCTGTGCTGCTGTTTAGAAGTTAATGTATAATAGCCTGGGGAGTTAAAGTAAATTTAACAGTCTACTCGTTAATCAGCCTTCATAATGAAGTGGTATGATTCAGTTGAAGAGTTTGAAAATCACTTTGAGTTTCTCTGGGTGAAGGCTGAAAAATAAGTCTGCAGCAGACCTTTAGGGGGAGTGTGGTTTTCTGGTACTGTTGTATGTTTGAAGAGATGGCGTCAGTTTTTTCTTTATAATAAAATTAGTGAAATGAAGACCTATTAGGTGGAGTTGCATGATGGTGATTTTTACAGCAGAGACTGCCTTTCACCAGTTGTCACTGGTGATTGCAATTCAATAAGGAGTAAATATAGTCAGGATGTTTTTTTAAAACTGACATTAGGGCAGCCTTTATGTTAAAGTCAATTTTATTTATTTATTTTATTGTTTTACAGGGTTTGAATGTCGGTGTGGAAATGTTTTCTGTGCTATGCACCGTTATTCAGATGTACACAGTTGCTCTTATAATTACAAAGCTGATGCTGCTGAGAAAATCAGAAAAGAAAATCCTGTAGTTGTTGGGGAAAAGATCCAGAAGATTTGAACTGCTGCTTCTGCTAGAATACAAAATCCTCTGACCATCTGCAGATTAAATCGACTTGAGCTTTTTTCCTTAGTCATCAGGAATGTAGAGCAGTGTACCTTGCCTAGACCTTTTAATCATGCATGTCATCAGATGAATAGATTTTTTTTGTTTATTTTCTTTTGTTTGTTTTGAAATGACTCAACATTTTATTTCCATTGCAGTTTTCTGTGGCTGAAAACTTAAAACTTTACAAGTATTATCCTTTAAGATCGTTTTAATTTTAGTTGAGTGCAGAGGGCTTTTATAACAAACATGGAGAAAAATATTGGAGGGCTGTGCTTTCCCAGCGTAAAGCATGCATGCATTAACTTTGCAGTTTATTTCTTGTTGTATATAGCTTTTCTCTGCAGCACAATTTTTTTTTTTTTTGATAATGCCTTGTATGGCACAACTAGTTATCAGTAACTGAATGTATTTTAATCATTATGGCTGCTTCTGGTTGGTTTTTTTTGTTGTTTTTTTTTCCCCCTCCCCATTAACAAGAAAGGATATACATGTTGGCATATTAGCTTGTTTGCACCCACTACCTATTTATGTATGAATCATTTGTAATGAGTGTGTGCTGAGATTAAGTTTGCGTGGTTTTTTTAAAAAAATGGTTTTGGTTTTTGTGTGTGTGGGGGGAGGCTGTATGCACTTCATTGACTGCAGGTTTCATTGAGATTACATTCATCAGTCTGTATGTACACCAATATGAAGAATGATCTGAAGTAACTGTGCTGTATTTATGTTTATCCACGTCTTAACTTTGATTAAATAAAATTAAAAAAAATTGGAGTATTTTTGTGCTTCTGATTGTCAGTCTTGCATGGATTTTTTTCAGCTATTTTGATTGAGACCTTTCATCTCTTGTTTCTCTGCCTGCAGTGCACTATGACCTCATGAAACTACGCAAATCCCAACAGCAGCTGAATTTTGTTTTGTCTGAACCTGCCAACTATTACAAGCAACACTTTACATACTGAAAGATTGCAAGGGAGCAGCTCATTTGTACTTCATGAATTTAACAGCACTTTGTGTTTGGGATGACTTTTCCCCTTCCCCTCTTTCAATATGTACTTCATATAGCAACAAGGGAGCAAAATAGATTTTTAAAATGGGCAAATGAGTAAATATCACAATGACCCAGGTGAGTTCTGGGGTAAAACTGGTTTTCATCTGCTTTCTTGAACCTGACAAAATCAGTTGTGCTCAACCTCTTTGTCCAGCATGGTGGATGGCTGTGCCCAGTCCATCAGTGGGCCAGATCTGCCAGTTCAGCATTTGAGGCAGTGGACCCCATCTAGCTATGGGGGTGCGGGGGCAGCAGTGGGCAGCCCAGCCCCACAGGGGGAAGGGAGCATGACCCAGCCCCAAGCCAGATCCACAGCGAGACAGGGGCACGACCCAGCCCTGATTCAGCTGCACAGGGCTTGGGATTTGAGAACCTGGCAGGGGAGGAGGGTGGCCATTATCAACTGCTGAAAACTCTCTCTGCTGACAAATTTCCCAACCCAGGGGGAGCCCTGTGGGCCAGAGGCTGAGCACCCCTAGACTAGATCATGGGTTCATGTGATGCAGTCAGTCAATGGGGTCACTGGTGGATTGGGGAATTAAATGCTTGCAAAACAAACAGATCCTCTTTTCCATCTACTAGGTTGCATTTGAAGTAGTTGAAGTATGTCTGTATAAGTAATGTCACTTTTTCTCATAAGCACTTGCTGTAGGGCTGTTAAGTGACTAGAAATGGGATTTGGTCTTTGTAGTTGCAAATGGCAAAATATGCTCCTTGAGACCACGTCTCAGTTGGGATCTGGTCCACACTTTGACTAACCCCATAGACTTTCAAGATTGGCCTCCACTTAACGGAATTCGTGGTTCATGAATCAATCAACTTCTTATGATCAGTCATTCAGCGGTTCTGCAAATCCTTGTCAAACCCCAAACATAACTGCCTAGACATGTTCAAAACCATTTAATCACCAATGTCAGGTTAAAGGTTCAGATCTCTTTCAGTGACATGCTGTAACTGCTCATGTAAGTTCAACCAGCATTGAATTCATTACAAAACTTACAAGAAACAACTGATTTCTCCCCATGTGGAACTGATCATCAGCTAGAATTTTACTTGGCAACTTCCAAATATTCAGACTAAATAAGAT
This sequence comes from Caiman crocodilus, assembly GCA_030014935.1. Lineage (NCBI taxonomy): Eukaryota > Metazoa > Chordata > Crocodylia > Alligatoridae > Caiman > Caiman crocodilus. The sequence continues at coordinate 14,926,576 of JAGPOW010003364.1, forward strand.
GTTACAAGCAGCTGCTTCATTAAATTTTTCATCAAAGCTGAAAACATCCTTTAAAATTCTGAACAGTCTGCAAGTGGTGGCTGGCAATTAGTAGATAAGCACACTATCTAATATATTAACACTATGCTTGCAAAAAGGATCTTTTGACATTAGATAGCAGGCAACCTACAATTTTGACCACTTTACACTTGGAAGAACATTTTGTGGAAGCTTTATTTAGCAAAACTGGAACTTGTTGAACTATGTATTTAGCAAGGGAGCACAGGAGGGAACGCACAGATTTGCCAAACACGTTTCAATAGGGCCCTGTCTTTGTATTAAAGGTGCTCATTCATGCTGACTCTGCTAGTACCCAGCAGTGTCCTTGTACCATAAATCAGCATTCTTGTCCATTCTGTCTGCTATACTTTTTTCTAAATGTTGCTTACCCTTACTTCCTCACGGCCTTTTCATTCTTCCTTTTTGAAGTCCTTGCCTTCCTTTTTATTCTGTTGGTCCTCTCCATCTATCTCTGTAGAAATGAGCTATTGGTCAGTTCTGCAAGAGCTCGGACTAGAGAAAAAAGCACAACCAGGTCCATGAAGAGAAGCTGCTTGATTTTAAAACAAAGTGCTTGTCATCCTCCAAGGGCTATAACTGACCTCTATGAGCAGGGATGAGGAAAACTTAGCAAAAAGCAGCTGCCTTTCAGAACTCAGATGCTCCTTTCCTACCTGCTTCTGTGCACCTGCCACCAGGCCTCACTGTGGGAGCCATTATCTGGACAGAAAGGGATGGGAGTTTAAATTCCTCTTATTCTTAAACACAATGGGATAACTGACTATCATTTGGGGGGTATCCAATTTCCATTTCACACCTGTCTTGAGCCAATGAAATAGAAGTCTGCAGCCCAATTTGAAGGGAAGAGCATTATTCTCTTCCACACTTGCTGATTTCTTTAAGTTGAGTGTGTCCTAAGAGCAGCCTGTGCCTCGCACAAACTAGAACAGAGACTGGATCAGCCCTTTCCTAACTTTCTAGTCGTTCAGTGGAACAAAAGTCACATTGGGTTGCTTTGGTATCTGGGATCTTGGCATTGCTGAAGTCTGAATCTGGAGGATTATAGGCAGGTAGGCAGATGTCACTCTAGTTCTCTTTGCCTTGACACATCGGTGATAGTAAGGCCCCCTCTACGCATTACAAGTATTGCACAATTAACTGGTTAATTGTACAGTAACCTTAAGACCAGCTAGATGTGCGGAGTATTTAGCAGGAAATAAAAAGCTCCAACCAGCTATGAAGTTCACCTAAATATGTGTAGTATATAGTCAGTTGCTATCAAGCTTTAATTTGCACATGTAGCAGGGTCTCCCCTGTCTGGTAGCACCATCAACTCACAGGGCTCCCAGCCACAGGGGTGCTCCGGGCCCTGGGGACTGAGGCAGCCATGAAACCCTCAGGCCCTGGGGACTGAGATAGCTGCGGGAGCCTGTTTACTGATGCAGGGGGAGTCCAGTATCAGGTTCCCCTCCACCAGTTACTTTGGTATTTAAGTAACCTACAGCACTTACCAGTAATTAAGCCCAAACATCTCTAGTCTCTGAGCCACTCTGGCACGTCTCAGCTACTCGGATTTCTTTTGCTAGGTATTGCTGACTCGGAGAAGGGCCCCCCTCGCTGTTCAAGGATCATAGAAATGGGAGCAGGACGTGCTCTGAAATACCCAGGCCAGAAGCATTGCAGCCGGTGCTGCTGAGTCACTCAGACCTCTGGTATTAATTAACTGTCCCACGCTGCGCAGGGGGGCGGGCTAGCAGCGGGGCTTTCAGATTGGCTGGATCCTAGAGGAGGGGGGCGGGATCTGCCAGCTCCACGTTGTGGAGTACAATATCTGGAGGGAGTCTACTTCTGGGGGGGAGTGTAGCAGGGCCAGGACCGGGGCTGTTCTGCTCAGGTCTGGTTTGTGCTCAAAATGTCGTTCGTCCCGATTGAGCAGAACTCAGATTTCCCTCCGCAGAACCTTCCCTATGGGGTTTTCTCTACTAGGGACAAGGTGAGTAACGCGCTGCTTTGGCCTTGTGTCGCTACAATTGCTGCTGTGTCTCGTGAAGGAACTCAGCCACTGTGAATGGGTGAGTGCGGCAAGAAGGCGAGTCCTAGTTGGTGGAGGCTAGAAGGGCCCGATACGCGGGGAATCACGCAGGTTTGTCGAACTTGCCCTGACATGGCAATGAATAGGTTGCCTTTTTGTATCCTGGTGGTGGGTGGGCTGTTTCTATAGGATGAAGCGAACGACGTGAATACTTTGGTTAAGTACCTTGGCTCTGTGCAGGATGGTGTTAATGCTGTCGCTACCCCTCGTGCGTACTTTTGCAAGAGTCTGGATCGCATTAGGTATGCACAGCGTGCATCGGTTTCCACTTTTTGCCAACAGTCTCTTTTCTGATGGTCCGTGCAGTTGAACTTAACCCTCCTTCATCTCGCTCTAGAAGCCAGATTTTAAACTATCTGATTGGCCACGAATCCAGACTTTGTTTGTTGTCTGTGATGTGACTTGATGCTAAATTAGAAGTTAAAATATGTTTAAAATGTTAAGTGGAGCTTGTTTTAAACAGAAAACAATCTATCTAACCTTTTAATTAATGGCCTACCTTTGATTTTTTCCACTCTAATGCAAGAGGCAGTTGGGTTTACTTGCTAAGGTACTGAGTTGACAGAGGTGCTGTTCCTAACTGTGTAACTGCTCTTCTGTGCAATCTTGGGCAAGTCAAGTTTCTTCTGTATCCTCTGTATTCATTGTTCCCGTCAGTGCAAAGGTCTGGGTGGAGGAAGGCACCGTGTCAGGCAGGGTTCTGGTATTCATCCGACAAGAAAACTCTGGCTGAGATTTTGACAGAAGCCTAAGGGAATTTGGGCACCCTGTTTCTCTTTTAATTAAGATAGGAAGAGGATGCCTAACTGGTTTAGATGCCTTCAAAAATCTTGCCCCGATAGCTCTAGTTTTGCACTTCGACACTGCTGATTGCAATAGAGTCCCATGTATAATTTCCCAAGGTAACAAAGATCAAGAGCACTTGAAACACACCCTCTCCTAAAAGAGAAAGCAGACAAACAGATACCTCTGGAAAGGGGAAAGCTGGAGGATTACCAAAGGTTAATGGACAGTGTTATATACACAGGTCATAATAGCTATCTCTTGATCTCTAGCATTGTCCTCATCTATCAGCAGGGCTTTAAAAGTGCACTGGCGCACAGAACAGCCTTGGCTCTGACCCCGTGTTTTCAAAGATAAAAAAGCTGGATGGTGAAATTAAAGATAGTCCCAGATCTCTCTCTGTTACTAGTTCTCCCCTTCCACAGTCAGGATTCTCTGCTGCGGAAACATCTCCAGCATTTAAACCAACTGGCCAAGCGGATTTTGGAAATTGATTTCCCAACCACATCCCACTATTGGAATGATTTAAGTTAAAATAACTGATGTAATTCAGGGCTATGGATTATAAATTAACCTGCCCTGTCCTGAGATTTTTATGGCAGGAATGTTTGTTGAATAAACATTTAGGGCCCTGTTTGCTCAAATCACATTGGGGTCTCCTGTTTAAAGACTAAAGGTTAAAACTGCTTGGCCATGTCCTTTTTTTCTTTAGCCCTATTCATCTTAGTCCAATTTGTTTGGCCAGACATGCATATTTGTACTTGTATTTGGCATGGAAGTCTAACACGGCTGTATTTCACTCAAACACACCACTGGACCTTGCCTTGATCAAGCCAAAGTGCCTGTGATTCCAGCATCCCTGTGGCAGGGGTAACACACCGGTATGGTCTGTGCTGCACGCCGGTAGGCCTGGGCTTGTATCTGGTTAAGGTATGCAGTTTATGCCGATCCTACAAAACCAGCAGGGAACGAGCAAGGTTTTCTGGTTGGTTTTGGCTCTTTCCATTCTGTTTCCCTGGGATGGAGAGGAATAATCACACTGGGAGGGAACCTTCCACAAGCACTTCCTCCTTCCCAAGTGGTAGACCACTAGCCTAAGACTGGTTCAATCCCAGCTTTCCTACATACATCCTGGGGGACCTCTAGATGAGCCCCTCATATGTCTCGGGTCTCCAAAGTGGCACTTCCATATCTTAAAGGAGTCTAGTGAGGGAAACTAATGACAGGCATTTTGTTAACTAGAGTAATGGGAGCTGCAAAGGTACCACTGATATGTAGGAAGGGGACAGGAGATGTTGGTCTTACTCCCACCTCATCCCTTCAGGGTCCTGGAATTGGGATGCCTCGTTCCAGCTCTCAGAATCCGCGAGGAATCTGCAATTTGGTTTGTTGGTTAATCATACCATACCAAAGGTTTGTTGGTTAATCATACCATACCAAAGGTATAACTAACCACTCCAACAGCTTGGCTCCTCAGCCCCTGACTAGATTAGACTCTGTGATGCATTGCTCCCATCACCCTCTGTGCATGATTATTGAGAGCTTAGGTATAAACTCTTCTTTCCCTTGTAGCCAAGGCACAGGATTGGGGTGGCAATTGGAGACCAGATATTGGATCTGAGTGCTGTTAAACATCTGTTCACTGGACCAGTGCTTTCCAAGCATCATCATGTCTTCGACCAGGTATTTATCATCTCTCTTGATACTGCCCCCTCCCATCAGGTTTTGTAGAGGTGAGTTTGCAGGCACTCGGGCTCAGATCAAGAACGCTGCAGCACCTTACCTGGGTTTGTCTGTAGTGCGGTAGTGTGACCCCTCAGGCAGAAACACGGTATAGGGTATTGGGGTCGTTCCAGCTTCACATCAGAGTAACTGCTGAGTGAAGTTACACAGGCTTAAACATGGAGAAGTGCGATACTGGGTGAAGCCTGGGGCATGGGCTTATGGACATGTTACCTCGAGGTAAATGGGAACATGGTTTTGGAGCTCAGCATCTGCTCTTGTAACTGCCTGTGGGATGACATAAATGGCAAAGTAAATGAAAGAGGGATATTGTACTGTAAGCTGGCGTACAGGTTCTTCCCTAGAGGGGCTGGCATGCTGTAGATTAGAGATGGGCAAAATACAGCTCACAAGCCGGATCCAGCCCACCAAGTGATTCTGTCTGGCCCACCTTGGGTCCCTTGGCCCTGCCCAGCCCAGGCACAGGGGGCAGCCTGGGCTGTGGTGTGTGCAGCTGGTCTCGCCACCCCAGGCTGCGGAGGTGCCTCCTGGCATGAAGCACAGCCCATCCCTATCCCACTATAGCTCCCACCAGGAGCTATAGTCCACGGGGCTGGGCAATGCGAGGATGAGGCAGGGGCAGCAGGGCAGCCAGACTCAGCATCCTGGCAGCCCCCGCGGCAGTGGCTCAGTCTGCCCCTCACTCCCATCTGCCACTCTTAGTGTCAGCTGCCACTGGACCCGGCCCCACTGTCCAGCCACCCCGGCCTGCCCACCCCAGACCCACTGCTGCAGGTGCCAGATGGAGTGGGTGGGGGAGCAAGTGATGTCTCCATAAATCCTGGCCCGGGACCCCCATGGGCTGTGGGCAGGTGGGCAGGCTGGGCTCAAAGGGCAGTGACAGCACAGGGCCTGGGGCTTGGGGGTGATCCATCCCCCACATGTCCCTGCAACGGGCCCTAATTCTGCAGGCAGAGGCCGACTGCTACCTGTGACACTGGCGCCTGTTGCAGGGACGTACAGGGAGCAGATCACGATTCTGCCCCAGCCCCATGCGATCGCTGCCCCGTGATCCCAGCCCTGCCTGCTGGTCTGCCCCACTCCCAGACACCCTCCCCGCTTGCCTGCAGCCCTATCCTATCCGCCCAAACAAGCGCACGCACCCTGCTGCAGGGGTCCTGGGCTGGTCTCCATGAAGACCCCTCCTGCCCACTCCATCCAGATGGGCCCGGGGCTGGATGGGATCAACTGCATCACTCTGTTCCCCCTGTCCTCTCCCCCCCACGCCAGTGCAAACAACTGTGATGTGAGGGTGGGCAGGCACCCTACCCTCAGCAACTCACCAAAACACCTTAAGTGGCCCTTCAGCCCAAACAACTCTCCACCCCGCAACAGGCCATGGATCTAAGTGCCCAGGGCTCACTATTTGTGCGCCCATTGCTTATATATGCATCTGTTCAGGTGATTCTTCTACAGTCCCATAGGAGCGGATTTTAGAGGATGTGGTATTTAGTGAGGTCCAGCAAAGCTCTTTCCTTTCCTCTTCCAATACAGAAGGCAGGGAGCGGCACGGATGAAGGGGGCAGGGGGAAATGTTACTTGTGTCACTAAGGAGTGCACCCACCAACAAAGAGCAGCCGTGATTAAAACTTAGAAGGACCTAATGAGTGCAAGCTTTCTCGCTGGCTTCCCATTGCACAATAGTGAGAGACAAATCGCAGATTTGTGATTTTCGCGAAACCGGCGAAGAACAGCGATCTCTGTGATCACTGCAAAAAATGGTGTTGACCACAATTTCCTACAGAATCAACCCCCCCCCCCACAAATGCTTGCTGTAATACAAAGATTTAGATTTAAATTGAATACTTAGATTTATAACAATATGGTAATTTATATATTTCTGCAGAATTTGCTGTTTCATTATGCGGTTTTCACCTCTTGGGCAATGGGCAGCAAGGGGCGGAACTGCCATAAAATGCCTGCGAAATTGGCTCTGTGCACCATGAGCAGGCTGTGAAAAACTTTTTGTCTCACCACGACCGAAACAGGACCCCAACAATAGGGCTAGCCAAAAACCAGGTTTTGCCATTCGCAGAATTGCAGAATTTCTTCTGCTTGATATCAGGCTGAATCAGACTGCAACCCAAGATTTTTCTGAATCCTTCCCAAGCGCTGAACTCCTCAGTCTCTGCAGCTGGTCTGTGAGACGGATGGGCTTTCGTTTCATGGTAGCAAAGACAACGATGACAATATCCATCTCCAAGTGCAGTTGCGGGAGCTCCTGTGGTCTCTGGCTCTCAGGTTGACAGACCCTGCAGCTTGCCCCAAGCATTTGAGGTGCCAAGTCCCAGTCTCTAGCTGCCAGCCCCGAGCCTGCTGGGCTCGCTGCTGCAGAGCTGTGGTCAAACCCCAAGCATCCCGGCACTTTCATGCCATGAAGTACCTCATGCCTGTTTGCTCCTGTTCTGCACGTACCAAATCACAGAAATGAGCCCACGTAGTGCTTTAGAGCCCTGATCGCATGCCAGTGATCACACCTGAGATGGTGAGAGTAGCCGTGGCACTTGGCACTCATTCAGGACCCCTCGCAGGTGGCTGCAGCATCTCATTTCAGGATCTGGCAGGCTTGGACAGGGCGTGCTTCACAATAGGACTCCCTGGCATGGCCCAGAAGCAATGCAGACAGGCCCTAATTCTTCATGATGAAGGAATAGCAGTGATTTATGGGATTTAACTGGCATGTAGGCCTTGCAGTCTGAGAGAGTGTATATGCTGTGCACGTATGCCCACACTGGTGTCTTGCAACCAAAAGCTTTCGTGGAAATGTAAGAAGCAGTCACTGTTATTTCATCATTGGTTTGGCGTGCTGCAGAGCAGCCCTCGGTGCAGTCCCGAACTCCGGCGTGCTGGGCTCGGTGTGACCACAGGATGGTGCCTGCCCCAGCGCCTGAGCTGAGCTGAGCGGTGGCGCAGACAAGGGGCCGGGCAAAGTGAGCCTGCATTGCTCAGGAGCACGCTAGGCTCCTGTCTCAGGACACCCAGCTGCCTAGCATTTCCTTCATAATTAGTTACTGAACACCGGTCACATCGGGCTTTTGCTGTGTATGGAGGGTAGGGCAAGCCTGCCGCCTTTCATGTCCTCTCTGCCTTTATACTGTGTTTTAGCCAACGCTTAACGACTTCATGGGGTTGGGCCGCGAGGCATGGAAGGAAGCTAGAGCCTTTCTCCAAAAGCTCCTGTCAGCCCAGGAGCCAGTGCTCAGAGACGACTCAGAGCTACGAAAAAGGTGAGGAATGTGGGAGCTGGAAGGGACTCCCAGCTGACTCTCATGGCATGTCCTCATGCGTACAAAGCAGCACTTGCACTCGGCTCCAGCTGGCTGAAGGCTGAACGAGAGGAGCGATGTGCTAGCTCTTCTCGCCCGGGCTCGGGAACTACTTGCACTGTGGCGCGTAAGCAGCACCAGGCAGCCCATCGCCTGCGGAGCAGGGCTGGCCTCGCTGGCAGACAGCCCCGCACTGCGGGGAAGGGTGGCTGATTCCCTCTGACAGCTGACTGTCACTGCTGCTCCCGTTGTCTCGCCTTCCCTTGATATTTCAATTAAACGTGGGCTTGCAGACCCATTTAGCCAAGCTCGTAGCCTGGTTGTTGTGCAGCTGTCAAGACTTTTCATCGACACGGCAGGTACAAAACGCTGTCGCACAGAAAGGTACATTTGCAGGAGAATGCCTCACTGTACTGAGACCAGGGCAGGCTGCTTTTCTAGAGACATCAATATAGTCCCATAAAACCCCTCAGGGGCCTGAAAGCCAGGCTACCTGAATATGTGTGCGAAGAAGAGCCCCATCAGCTTTAAAGCTGGCAGCAGTATTTATACTATTGCTTTGAGAGTCAGATCCACGGTAGGAGCTGGGCACCGAGGGTGGGACTTGGGTGGAATTTAGGCCTCCAAACCCACAAGAACAACTCTCAAAATTGCCTCCTGACCCCTTTGGGCATCCATGGATTTTATAGACTTATGTTTTCAGCCATAAAGACCACGAGGTACCATGCCCAGGGCTGCTGCCATGCTGCACTGTTCCCATCAGCCTTGAAAGCAGCCCTTCCTCTGTAAGGGCCAAGACACGGCCAGCATGGTCTAGGCACACCTGACCCTCCAGCAGCACTGGGCTCTGCCCGAAATACAGCGACTGCCGGCACATTCATTAAAAATACGGCTATGGGTTTCCTCTCCTTTTGGGCTTTGAAGGCCTGGGTTTGAGTGCCCTCTTCAGCCTGAGGACGTTCAAACCCATGGCTCCCCTCCCAGAGAAGTCGAAGCACCTGGGTGTATGCCCCTCCGAGGGAGCCAGTCTCCACCCTTCCTATGGACGCCCGCAAAAAAGAATTCAAGATCCATTGAGCCAGGGTGCGGCTGCGAGAGGGAGTGCGAGTTAGGTCCCAAGGATTATGGCACTCCCTTGGGAGATGGGCATCCTGCCCCAAGGGCTTATTTATACATTTTCTCCACGTCTCCAGTCCTTAGAGCAGACTGGGACCCAGCTGAGTGCACTAACCACTGCCTGCAGCACTCCCTGCTCCCAGTGCTCCCTCTCGCTGCTTCTTCCTGGCCCGAGGCATCTTGAGTTTTCATCTCCCTCTCTCTTTTTGGCAAAGTGGAAGTACCGTCATGACCACCTGTCTTTTCAGAGGCAGGACCGTCTTTGCTTCCCTTCTGACAGTCTAGGTGCCTAAGCCCGGCAGAGAGAGCTGAGCTGTGAATCCTGATCTAACATTGATACTTCCTTTCAGCAAATACGTAGCATTTATGTGCCCCAAGGTGATGGATTTTGAATATACTCCTCTTCACCATTTTCCATGCTCTAGCTCTAGGAGCTTCCCACTCAGCTTGCTGCCTGTTGTGAATCCCAAGCTGAAGCCCAAAGCTTCAAACAATGCCTTGGGAAAGCTATGCATCTAACTCGGGGCTCTGGATCCCATTTTGGGAGACGGGTGGGGAAAAGTTAGCCACTGCAACACTTGACATTGCAGCAACACACAGCAGCGTGTGGATCTTGCTCTGCCAGGCCTTCTCTTAGATGGGAACATAATGCTAAACCTAATCCTAATGCCAAACCTAAATCCTAATGCTAAACCTTCCAGCCAGCAAAGGGCAGTGACAACACATACACATCACTGCCAGTGCGCTGCAATAGACCCATTTTGATGCCCTGGTACAAGAAAAAAAATGAGCTCTCCCAAACCTTCAGCAGTTCCTGTATGCTCCGATCTACCTCTTAACAACAGCGCCTTAGAGTCAGCTAATTGCATCATTGTAATAGGACCTGCATATTCTGTGCCACTGTTTTGTGCCCTATGAATTAGCACAGCATTATAGCAAAGAGCAGAAGCAAGAAGAGAGTTAGCACAGAGAGACTGAATGTCTTAGCAGCATATATGCCTCCAAACCAAAACAGGAGGAGAGCTAAATTTTAAGTGCTGAAGCATAGGTGCCAACTTTTATTTTTGCAATGGGGAGGACCTAAGATGATGGGCACGTGGAAAGTTTTACACATTTCAGGTGACAGCTCTCTTTCCAAGGGGGACCAGGGCCCTTGGCCCCCCAAGTACTCAGCAGCCATTTGCTGAAGTCTTTCTTTGTATTTCCAGAGCGTTTGTCCCTCAAGCCTCCACCATAATGCATCTGCCAGCTGAAATCGGTAAGTGGCATGAACTGGGAGAGACTCTACTTTGCGCTGCATGTCCCATAGGTTCAGGATGAGGACGCTGTGTCTGTGGTAGAGATTTTCTATCAGTTTACAGGAGATTTTACACATGTCTAATTGCAGGTGGCGTTTCTGGTGGTCACTAAAATGGGTGGGCGAGTATTAATACCAATGTAAGGCGTTTGGCTGAAGCTTTTATTAAATTAAGTTTCCTGAGTGTCACTTTATCTCTGAAGACACAGTTGTATCACCAAATAGCTGTAAGATTAAAACCAAGCAGAAAATAATTCTCCTGACCTGTGGAAAATGTTGACATTCAAACACCTTCCACATCAGGACAGAATTGAGACCCTCGATGCTTTGGAAAGAGATTGCAGAAGAGCCGGAGGGTTAGGTCAGAAACCTAGGATGACGTGGAAGACCCGTGTTCAAGTCCCTGAACAGAATGAAATGAGTCATCTTGGCACTCAGCTGTTGGCTATTCTGGGATTTCTCTCTCTTTTTGACAAAGAAGAAATTCGGTCTGAACCTGAGAAACCTTCCAGACAAAAGTTTCATGAAAAGTGATACGTTCCTACAAAAAGTCTCAATTTTAACATCAGCGTTTTCTAATGAAAAAGCAACTTTTTGAAACATTCTCTTTTTGACCACATCGTCGCAAAGCACTTTTCTTTAGCCAGATGCTCATCTTAACCAGAACATGCAGTGCCGTATAACTGCAAATTATGTATGGCTTGACTGAGCTGTTAGCCGTAACCTCAGGTTGGACGGGGCCGCACTTGCTGTAAGAGCAAGCACCAGGCAGCACTTTGTATTACGGTTGCAAGATAATTCCTGGATATCCTGGATGTGCAGATCCTAAATACGGGGTATGTACAGTTCTTGGTTGACTCAGTTGGTGACAACCTCTTAGAAGAAGACAAGACGGAAAGCAGCAGAGTATGCCTTTCCACTTGTTGAAACTAGCAGTCATTGGTATGTAAAGGTGGGAAAGTCTGTCTTTAGTGAGGTACAGAGGCCGATTTTACCTGTGCTCCTAACTGCATATACAAACAAAGAGGAAATACTGTGAATGTGGCCTTCTTTTACACCTGTGACCAGTTGAATTTGAGAGACAGCCTCCGCCACTGGGATGTGCCAACCCTTCCTGGCATTGCCAGCCCCGTGTTCAAACACCAGGCACCGAAAAACAAAAAGCCGGGAGCTGACTCAACAACGTGATGTTTAAAGGAAATAAATGCTGGGTTCTCTTTCATTTGCCGTCTTATATTTGAGCAGGAAAGTACACTCGGGTCACATTTTCAAACTCTTCTTTGTAATTACCTGGCTCTAGAAACTGAAGCTTTATGTAAAACCTCAGTACTGTAAAAAACCTGGAATAAATCACAATAATGGTCCGTGCCATCCTCTGTCACTAACTGAGGCACGCGAGGGTCAGCATTTTAAGCAAATATGCTGACCAGGATACTGCTTGATCCCAGTGTCAAGCAGGGGATGCCTGTTCTATAACCCAAGACACTTGCAATCCCACTGACCCCATTGTGAGTTTTTCTTGGGCAACAGGCATGGGCCAAGTTAACGGACGTGGTTGGTAATTGTTTCTTAGACAGAGCAGCAGAGGGCAGCAAATGTACTGAGTATGAACCCATTTCCTCTGTTAGCAGGCAGCGTTTCCCATAGCATCCGCACAATGGCAAATGGATAACCTGTCAGAAAACAAAACAACACACGCCAGGAGAGGATTCTTTGTTCATGAATTCATAGCTAACAGATCAACATGCAGCTCACCATGTTTTCCCTTTCTGCACCGAGGTTGAAAAACCCCGATCTTGCATATGTTTTATAGTCCATGCATAGTTATCCGTCTGCCCCTTTTATGCAATGAACATCAGCAATCAGGCGCTGTTCTTAAATGTTTTTTTTTTTCTTTCAAAACTGCTCTGTCAATCTGTCTTTCTCTCTGCCCCTTCCCCCTCCTTTTCATGGTGAAAATGTGTTCTCTTAGCCCCACGTCTTTCATACAGTTGATCAGTTTTTGTCCTTCTCCAGGGGATTACACCGACTTCTATTCTTCGCTGCACCATGCCATGAATGTTGGGATCATGTTTAGAGGGAAGGAGCATGCTTTGAACCCTAACTGGTTGGTAGTTCACTCATTTGTTTTCTCAGACAACATTTGCACATTTTGCAGGGGCCTGTCTAGGCTTGCAGGAAAATTACCACCTCCAGCTAATATAAATTAACAGAGCCCCACAACGGAGTGCGACTCCATCTGCCCCGCTCCCCACGACCTCCGAGTTGTGTTTAATTGTAGCAAATGGGGTAACTGGAGAGAATCGGTTGCAAGTCAGGGGCAGTTTTATCCAAGAACTGGTTCTTCGCCCGTCACCAGAAACCAAAGTTGCAGTTGTGACAAAAAGCTGAGATCCCTGAAAAGGTGGGAAAATGGTTCCCCATGAACTTAGGCAACATTAAGCTTTAGTAAGTTCTTAAAAAGACCTCAGTGCTTTCATAGAGCATTGCTCTTCTGGGGGTGATAATACAGCACTTATCACACAGCCAACATGTCTCTTTAACAAGGTTGCATTTACCTGTTGGCTACCATGGGCGAGCTTCTTCGGTTGTCGTGTCTGGGACGCCAATCCACAGACCGCTAGGACAGACACGCCCAGATGATGGTGAGTTCCTTTGCACACCCTTGAAATGTGCTTTTCTTCTCCAGAGTGAACAGCACCCATATTCCAGTATACATTGTGGTCTTGTCTGCCTTCATTGCACTGCTTTTTCCTTCCTAATCGGCTTTTCTTTGTCTGAACCACAGCTAAACCTCCAGTGTTTGGTGCTTGCAAACGTTTGGACCTTGAATTAGAAATGGTAGGATGCATTTATTTTATTTTAGTACTCATTCCCTCCCCTTACCTTCCTTTAACAGAGAGCAAACATTCAGCTTGTTTTAGGAGAGTGGCTCTCAACCAGGGGCCCATGCCTTGAAATTGTTTCAGGGGTGCTCTGAGCTACCACACACTATTAGCACTGCTACTTGTGCAGAGGTGAGTCACAAGATAAACCCAGAGATTTCAAATGGAAATCCGTCGTGTCAAAAACTCTGACCTGGTTCAGTCTGTTTGAATTTTTTGCCATAAGAAAAGTGCTCTATTAGTTTTCTGCAGTCAAAAAAAAGAAGTGAAAATGAAGAGCTCTAGTGTTTGACAAGGGGTGCCTTGAGTCTAAGGAGGGGTGCCTTGAACCCAAACATTTTGAGAACCACTGTTTTAAGAGCTAGCATAGCACCATGGATACAAGCTGTGCTCAATCTGTCTGGCTCAGCAGGTCAGATGAGTGGCACAGATCTGGTCTGTGGCCTTGATCTACTTGCAGAAGTATCTCCAGCCAGGGAGTGGCCCCCCCACACACTAGTCTGACTTCAAATGCCTGGATCTGGCTACGTGCCAGTGCAATCTAGTGTGCCCGGCCACATCATCTGGCTTGCAGATTTGGCAGCAGGGGAGTGGCAATGAATGCTGTCGCTGCTCCCCCACGACCACATCCCAGACCCATTGGGGATCCCTGCAGGCCACATCTGGTCTGCAGGCCGGGGGCTGGGCATTGCTCGTCTATGCTATTCTCAAGGTGCCTCCTTCGAATCAGTATATCACCTGCTCTAGAATTTATTCCAGAGAGGAGATCTTCCCTGCCTGAGGTTACAGGAGAAAGAAAGCAATTCTAGGCTTTTAGGGTGCAGACAGAAATGACAATTTTTACCTGATCTGGCCACAGAAAGCAGTCTATAGCCGTGACCAAACACAAGTGCACAGCTTCAGGCAGCTTCAAAAATGGCCGATCAGGTGAAAATGTGACCCTTGATTGCATGAGGTATCAGATAAAGACATTTCAAAGTGTAGTATCTTCTGTGACGTGTGTCTGCAGAGTTCCCAGCCTGTTTCTGGTTTCAAACTGGGTAGGGGGGAAAGGGAACAGAGGGGGTTTGGTCTGGGGTTATTTTTCAGCCCCTCCTGGGTGGTGGCGCGGGTGTGTTGGCGTATATGGGGGGGCTCCAATTCACCCACCCCACCCTTCAGCACCAGCTGGAGAGCCCCAAGACTGAGCTCCCTCCACTGCCTTTCCTCCTCCCATTTTGAAACCAGTGAGCACCGGCACCAGCCAAGGTGGCCATTGCTATGGGAACCTGGCTGCAGGCTCCCAGCCCACAGCTAGATTTTCCTCCTTTCTGGAGCAAACGGTGAACTTCTGTTTGGTCTGGGGTCCCACTGTAACTCGGGCAGCGTTATAGAAAATGCTCTGAGTGACAGCTGGGAGCTGCACTAGACTGAAGTCATTCGGGTGTGATGGGTTTGTAAAATAGGGGCCATTGTATTGGGTCTGGCTGCGATGAGGATTTTATTAAGACATTTGTCCAAAATGCACCCCGAGCTTCATTTTCTCTCAGCCTAAGGCTTTTCCCACAGCGGGAGCTGATAACACAATAGCACGTACGCAGAAATGCTGGAGCCTGCGCAGGCCTCGGAGTTCATTGCATCAGGCTCTGTTACAGGAACAGCCCCCCCACCGTCCACATTGTTAATGCACCAGCTTCTGCTCCGCACTGTGGCAGCCGTAGTTTAAATAAGAGGTAAAATCAGAGTGAACTGGAATTGTTTGTATGTCTGCAGGTCGGGGAGAAGCAGGATTACGTTTGCTGCCATCCTTAACCTTATGAGCAGCCCTTTTCTGGTGTTTTTAGCCTGCCACCCCCCAAACCAAAAAACACCAATAAATGCTATCAACCAAAACAACAACAAATGCATCCTACAGATATGCCCACCCCATGTTTACTCACCATAATGCTGCAGCCTGAATACTTTAATAGAGACCAAGGATGATGCTGTGACAGTGCAACCTGGCTGTGCGTTCTCCTTAGTCAAAGAACAAGAGAAAACTAAGAGCTATTATTTTTCAAGGGGTACCTCAAGTCTAAGGCAACTTTCCTTGAGCCTAAAAAGGTAGAGAAACACTGTTTTAGAAGAAGCAGATGCTTTGCAATCGGGTATACGAGACAGTGCATTATGTATTTCTATACTATTGGTAATGTCGAAGGGTGTTGATGGACTAGGGTCCCAGATTTCAAAAGGGCCAATTTCGGAGAGCTCGGGAGGCTAGTTGACGAGGCACTGAGGGACTGTAGGGTTGAGGACATGGGTGTTCACGAAGGGTGGGCGCTCCTTAAGGAGACGATCCTCCGGGCCCAAG
>JAGPOW010003364.1:14942264-14958923 GCA_030014935.1 Caiman crocodilus
AGGTTGGACATTAGGAAACACTACTTCACAGTTAGGGTGGCTAGGATGTGGAACCGGCTTCCTAGGGAAGTTGTTCTTGCTCCTACCTTGGGCGTCTTTCAGAGTAGATTGGATAGGTACTGGGCTGAGGTCCTGTGACCCTAGCACTTGTTCCTGCCATTGGCGGGGGGTCAGACTTGATGGCCTGCTCTAGGCCCCTTCTGACCCTAGATACTATGAATTACTATGAAACAATGTTGTGGCTGTGATGGTCCAGTACGTATACAAGAGGCTAGAATTGTTTTGGGGTGATATCTTTTATCGGACTAACTGCCTGGATGGGATAAAGTTTGGCAAGCTTCTGAATGCAGGATGTTTTTCATCCATCCTGAAGGAAGCATACACAGCAGTGATTAAGGACAGTGGGTAGAGCTGTGAAATCAGAGAGACAAGAAATTCCTAGGGGTAGCAGGCAAACAATTAACTGAAGAAAAGATTTGATTACTGGAAATCAAGACCTGTCAAAAAACCAAGGAGGGTCATTATCATCCGTAGTGTGAAGGAAGAGTTTCGGGAATCAGGCAGATTACAGGAATTTCAGGAATCGGGTAGATTACAACGTGCTATGAAGTCAGGGTCAGTGTTCAGTCTTTGGTTCCAGGTATGCAGCCAACTTATGAATTTTTGTTCCCAAATTTGCCTTTTAAAGGTGTTTGGCAGGTTTCCCTTGAGTATGAGGATTGTGAGATTGGAAAGGGAGTGGTTCTTCTGTGAAAAATGTGCTATTGATATTTGTGTGCATTTGTCCTTTCCACATTTTTCTGTGAGAGTTCATTCTGGTGCATAGTTGCTGTTTAGTTTCACCCACGTAACTATCATGAGGTCATTTGGTGCATTGGATCAAATATCTCGCAATTTGGGAAAGATGTGCGTAGGATGGATTCTGATGGGTTCGTTGTGGAGGGGGTCTCCAGGTTGTAGCCGTATTGGCCTGGAGGAAAAGGCAATCAGGACTCAAAGTAGAGATGTTATATTAGATCTTTTATTGTGGAGAGAGGGCATTGATGGTTGCACCAGTGGAGATATATTACAGGTTAAGCATCTGTTGTTAAGATAAGGCTGTGTTGCATTCGATGTCTGTTGAGCAAGAATTTGCTTCTGATGATCAGTTAGGGAAAGCTAAGGGGTGTTTAAAAGGCAGGAGCAGAGGCTGGGGATATTTTTCTTAAAGTCTGATTTTTACTGAGTAGAGGCTGTCTGATGAGTCCGCTAATCAGCTGAAGTGGAGGGTAGTAGGTGAGTACCAGGTGTGTGCGGTCACAGGGGGGTTTCTTTTGGTATTGTGGCAGGTGACTGCAGGGGATTTGGGTAGCTCTTTCTCTGTAATAGTATTAGTAGTACATACTCTGTATTAGTAGTCTGAGTGATTATGCTGGTTACTCAGCCAAAAAATACTGGGAACATGAAATCAATAAGAAAACATTTACTGGAAGTGAACTAACAATTTTAATACTGCAGGCACAGCAAATCAGAGGCATAAAACTGTTGTATAAATGCTGAGCACTGGCCTAATCTCTTTGCAGTGGGAGTTTTACTTTTGGCTTCATCAGAAGCGGGCTTAAGCTAATGGGAAGCAATTTTTTTTTTTAAAAAGAGCCTTATCCACCCTTAGTAGAGCCTGTGTTTGAGATCTCTGGCAGGCGGCTGTCACAAGTGCTCAGAAGATCTGGATGTTGGAAAAAGGACAGCACATCCCCACTTCATGGCCTAGCTTCCTTTTTTGCTGGGTCTCTTTTCTTTCTTTCTCTTTAGCTCTGATCAGCTCCAGCCGAGTTAGGTGTCCCATTGTCAGGATCCCCTGATCGGTTACTTAAAAATTACCTTGCCCGTTGTGACAGGAGCCAGAAAAAAGTGTGTCGCCTACTTGGAAAAGATGTGTGTCCTGGGAGTTAACTGGAATCCTCTGCTTCCCGGGGGGTTGTTTCTAAATCAGTGACTGAGCCTTATTAACTTAGCTGCGGTGCGTGTGGTTCAGTCCCATCCACTCAGGGGCTAGGGAGGAAAGCCATATTCTTTGTGCTAATTGCATTCAGAAATGTCCTTTCAATTTAAGAAGGAAAACAAACAACACTGCATCTGCCCCTAAGTGTCTTGCCTGCAATCATCCTCCATATGGCTTCTTGCACTGGGTGGGTATGTCTCTTCTTAGTAAAGTCTTTATTGGCAAAATGCCACTTGGTTGAAATGTTTCTTTTCCATTTCAGGCATTCTTCGTAGGCCCAGGGAACAAGCTGGGGGAGCCTATTCCAATCTCCAAGGCTGACGACCACATTTTTGGAGTGGTTCTTATGAATGACTGGAGCGGTAATCAGCATTGTTCTCTGTGGAAATGTGTTTCATTGTTGTACGCTTTTGAGACTATTCACAGATGTTGTATTTGTTTTAAATAAGGGAAATATGGTTATTCAGGACTCTAATTGTCTTTGACAAGTAGGAATGGGATAGAGTCTGCAATACAGGAGTACTGTTCAGATCCAGTTCAGGTCACTAGGATTACAAGTCGCTTCTGTGTAATGCATTACCATTGGTATGCAGTTTTTTGCTGGACAGGGACGTGCCATAAGCCACCATAGCTGGCAGTATCAGGAGCGGGTATGTCTAGATGATGAAAATGAGTTAGCAATTGCACTAGTCTAGATTTAGGATAATAATTTTTATCCCCACATAACTACTCAGTGTTAACCCTAGATAGGAGGTGCAAACTAGTGTCTGCACTACAGAGAAAGTAATGGTGAGGTTGAAGTTAACTAACTCACTCTGATTTAACCTTGGCCCCTCCTCCCTCTTCCTAATCTGGACTTATTCAGAGGATTTAAACTACCCATGCAGGTTATTATGACCTCAGGGGAAGGCTGAGATATATTGGCCAGTAGGGCTATATGACGCTTCGGGTGCTGATTCGATTCGGAGGAGATTTGGCCCGATTCGGTGGCCGAATCTCCAAATCCGAATCTAATCAGGGGGCCAATTAAAAGGTCTGAATTGATTCAAAGCTCTCCGAATGGATTTGGCAAAGATTCGGAAAGCTGTGATGATTCGGGCAGTCCCCACCCGCTGCAGCGGGGAAATGGGCCTGGACTCTAAGCTGGCAAGTAGGGGCAGGGGGGAGGAGGCCGGAGAAGCAGGGATGGGACCATGGAGGGACCCTGCCAGGCCCCATCCCCCCTGGCCCCCACCTGCTCTCCCAGCCCTCCCCGCCATGGCTGCCCAGCCCAGCCCCAGCTTCTGGCCCTTTAAAAAAAAGCCCGCACTCGCTGACTGCTGCCAGGCAAGGGGGTGATCCCTGATGTCCCCCACTGCCCCACGCTGTGTGGGGGCTCTGCCACAAGCCCCCCATCCCCACCGCTCTCCCAGCCCCCCCATGGCTGCCCTGCCTGCCCCAGCTCCGGCCCTTTAAGAAAAAAAACACATCTCAAAAAACCCCCCAAACTCTCGGGCTCGAATCACTGTTCCCTGAATTGGCCAAATCCAAATCTGAAGCAAATGCTAGCCACTTCGCACAGGCCTATTGGCTGGGTCTGTGGTAAGTCACTTCTGCACTGTGCTTGCTCGTGGATGGTGCTCTTTAGTGTGCAGAGGTGTCCTTCCGGCTTACTCTCACTTGTGTTAAGGACACATGAAATATTTAATTTGGTTGCTTTGCTTTTCCTTTCCTGTAGCTCGTGACATTCAGAAGTGGGAATATGTTCCATTGGGTCCATTTCTAAGCAAGAGCTTTGGCACAACTATATCTCCCTGGGTCGTTACTATGGAAGCTCTTATGCCATTTGTGTTGCCAAATCCTATCCAGGTTAGTAACAAGCAGACATTGTCGATGGAAACAATTTGGAGGAAGAGTGGTAGGAAACAGGATAGAAATCGCTAGGCCCTGACAGTAGAAACACTTGGTTGTACTGAATTGTCAAGTGTCGCTCTGCTGACTTAAAAGTTTTATCCTGCCTCCAGGAGGTGGGCACTGGGAAGAAATCTTGGCCCCTTTGCATTCAGTGGTAACGTGCCCAGTGGTTTCAGTGGGACCAAGATTTCAGACCTGCTGCATATGCAGCTGCATTGCTTTGCAAACCATCTGTAGACTTGATTATAGCAAGAAAAGCACCTCTCAGGCCCCCTCTACACATTACATGTGTTATGCAATTAAGTAGTTAATTGTGCAACTGATTTAAAGCGGCTACATGTCCAAAGTAACTATCACACCATAAAAGGTCCATTCCACTATACAGTGAGAACTGAAAAATGTGTAATAACTTTATCACTAGTTTGTATCCAGCTTTAATTTGCACGTGTAGCAAGGTATGCCTCTGACTGGGAGCATGCCAGCTGACAGGGCTCCCAGCCACAGGGGTGCACTATGTGCTTCATGGCAGCTGGCAGCAGCAGCATCCCATGTGTTGCTGGGGCTGAGAGTCCTGTCAGCTGCAGGATTTGCAGCTGCAGCAGTTTGGGGAACGTTCAGCTAAAGGTGGGACAGGGTATAATGTTAGATCCCATAATTACCCTTCCTGCCATACACGTGTGGCATGGCAGGAGGCATGATTTTGTGGATCACGTATCGCCTATCATGCCTGTACCTAAACATCTAGAGGGGCCCTCAGTGCGTGCCATCTTCTCTTTAGAGTATGGTGACACTGCATGTACATGCAGTAAAGGGTCGAGATGATGGCCTGAAGCCAAAATGTTCTGATTAAGATTAAGACTTGGCCAGATGTCTTGATTATGTAGCTATTTATTTAAAATGCAATAAGATAGTAAAACAGTGATGAGATCTTCAAAGCCACTGTTTTCAGTGGGTGTGAACTAAACAGCTTGGGTCTGAAATGCAAGTCCTTTGCAAGTTTTGGGTGAATACAGTATGTCAGGGCAAAGACACAGGAAAACTGAGTTTTAGGATTAATAGCTATTTTAAGTATAGGGTTTTGAGGCCAAAGATGCAAGGCAGTGTATTTAAATAAATACTATGTAAATGACTTAAATGTGCATGTGAAGCAGTTACTTAGATATTACTGACCATGACCAGGCCAATGGGAAAATAAATGTGCCTTGAGGAAGGGGAGCAGAGCTGTGTGATTAGATCTGTTTCCAAATATCCCAGGGAATATGCAGGCATTTTCTTTCCATTTGGCCTTTAGACAGTAATGTACATTGTATTCTTCCAGGATCCCAAGCCACTACCTTACCTCTGTGATGAAGAGCCCTATACATTTGACGTAAATCTCTTTGTTGGCATTAAAGGTACAGTAATGCTAGGTGACTGAGGGAGCTTTGCCAAGGTAAGGGATATTGAATCCACCCTATATTTCAGACAATTGTCCTGTCAGTTCCAGGATCCTGCATTCCTCACTGCCTAATATCATGTCAAAGGAAGACAAAGCATTTGTTATGTCCTCCATCAGCAGCACAGTGCTGTTCTGAGTGGGGAACCAGTCCCATCCTAATGCCTTCAGGTGATCAGCTTATAACCTGAAGGATGAGTACGGATTATTTTTGTGTTGTTAGCATCTAGAAGGCCGTCAGGCTCAAGGTGTTGTGCAAACTGCACCAAAATAGCCCCAGCGCGAAAGACTTTGCAACCCACTGAATACAGGGGATAGTTAATAATAGAAAAAAATGGTGGGAGGGAGGTCAAGGGAAACAGTAATAGAAATCAGAGTTTGCGATGCAGTAAGATGCTTCAGGAAATGTTGATGTTCTCCCTGTTTCTGCAGTGTGAAATATAATGGGTTTTGTGACTTGTTTTTAGAAAATATTCAAATTCTGAAGGTTTGTTTTACTTTTTTTTGGTCAGTCAGGGCAATGAGAAGAGTAGACGTGTGTGTGTGTGTTCATATTTGCCATTCTGTAGCATTTCAACCCCCTCCCCACACCTTCCCCAACTTTGGTAAAGGGGAAATGACCAGGTTAGTTTAACTTTTTTTAAAGACCCATCATTTTTCCAGAATTAAGGAAGCTTTGAGAAATTGTGGAGTGCCCCAAAGAAGGGGTGCATAATCCCTCTATGTTTAGATGAAAGAGGTCTGGTCCTTCCCTTTCTACAGCTTCACAGCACCTCTGTAAGGTAGGCGAGCAGTACAGCCCAGGAAACCGTGGCCAACATCACAGGATGAAGTACATACAGCCTCAGGCATAGATGCAGCCTCAGTGGTTGCTTTCCATTGAGGCTGAATGTATAAAGGGAGCTCTGTCTATCCATAAAATGAAAATCCAGCCAACTTCTTCACCTGGTGCAAAAAAGTCTGTTCTTTCATTGATTGCTTTTTTCTCCCCATAGGAGAAGGAATGAGCAAGCCAACTACTATATGCAAATCAAACTTTAAGGTAAAGTTTTGGTTTAGTTGCATCTGTTTGACCAATGTTGGCAACTCAGGCCCTGGCTTCAGAGGCAATATGCTTGAGTTTAACTAGCTGCAGATTTGGCCTGCTGGGGTTAGGGAAAGCTGATGATTTCTCTCCTTATTGGCATACACGTGGCACTGCATGAACACAGGTTGGGAGGAAGAGCAGGAAGAGCAGATGTGTATCTCAGCCTGGCACTGCTTTGTACTGCTCAGACATACCCTCAGAAATACCTGGGTGCTTCTGATCTGAACAGAGGGCAACTCTTCTTGCAACTAGGGTTTAGCACGCAAGGAAGTGCTCTGCGTACCATACCAGATCTGCTGGAGTTGGTGAGAGGGAGAGACCAGGAAAGCAGGGAGTATGACACCCCCTGGGATGAAAGCACCCCATTTGCAGCGTTTAGGAGTCTACCTCCAGAATTGCTGCTTTGACATTGAGGTGATTGCATTGTGCATCTCATTCCCCATCTGATAGCAGAATAATAGATATTCTTCTAGAGGCCAAGGGATGATACCATAAAATGAAATGCTTACGCTCTAGCTGCAGGGATTCCCAATGCATTTTAGGTGCATTCTGGTTTTAATTAATGGGGCATAGGCCAATATATTTAAACAGTTGTTCAGAAAAAAAAACCTGTTGCGATATTCTTTGTAGCCAGTGCTTTAACCTTTCTTAGAAATATTAGGCTTAATCCTTAAGTCTCACCGACGTGCATAGGACATAGGAGGGAAGAGAGCAGGGGAAGAAGTGAACCCCCAGTATTAGTAAAGGCAGCCTCACGGACACAGTAACGTATGTCAAATGTCATGAATGCAGAGTTATAATTGCTGCTCCTTGCCTTTTCAGGAGTAAATTATATGCATGCAGGCTACGTATTTGGAAACCGATGCATGAGCCCCAAGATCAATTTTAAGTAATTGCAAACATTACACTGAGGTGGCTGGAAGCTCTTGATTAGATACGGATGTTTTTCTTGGGGGCTAATCAGTAGCAGTATGATCCAGAGAGATTGAAATGAATTCTGTATAGGATAATCATATCTGAAACACATTTGTCCTTCACAACATGAGCCTTCATTACCCTGTTTTCCAGCACATGTACTGGACCATGAAACAGCAGCTGGCTCATCACAGCCGCAATGGATGCAACCTTAAACCTGGAGACCTCCTGGCATCTGGGACGATCAGTGGTCCTGTAAGCATTTAAGTAGTGATCATCATTAATAACTAATCAGTCAGGAACCAGAAACTGGTCAGGCATGGTGAGGGACCTTCATTCACTTTCTGTTTGTTCTGCTGTGGATGCCTTTGCAATTCTTCCTCAATCTGTTCCAAACTATTTTACTTCTTTAAACCTGTCTCAATTCGTAAAACACAATCCCAGTAGGGACACTGTTGTGGTTGTTATATCCCAAGTATCCACACAGTCTTTCTGACTGTACCAACCTAGTTACTACCCTCATTGCAAAACAAATCAAATCAAACTGGGGTCTACAGATGAAATCTGAGGCATAAGATTGGAATGGATCTCTTGTTCTGTAGAGTCCAGTCCCCTCCAATTTTGATGGACCATATTACCAAGGATTCCCTAAAGTCACCACTTCATCCCTCGCACACAGCTACTGCTATATAAGAACTAAATATTATTGTTATTGGACGCATAAACACTTCCACGGTCTCTTAACTCTGCAAGGGGTTAGTTTTATCATTCATTATTTCCATTTCAAGTACACTGGTGTTACATAGGACTTAGAAAAGTGCAAAAACCATTTTTCTTCAAAATATTTGCGGGGGATTCACTGACTTCTCTCCTTTTTAGCCAATGACCGGGCATTCTTCAGTTGCTGGATAGAGCTGTGAGGTGGTCTTTCCTTCGACTGAAATGGAATAAGGCTAATTTAGGAGTCTGTGCCTCTTATCCATTGGTCAATAAGAGACAATCCATTGACTTGTATATCTGGCACAAGTGAATTGTCATCAGGTTAGCTCCATTAATGAGCCAATGGAACAAAACCCATTATGTACCATCCTGCTGGTGCATTTAAACAAATACTCCTTCTCTCCACTGAATCAATCCACAGATTAACATTAAAATCTTTGAAGCATTTAGAAACTCAGAGCATTCACCTGCATAGTGAAATATGAATGCAATCTGACATGCACTAATGTTAAAATACTAAAGATACAGAAGGAGGGACCCAGATCTCTCTTCATTCTTCCTTACGTGGGGCCCAGGTTTTTAAAAGCCTAGTGCTAAAACCAGAGGCATTGACAGAAGAGTGCTCTAAGCCAGGGATGTCATGCATCCAGCTCACAGAGCTGTCATCTGGCCCCTGGGGCTCCTGAAGGAGCTGGGATGTAAGCAGCAGTGGCAGCCAACACAGCAGTGTCCATTAACATCAGCATTGCTTGCCCTGCAGTTGAAATCCTGAGTATGAGATTTTGGTTGGGGACTCGTTACAGCTGTGCCGTTGCTCACTCTGCTGTCAAAATCCTGGGTAGAGATCCCTGCTGGGTGCTTGTTTCAGTGACACTGGAGTGCCCAATAGCTGTTTAATTTCCGTGGCTGCCAGGGCCTACACAGTAAGTCAGGCGGCTGTGGGGGTTAACATCACTACAGCTCACCCTGCCACCAGAGATGGGTCTGGATCTGGCCCATGAGACCAAATGAATTTGACGCCCTTACTCTAAGCCATTGTGGCCTCCAGCAAGTTAAAAACATATAAAAAGATGCGTGAAAGTGAGCTCCTCAGTGACCTGCATCAATGGCCATTCCTGGCATGGTTCTCTCATATAGAATCGGAAAACATATCGGCATGCCTGTGCCCCATAACAGGGCGTAATAGTACTATACATGTGCTCTGCAGCTTGACAGGTCTGGTTATTAACTTCTGTTTTAAAGGATCCGGAGAGCTTTGGCTCCATGTTGGAGCTGTCGTGGAACGGAACTAAAGAAATTGACCTTGGCAATGGGCGGTCTCGAAAGTTTCTGCAGGATGGAGATGAAGTCGTGGTGACAGGTAACAATGAAATGACTCAGTCTGTATGCCTGGCACCATGTAGACTGGCCTAGTGGCATGTAGTCATATTGCACATGCAGTCATATTGTATATGCAGTATGTCTACTAAGAGTCAAGCTGCCCCGAGTACCAACCAGGACTGCCTCTTTTCGGGGAGTTGAAGGCAGGCAGACACACTATTGTATATGCTCTATGAATGCGTTTTTGTTATCCCTTCCCTTGGTCCAGTGAGAAAAAGGTTAATTTCCTCACTGTGCCTGTGGACCAAAAAGCGAGAAGGCTGCATGCATTATTTTGTTGTTGAGGGCTAGAATTTCTTGGGACTAGTAAAGGCACTGCACTGTTATAGCTCTTGATTTAGGCTGCCCATTGAGAAAAGCTGGAACAAATCACAAGCAATTATTTTGCAAATAGTCATGGGAAAATAGGGCTGGAAGGGATCTCATAAGGTCATCTAGTCCAATCTCCTGCTCAAGGACCATGCAGGCCAAGTGTCTGTCCAACTTACTCTTGAAAATATCCAGGAATGGAGATTCCGCTATTTCTGTATGTACCATATTCCAATCCTTGCCTAAAAATAGACCGAAAGGTCTTCCCAAGAATACCAAGAAGCTTTCAGAGTTTTTAGAAGTAGCCATGTTGGTCTAAGGACATAGGCAGGGAAGGTTTTTGGGGTAAATATGATATCTTTTATTAAACCAGTACAATTATTTAGACTGCACCCAAAAGCTTGCTAAGCATGTCTTTCCAACTACTCAGTTGGTCTAATAAAATATCATATCTACCCAAAGATGTGATATCTACCCAAGAACCTTGCCTGCAAGAAGTTTGCAGAATATATGACCAACTCGTGCCTGGAAGGTGTGTGCAAGGGACTGCTTCTAAGCTTTCTGGGCTGCTCCATCTGCTGTTTTGATCTTGTTTCTTGGACACTAAAAGTTAAGCGTTGTATTATTTCCATCTAAATGAATACCTGGCATCCCCTTTCATGGCTGCTGGGGACAACAGTATGACCCCAACTTCTGACAGAGGCCTCCCAGCTCCCAACCCAAGTAGCAGGTTCTTGCAGCCAGGTGTCTATCTTCCAGCTTCACACAGCACCTATCAATGGGGTGCCCAAGTCCTTGGGCTTCCCCAAAATCCAAGATCACTTTTGAGGACGTGTGTATATCACACACAAATGTGCTCTGTGTGTGCATGTCTGTGAGTAGTTTGCAACACACATAAATAGATTGTGGATCAGGAGTTTATTTTCATATTTTTTTTATTTAACAGTATAATATAGTATTTGTTACTCTTTTTTTATTATCCCTTATCCACAGAGATAAGTGCTCGTGTTATGCTTTTAGGCAGTATAAAAGCTGTTATAGGAAGTGAAGGAACTCTCTCTTCCATCAGTGACACCGGGACTGGAATGTTCAAAGGTGCCTTAGGGATTTAGGTGCCTCTATATGGATTTAGGTGATTTGTTTTATATATAAGTGTGCGTGTGTGTGCATGTGTGCGTGTGCACATGTGTGTACACATACACATACAGAGTTGTATATATAAGTCATATATCATATCATATCATGTATCATCGTATCTGAGGCTTGCTTCATCAGATGCTGTGAAACCTGTTCTGCTACGTCTTCGCTGCTGTTCTTATCCATGCTAGCTAGATTAGGCTTCACTCCCACCTTTCATTTGCTGTGTAGATGTGCCCTATCCCAAGAAGTCTGGAATCTCACTCTGGGTGCTTAGGGCTGGAAAATTTGTAATAACATTAATAGGGGAAAGGCTACTTCCAACACAGAGAAAAGACTAGGGCACTTTAGCCAGTTGCAACTCTGCAGTTGTGGTATAAGCACAAGAAAACAAAATCTGCTAAAGCAACAGCCCAGCAGAGCAAGGCTGGAGTCGGAAGGGATGCAAACATCTCGGAGAGAGTGCTGAAATAAATGAGGTGACAAAACAGTGCACACAGCAGTGCACGCACATCAAACCAGCCCATTAGTCCCTTTGAAGGCATCAGCAAGATTAACAACTCTGACATCACAAGGGCTGGCTCTGTAATAGATCCCCTGAACCAAGAACAGGGAACTGGAAATATGTTACTGAAACTGATGACAGCTGAAATAAATGAGCTGAGATATCCAGAGGGGTAATGGTGACAGCTTGATTGACAAAAAGGCAATGAGGATTTACATACAGCAATGGACAAGAGGCTTAGCCATATAGTCACTAGTTTATAGGCTGGTTTTATAAGTAGCAAAGCAAAGCTGGGGCTACAGAGCAGCTGTGGAATAAACCGGGACATTGGGGAGATTTCTTTGCACATGGATTGGTGTAGTTAGGTCAAGTTATGGTCCCATCAGTGTAAATGAAGTGCAAATCCTGTAGCAGTCACATTTCATAACTGCCTCTTGATTTTGAAATCACTCTTGTGGCTGCTCTACTGCTACACTCTGCCAAGTGTTAACAGGCAGACTTCCTTTAGTTCAACTTTCTGCAGGCCAAAGCTGAGCCAGGAGGCCAGGCTGGTAGTTCCCCACTCTGGCCATTGTCGTCTGCTAGGCAAAGCTGGAGCAAAGAGGAGCAGCCTTCCATTTCTTCCGTCTCAGTATATAGCTGATATAAACCAGTCATGAGTAAATGAGCATTATTCTTTATTGGCATAGATTCAATTACCTTTGGGCTAGTCTGCCAGATCAAAGAGTTACAATTTGAGCACTTGAACATTCAATCAGTGGCTTGATTTTCAGAACTGGAGTATCTCATCTTCCGTATCTTGTTTCATCTTCAGTTTCTTCAAGTGCTCGTTGTAGGTGGTACTTCTCTTGCAAGGATCCTAAGACTTTCTGCATGGGGGTTTATGAAACAATTTGGTCTGTGGATGGCAGTTTTTGTAGAACTATTGGGTTTTAATGAAACACGATAATAGTTCACTGAGAATGCAGGTGAGCATTATTTGTTCCTCCTAATGTTGTGCTGGGTGAAAAGAGTTTACAAAATTGGACATTTTTTATGAAAAAGCTGTTTTGTGTCAAAATTTTCACTGAAAAACTGAGAAATGTTTGCCCTTTGGGCATTGTTTTTTAAATAAAACAACCCCCAAATGGCAAAGAGTATCAATTAAAATATTTTCGTCATAAATTTTCAAAGAAAATAAAAGACTTCCCCAGACAGCTCTGCAAACCTGTCTGATGGTGCCACAGTGTGACACTGTAGGGTCTTTTGTGTGACACTCTGCAAAAATGATATTCCTGACCAAGCCTCATAGCACTATTTTAATGTAGCTTTTAACCCCATTTTACCCCCTGGAAAACGGAAGCAAAGGAGGGAAGATTCTTTGTGAAAGGTCACATAATACATCTGTGGGTAATTTGTGAACCAAATCTACAAATTCTGGAGAACAGCACCCTGCTCTAGCAGCTGGGCCGTAGGGCCGGATTCTGCTAGCCGTGATTATATTGATGATTCCAACTTACTCTGCTAGTGGCACCTCCGACTGATCGTGGTCTAAAGAGCAACTCTTCCTAAGAACGGCTATCTGGATATGACCGAGACTGCCCTTTATGCTTAATAAGAACTTACCTCTTTAGATCATAGTATCATAGTGCTTAGGGTCGGAAGGGACCTAGACAGATCATTAGGTCCAATCTCCTGCCCCGGGTAGGAACGGGTGCTAAGATCATACCTCTCCAACCTCCTCTTGAAGACCCCCAAGGTAGGAGAAGGTACCACCTCACCTGGGAGCCCACTGCAGAGCCTGGCAGCCCTAACTGTAAAGTAGTGTCTCCGGATGTCCAGCCTGAACCTGCTCTCTCACAATGTGTCACCATTATTCCTAGTAACCCCGGGTGGTGCCTGGGGGAACAGAGCCTCCCCCAATTCCTGCTGGTCCCCCTGGTGAATTTGTAAATGGCCACCAGATCCCCTCTCAGCCTTCTCTTGCGGAGGCTGAACAGGTTCAGAGCCTTTAGCCTCTCAGTGGTCCTTAGCCTCTCCGGCCCTTTAGCCTTGAAAAGTGGTGCTCAACCTTCAGCTTGCAAGGCCGGGTCATCCAGTCTGCGGGGCTCCCTACAGCTCCAAAATTTTGGTGGTGGGGAAGCAGTGGCAGTGGATAAATCTTGCTCATGGGGCCTGCCCTGGATTTGGTACACGGGGACCGGCCAGCACGCTCAGTCGCACCCACAGACTGACCCCATGTGCCGACCTCCTACTGAACCTGGTGTGTGGACTGATCGGGGCTATGGGCTGGCCCACACTACTCCTTTGGCCTGCAGGCTCTTAACTCACAGACTGTACATCAGCAGTGCCTGTAAGTAAGGACCTACCACACTCATGGCAGAAGTGCATTGCGCAGTGTCTCCTTTAATTTTGCTCATTCCACCCCACCCCTGATTGGCAGAGGGGCCCTGGTGGCCCTACCATTTGCTGCTGATTGGCTGAGAGGCAAAAACTATGGTTTTAAATATGTCACGGGTTTTGCCTCCCACTGCAGATCAGCAAATCAGCCCCGGTGGCCTCGCCACTTGTTGCTGACTGGCCGGAAGGCAAAAACCATGGCATATTTAAAACCATGCTTTTTGCCTCCCCGCCAATCAGTGGCAAGTGGCACCCCTCTGCCGATCAGGGTGGAGGAAGTGCACGATGAAACGAGCAAGATTAAAGGGGCTGCTGTATAGCTCACTTCTACGGCAATTTTGGTAGGTCCCTACCTATAACACAATGAAATGAAAAAGTAAAAAGATAACATTGTCCCTGAACAAGTGTGCATGCAGGGAAGTTAAACTGTGCAGGGCTAGATCATTAAAATGTGCATGATTCTGCAGAGATCATAGATCATAGACCTACCACCCAGTTGTAAGGCCGAGCTGACGGTGCATGTGAAAGGAAAGAGGGAACAATTCATGAATGGACTCCTGAAATAGCATCCATTCAGTGCCTGTTTAATGACTTCTTGGAGAACCAAAGCATTAAGCACACTCAAGATTTGAATGCAGCGCTATTATTACGTCCTGTCCCAAGGCAGGACCAGGCAGGGTCTTACCAAGGGCCCAACCAATAATGCATTGCTTCCTCCTGTTGTTTTAATTTTCCACCTCCCCCTCTTCTCCTGGAGCTATTGTAGAGAGATCTAGCCCACAGAGAGAAAACCTGAGAGGAATCTGTTGTTCCTCAGAAGCGCTGCCCAGGGCAGCCAGCGTGGCAAGGTTTCATTTGCTGAGCTGCACTGCAGCCCATTTCAAAAGATGTGTATAGTTCCTGGACTCTTTCCTTGGGGCTTGTAGTGCTGGCTGGCTGCTAAGAGCACAGAGCCCGTTATTTAACTATGCAACACTTCAGGACTGCGCTAAATTATATTTGTCAGCAAGGATAACAAAATGGTACTAAAATAATCAGCCAGCAGTGAAAACAAAATAGGCAATGAAGCCTGATAAAAACTAATATAAACTCTTCAAGGCAGCTTGGCTGAGTAAGATGTTGGGTATTAGCAATAACAGGCTGGAATTGGATGTTATTCATGTTTAGGTTTCCTGTTGTAGGAACGGTAGGTGGTGGGAGCACCCAGACCAGTTAGGGAGACAAAGGAGAGGACTAATTTATGCTCAGGGTGCATCTATACTCTAATCAGAGGTGAAGGCAGTGTGTGTAGTTTAATGAAGTAGCTCAGCATCAGTGAAGCTGCAGCAGCGTGGACTCCAGGGCGGGCTAGCTGCTCCAGGATTATGGACTCTCGGACTTTCCCTCCCCCTCTCCCCTGGCCATCAGGCTGCAGTTCACATCTGGAGGAGGAGATATGCATGCTCAGCTGGCCCAGAAGAGAGCTGGGTTTGCTTTCCCCTTGCAATGCTGTAGCACTGAAAGAAGCAGCCAGGGTGAACATTTGTGGGCCAAACAGAACAGCTCCTCAGGAAGTTCAGCAAAGGTAACACTACATTTTCCAACCCTCAGTTAGCTTCCTTTTTTCATGTTACCCAGACCGGCACTGCTAGTTGAACGTCAAATTGATTTCTAGCCCCCAGAGTAAATGTTTTAACAGCAAGTGCTCAGCAGGCCCTGCTGGATTATTGTGCTCAGTATTCTGCAGGGAGCACCTCCTTTAACTTCACCGGCAGTCAATACAACAAAATAGTTTTTCCTGACCAGAAACTTGGCCAGCTGCAAAATTCAGAGGCAGCATGTTCTTTCTAAGCAAATTTCTCAGAAATTTGGCTAGTAATTGGTCAGTGTGACATTTATCTCATTAATTTTTTCTATTTGCATCTCATTCCAGTCTTACTAAGCTAAGGCTAGCTGTCTCCCTTTTAATGCCCCAGGCTGCACTGTGTTTTAGCCTTGATCATTTTACTATGCTAAGTTTTTCACTGTTTGGTCCTCAGGTGGTACATCTACACATGCTATTGGCATGGAGCATATTGCACCAGAGTTTATTGCTCCTGAGCACACCGCTTGAATGTGTGCACGGGACCGCAGTATGTTGAGCCAGGTCCGAGCAGCCCCAGCTGGCCCGGGGCTGCTCCGACCCGGCTCACTGTGCTGCGCAGGGGCTGGCTGGGGCATGAGCATGCTCCAGTGCAGGGCTAACCAGCAGGCTGCCCTCATACTGAAGCACCCTTGTGCCTTAGTCAGGCCCATTAGCATTTACACATGTGTTGCTGTGCACTAAAGAACACCACCATAGGATAGTACTTGTGTTTACAAGTACTAACATACAGAGGAATTAATTAGTTTACAGTGGCCTTATAGATCCACACATGTAGATGCTGAGGCTTTATGGTGCAGCTACTTAGTCATCTCTGAAGTAAACATCTCATGTAGATGCACCCAGGGAGAGGCAAATGTTTCCCTATCCCCATCTGTCCCTGTACAACACGAGCTCTTGCAAGCATTGATTCTGCTACATCAGGGGAGAGTGCATCACTTGCATAGTTTCATCGTTTCATAGTTGGTAGGGTCGGAAGGGACCTGAGCAGATCATCAAGTCCGACCCCCTGCCATGGGAGGAAAAAGTACTGGGGTCAAACAACCCCAGCAAGGTGTTTGTCTAACCCCTTCTTAAAGACCCCCAGGGTAGGAGCCAGCACCACTTCTCTTGGAATTTGTTTCCAGATCCTAGCCGCCCTGACAGTGAAGTAGTGCCTCCTGATGTCTAGTCTGAATCTACCCCCTGCCAGAAGGGAGATCAGCAGGAAATAGGGCAGGCTCTTTTTTCCCGGGCACCACCAGGGGTAACGAGGACCAATGGTCACAAGTTACTGGAGAGCAGGTTCAGGTTGGAC
>JAGPOW010003364.1:14959023-14982815 GCA_030014935.1 Caiman crocodilus
GACCCCAGCACTCGTTCCTGCCATTGGCGGGGGGTCAGACTAGATGGCCTGCTCTAGGCCCCTTCTGACCCTAGGTACTATGATACTATGATACTATGATAAATTATTCTTAAGGATGCGTTATACTACTGACGCCCTTCCCTTCATCACATGTTATCCACAAAGATCTCCAGTAATTCTGCCCATCTCGTCCTCTCAGAATAGCCTTTTTAGATCTGCCTGCAACACGTGGGGTGGATTGCCTCCAGCTGAATGTCCTTTCCAGTTTTCTCTGTAACCTCAGCTATGGGATTGCTGTCTGTGGGAACAGCACTCAGAAGGATGCAGCTTCACTGACTGGGGGGTGGAGGTACCCACGTTTTCCAGGAGCAGGGAGGAAACGGTAACTTAGTACCATGGATCAGAGCGCCGGATCCCACATCATGCAAGAGAGCCGAGAGGGTGCCGAGTTCTGCAGTGAAAGGTGGAATCAGCAGCCAGTAACCTTGGCAGCATTCAGTAGACATTGACTGTCTGTTCATCTAATGGGGGATTAATGAATGCTTTGAGCCAGATCCTCAGCTGGCGTTACTGAAACTCTGCTGATTTATTTCTGTTTCTTTATTTTCATTACACACATTGAGATTCTGCCCCTTTGAGTTTGTCATTATAACCTTCTCCTTTATGAGCACGAAGGAGGCAACATCTGAAGTGCAAACCTGATGCTGCTGAAAAGAGTCCAGCACTGCTTTATTAATTGCAGGGCTGGACCAGCCAGCTATTTCACTTGTCACTTAGATGTATGATGTTTAGGCTTAAAAACATAAATCCTGCATCTGCTGTTTGCTCCGTGCTCTTGCTCACTGCACTTCCATAGTGCTGTGTTAACATTTATGCTTGATTTTTCCAAGCTAATTGAACTTTTCTAGACATTTTTCTCTACCATGTATTGGTCATTTATGCTGCATAGTCACTATTTAAAGACTAAGAGGGCAATAACCAACTTAATGTGCAGTCATTCAATATGGCATCTTCTAAATCAGAAGTGGGCCCAGTCCATAAGCCAGATCTGAAAGCCTACAAACTCAGCAGGAAATTCAAACCCAGCTAACCAGTTTGCCTCGTTTCTCTGTCTCCCTAACAGGCTGACCCAATATTTAGGGCATGTTAAACCTAAGAGGTTTGGATTTCAAGTCAAGCTTTATGATTCAGGTCTGGTTCTGGTTCAGACCAATTTCTGAGTTGTTCATTAAACACATAATGCGAATGCGTTTGCCACTCAACGTGTTGCATCCTGATTCTAGACCATCATGTTCTCCAGTGATATTTGTATGTATATAGGTGTCGGGCCTGTACCCCATTCTGCACTAAGACGTACATGTAGACATGCAAATAGATAGAGTTTTTAGCCTCGATCCTACCTTTGGAATTACTGGTTAGAAGCTCATGAACAAGCACAGGGGATGAACAAGATCGGGTCCCTGGGTATTTAACCTGCTCGATTTCTGTGTTACCCCAAGGGAGGAGTAGGTGTTCTAGATTGCTGGAAGCACACATCAGGAATCTGGGATTGAAACTGATTCTTTTCTGGCGCTCCAGCAGGATACACTGGTGCTCAGTGAGTTGAATAGATAAGAGCTTCCTTGCCTCCTTTTCCCCATTTAAGAGAGAGCCATGTTTCCTCCTAAGTATTGCACTGTAGCTCACTCCCCTCAGTTATGCAGAGTGGCCGTGTCTTCATGCAATGCTGACTGTGCAGTAACCAGTGTTACTGTGCAGTAGCATCTCTGCACGGCTTCCTGATAACCCTAACTCGTTACTACTATGCAGCATGTTGTTACTACTACACAGTAGCATCACATCATGGTTTATGCCCCAAAATGCTACTGCACAGTACTAACAAGCTACTGCACAGTAGTAACAAGCCATTGCACAGTAAGCCTCTTCAGTAGATGTGACCAGCGTGTCTTGGACCCAAGTCAACGGATACCTCTGGGCCAATTGGATTTGTATCAGGCCCATGAAGAATATCTGAGAAGAGAACCCTACTTCAGAGTGTTTCCACTTACTTCAGTCCCTCCACCTTTGCATTGCACTTCATATTCATTATTTTTCTTCCTAGTAGGGTCCTGAAGCCCACCTTGTGATGCTTGTCCTCTCCCTGTTCCAGGTTACTGCCAAGGGAATGGCTACCGAGTGGGATTTGGCCAATGTTCAGGAAAAGTACTTCCTGCACCATCTCTTCCATGATCCCACATCCTTGAAAACTTCAGAGGAAGAGAAGAAGAATCTCTCCACCCAAGCCTTCTTAGTACATGGCCTTTGGAGCGCTTCTCTTGCTTGGAGAAATCAAAATGTTCTGCAAATTCTGTTTTCAAATCAGTATTGTGTGTATTCATATAAATGCTTGGATCTTCATGACATTCCAGTCCTTGTCAATAAAAGTCTCACTGGTGGGTACAGGTCTCTGCAGTGCCCGTAAGGCAGTGTTAGCTATACCCACAATGATGGAAGCAAATTCTTCATAAGAACATAGAACTGGCAAGGTCTCCTTGGCCATCGTGTCCAGGCCTCTGTGCTTGCAGGTAATTGGTAACCAAACGAATCCCCCAGATTGCTACTTGCCCCTCACCGACCGTGACAAGAAACAAAACCTGAAGGACCAAAACTACCCTGAAAGATGCCATAAGTAAAAGCAGCCACGTGAGTGCACTGCTTATACCACTGCAGAGTCCATTGGTAGTGGGTGTTGTGGGACAACATGATTTTTTCTGAGTATCCTAGGGCATTTGCAGACGACACAGGGGTTTAATTCTCCCTAAACTGAAGTGGTGGGGCAGGGGGGGAAGGGAGGACGAGCTGCCAGCAGGCCAAGCAGTCCAGTGAGCTGCGAGGAGCTGGGGGGAGCGGCTGGTGCTTCCCTCCACAGCAGCAGTGGCCTCCTCCCCAGGCAGCATCTGCCCGCAGCATCTGGCTCAGGTAGTCGCAGGGGGCACCGCAGCTGCAGGGGGAAGCACCAGGCCCCATGCTGCTCAGGCAGGCTGGCAGGCTCCGGGACAGAGGGGAAAAAAAGATCAGGCTTACCATTTTTTTTTTTGCCTTCAGTGCAGCCTGCCTTCCCAGGCTGCTGCTGGGCTGCCTGCAGAGCCCCTAAGCCACACGGTGCCCGGTGATTCCCTCCACAGCTGTAGGGTAGCAAACTAAAGCTCCTCCAAGGTGTTTTAGTTTGCTGCACCCCAAAGTCATTTAAGACGTATTATGCTACCAGATTTGCTACAGTGGCTGGAATTAATGCGCAATACGCTGCCAAATATGCAAACGCATGCAAACAGCAATGCCATTAAAGCAGTGCGAAAGGGCATTTAAACTGCTTTACTGTCATCTACAAATGCCCTTAAAGCATATTAGGCAGAAAAGGAGCTGTGCCTGGTTTGAAGGAGCATGACTAAGGATGGAAGGATTAGGCAAGGAAAGGAAACTCTAGAACGGACACGTGCAGGTAGCCCATAAGGCTCTAGGAAGCTCTGGGATGGTTTGTAGGGGGAGTTTGGGTTGCTGAGTTAGCAAGGAAAGAATAAGGGTATTTTTGCCTCAGGCTTCACCGCAGCAAAAGCCTGAGCATGTCTAACCCCCAAGCTCCTCTTTGTAGGCAACTCTGAGGCAGTAACACCAGGGCTTGAAGTGATGCAAAAATCTGATGGTTTGAATCCCCGCCAGGATTGGATGGATCATCCAGGAGCTCTGAAAGAACTTATTGAAGTGGATTGGGGGCTTGCAAAGCATGAGGAATGATTCTCTCTGCACACAGCCCTCGCGTGCTGCACTGGCATTGTATAGGGGCTATCAACATGCCTCAGAGGGCCAGGAAAGGATCCCAATGGTGAACAAACTAGTATAAGCCTGAGCCATCTCTGTCACTGGCCCTGTTGTAGAGTGTGCTGGGAATAATGGGGCACATGGTCCATTGGGAGGTCTGTGATCCAGGACATGGCAGAGGGAGTCTTCAAGAAAGTCCCATAAATTCAAGCATCCTTCAGGGCCAGGAACAGCACCACCTTTTTGCAGAGCTGACCCCGAACTCTGACATCCGAGTTTCATTGCCCCCTCTCCCTGGACTACGCTCTGCAGTAACGTAGTGGCAAAGCAAAGACTGGACACATATTATTTAAATGGGCTCTTCTAGCAGCCGTCTTGAGTTTAGCCAGTTCCCTGCAGTTTTTCATCTAAAAAATGTCAGATCTGTAAGCCTGGCTTTAGGTCAATTAATGACAAATAATTCATGATGTTTATAAAACCCCAAGATGAGTGTAACATGATCACAGTGCACCAGCCCAGCTTCTGCCGAGGAAACTCACGCTGATCCAGCCTGCAAGGACTCTTTGTGGGAGGCAGTATCTCCGCTCAAGGAGAAGAGAAGGCAGTAGACCTAGCAGCATTTCTTAGAGCGGTGATCACCAACCAGTCAATCTCGATCAACCAGTCAATTGGGGAGTCCCTGACAGTCGATCTCAGTCTGGAGAGGCTAGCCTCAGTCTGGGGAGGGCTTTGCATAGACCTACTCCCTGCCACTGAGAGTGGGGGCCTGGCTGGGCTGGGCCGGGCCGGGCCGGAGGGGGGTCAGAGCTCGGGACAGCTTGTCTAGGTGCATGGGGGGGCTCCTGCCACCGCACATACCCCAGCGGATGCCTAGGGCATGTGCCCCGCTGAATTGGGTGCAGGGCAAAGTGGCTGCCACTGCATGCTGGGCTTTGGACCCCAAGCCCTGCTGTACAGTAGATCCTGGATTGCCCTTTACTTCAAAAAGTGATCTTTACTATAGAAAGGTTAGAGACCACTGTCTTAGAGTCTTTGGCATGAGTCTGTTCAGGGAACTAGGGTGTGATTGAGTTGAGAGGTAATATTTTGTTCCAGGTAAGAAACTGGTTGACTGAAAAAACAGATTTATAAAAAAAACATGCATTTTTCATAGGGAAGGTTAATACCTGGGTACCCTGGAAGCCCACTATTGATAATGTTTTTCATTGATCAGGAAAAAGAGGCCAACAGAGAGGTGAAAACGTTGCAAATGACACCTAATTATTTTTGTCTGTGTCCTCTCTGCAGAGGAAATGTTGAAACACCGGGGAAGGACAGGGCTCACTCGGTGACTAAACGCTCTGCACTGATCTGGCCTGTTTCGCTTTGCAGTTTTTAATGTCGGGGAGGTACTGGCAGAGACCTGCTGCTCACTACTCTGACTCTCTGCCAAATCACGTGCAAGGAGGAGGTTTCCACGAGGGAAGAAAAAGAGTGGCATGACAGATCAATGCCTGTCTACAGCAGGGGCTCATAAGTGCAAGTCTGTAAGATCATGGTCCTGCCAGTCAGGACGTCAAGAAAAAATGCCCCGGTCCTTGTGGGAAGCCCCAGAGAATTGCCCACACAGAGCAAAGGCTCCTCTGTTACTTGGGGAAAGGCAACCATTTACCTTGAACCTCTCTTTGCAGCACCAGCTATAAACAGCCACTGTCCCAGTGGGCCACAGATCAGTTTAACACTGTGGAGCAGCGCCAAATAATGCCAATTAGAGGATATTACTTAAGGAGCCCAGGAGACCAGATAATGAAGCACAATATTCTGTAATGGGAGCTGTTTAGGGATTTGCCTTGTAGTAAGCAGTTCCACCAGGGTGCGGGTCTCATGAAATGGCATCTCTTTCAAGGCTGAGTGCACTTGGCCACTACATCTTTATAAGGCAGATGCTGGTACTGGTGCCTAGTAGATGCTGGAGGGATGAGTACTGGAGGGTTGTGAATAGATCTATTAGCATATTCATAAAGGATCAGCTTAGTGCCATTGGTGAGCAGTTACTCAGACAGTCCCATTGATCCATCTCAGTCTGGTCCAGAGATCACACATCACTGCCTTTCTTGCTATACAGACCCACGCAAACGAAGGCTGCTTTCCACTGCGGCTATCTTTCAAAATACCCTTTACCACCCTTTAGCAACATCCTTTAACAACTGGTAAGAGGAGAACATACAGTATTCCTTGTGAATGTGACCTCCTGTCCAGAAAGGAGAGAGATGCTTTTAAAATGAAGATTAATGAAAAATGTGATTGTGCAGATAAATCAGCCGTGGCTGGGCATATGCGCCAAAATGGGCTTATTCTCAGGCAATTTCAGGATGTACACTAATCATGGTTTCCCTCAGAAGGGGTGCAGAAAGAATGGTCCCAATATCAATTTAAATGCTTAGCGTAAGACATTTGGCTATTACCAGAAATGATAACCCAGAGCGGAAAGCAGTGGCTCTGAAGTTTACCTATGGAAAGTTTTCCCCCTCTAGCTCTGCTGGGTACTCAGAGTTGCATTAACAGAATATAAAAATAAAACTCCATCTATGATGTGGTCATCACACGGTAGGAAATGTACTCTGTCAACCAGGTGCCATCATACAATATCCCCCTTAATTCTGCGTGCGTAGGAATGGCAGCAGCCTTGTCTAGGGTTTTCTGAACAATGGCTCATCTTGCTTCTGTCTCCATCCTACATGGGACTGGGCGCTCCAGTGAAGTGCCAAGGGCCAGGCTGATAAGTGAATATTGACAGGACATACTGCATCCTTGTTCCCTGCTCAGCTGTTCCCCAAAATCCAGGCGAGGATAACAGTGGGGCAGGGGGAGCGAGGAGGCAGCCCCTGCAACAGCGGGAGGACCTGCTCTGACAAGGCGAGGCTCGCCTCAACCCCATTCAACCTGCCACACACATTACTTTACGTGCTGTATCCCTGGATGCTCAGTTCTTGAGCAGAAACAAGTGCTCCTGGTGCTTTCTTGAAGATATCTCTCCTTGATAACCACCCTCAGAAGGGAACTGCATAGTGTAAGATTAACAATTCAGCTCTTTGGTGTGAGTCTCAATCTCTACCTGTTTATGTGGGGCCCATCACTATGATGAGCGAGTGCCTCCCTGATGCTACTGAATCTATCTGTACAGCACCCCTGGGAGTTGCATATGCAGAACGGAGGTGCAGGAAGGGAGATACTCAAGGTCAGACAAGGACTTGGTATCAAACGCCGCTCCTCTGAGCTCCATCCGGTGCTTTAATGCAAGCCCTCCTCTGTACTCTAGTGTTGACATCCATCTCATCAGCATTCCCCAGAGATTAGTTCTATACCCTGTATGCTGGAAACCCTTTTTGAGAGCTGAGAAACAATGCATTATCATAAGAGCACTGTTCTTTTATGGGCACCATGATGCTACATGCTCAGGAGACAGCGAGGAGATAGATCCCTGCACGCTGAAAAAAAGAACTGTTTTCTGAAAAGCAAGTATAAAATTTGTATTGACGATAGGTGACAATAGATGTCAGTTCTGCGCATTGTTATTAATGGGGTCTGACCTCTATGTACCCATATTCATTACATTTTTAGTCAGATGGCACCGTAGCTGCCATGCTACCCGGGGACAAAAATGTCTATTAGAAACCACTAAATCTTTTGTGACATTTTCTCCTTCCTGGCAGAACTGAATGCAGATCCCGTTTACTGGAGCTGAACCTTATTCTGAAAGAGAAGTATCATCTGTGCATTGTTGCTAGAATAACAAGTAGAAAATGTGCCCCCTGCTCCAGCAGTGCGAGCTGGGGAGGGTAAGTGACATTCAGGACGTGGCGTCTGGTGTTTTCATACTTTCTGTGCTTTCTTTCAGACAGTCTAGTCCCGGGAGCCTTGAGTACTCACTGCAATTAATGGAGATTCAGTGCATGGAAAGCATGCAGCATCAAAACCAATATGCCTGTGTCCCAGTCCCTAGAAAACTAGCAGTAGTGTCATGTATAACTTCTCTCCTGGAATGAGGAGGACTTGAGAAATGCAGGGGGAAAGCAATTCCCATTGACTTCAGTGGGGCCAGGAGCCAAAGCTCAGGCTTGCATCCAGGACTGGTTGAACAAGGTTTAACTCAACAAAGGAGACCAGATTCTGAATTGCAATTCTGCAGTGACCCCTGACTTAAGTCAGCAAAGCAGTACTGTGGCAAGGAAGTTTGGTGCTTGGGGCAAAGCCTGCAGTGGCAGCCCGCACTCACCCTGCACACAGATCCAGGGGTACGCCCTCCGCCCCAATGCTTGCCTGGGAGTGCATGCAGCAGTGGGAGCTGCCCTCCCCCTATCTCTGCACCCCCCACCCCAAACGAGCTGCTCACAGCTCTGTCCTGTGCCCCAGACTTGCCTGGCTGGGCAGTGCCTGTTGGCACCCCTTTGCTTTGGCACCTGGGGCACTGCAGCAAAGGATTTTAGACCCATGTAAGCAAGATCAAAACTATGACCCAGAGGGTGCAGATTTCCAGTACAAGCAAGGAAACTTTTAGGCTTAACTGTGGGCAGTTCAAGGTGCATCCTGTATTCACTGCACACCTGATGCCAATTGACATACTAAGAGGGAGAGGGAGATTTTGTTTCTGTCTGGGGCACTGTTATTTCATACCCAATCTGCTATTGTTCTGGGTCATTGCTGTGAAAGAGTGTGGTGCAGTCAGACCAGGACTTGCAAAACCCGGGCTGTATTTCCAGACATGACCCGCTATCTAACATTGGGCAAGTTCCTTCATGACCCTGCCTGCTAGGTTGTAAGCAGCTCCCTGTGTGTTTGCTCAGCAACTATCTCAATGGGGTCCTGGTTTGGGTTGGGATTTTAGGTGCCACTGCCCAACAAATTAATCATAATGTTTTCAATATTGATAAAGGCACTTTTCAACGAAAACAAGAGCGAAGGACTTTGTTAGTAGCAGAGCACCATGATATAAATCAATGGCATGTACTGATCAGCACCAACAACACCACCTGATCCAGCACTGTTACTCTTTCAGAAGTATCATTATCCTCATTTTACCAATGAGAAAACTGAGGTACAGATCCACAAGCGGCTTACCTAAAGTCATCAGCTGATCCAGGTTCTCTGCATGCCAACTCCAGCTGCATCCTGCAGCACATGGTAAAATTATGGGATTTATAGAAATATCCCTGGATGGAGCATTGAACCCAGCTCTGAACCCTGTGTTCAGATTTGCTTTCCTATTTCCATAGAGGGTACTGTAACAACAGAAAAGGAGCAGCCCCACGCAGCAATGCTTTGGTTATAAAAAGAGCAACGGACTGCTTAAGTTGCATATGCAAAGTGAAGAAAAAGCTGTCAAAACTTCAGGAAGCACTGAATCCCAGGTCCCAACATCTCAGAAAACTGATGAACTTTATGCCTGGGTTTGGAGCTGAACTCCAAGTTCATTATTTCATGTGTCTGGCAGTGCTCATTAGAGCGCTGTCAGGGGCTGTTCATATGAATGGTGTTGCCCTCTAGACGGAGAGGATAAGGGCATCTATTAGGAGCAATCTTTATACTCTTCATTAGCTCAAGTAGTAAAGCAGGCTGTTGGCCTGTTGCAGGCTTTGATCTGGGAGGCTAGGGTTCTAGCCCAAGGTCCTGGGTATGATTTATATAAACTCCAGCTCTTTATTGGGGTAGGATTTTAGTCGTATTTCAGGAGGAATGTCTATTAGTGTTCATATAACCACCCTTTAGAGAAAGCAAAGCAGTTTTGCACTAATAGTGGTCCATGTCAGGACAGCTACAATCCTCTGGGGTAACTGAAATTTGGTAATTACACCTTCACTTTAAGGCCAAGACCTAAATGGGACAATCTGGGCAACTGAATGGCATTAGCCGTTCAAAGACAAACTCATTCTGGGATGCCCACCTGCAAAGAGCAGGGAAGGAGAACCTGGTAAGGGCCCCACAACTCATTAGGATGTTTTGTTCTTGCTACACTTATTGTGGGGATGAGGTAAATGGCAGCCTCAGGCAAGAGGGGAAAGTCTTTTATCTGCCAGGGTGAATAAAAGAATGATAACTACAGCAAGTATAGAGTCAGCCGCTAGTTCATAAACTACAGTGCAGGGACATCCTCAGTCGCTGGAGGCTATGCAGGCAGGTCCAAGGTAGCACGCACGGGTGCTGGCAGCAGTGTGGCTATGGCAGAGCACAGCTTAGCACAAGCTAATAGCCAGAGTGCTGCTTGCTGCTTGCATTTGCCCAGCTACTCCAGCAGACGTTACAATCCATGCTGAACTCTGCGAGCTGAGGAATGCCTACACCCACAACGAGCATCCTCCCACACACAAAGACAAGCTTGTACTGTGCTTCCTTAATACATCTACCATCAACCCATCAACTACCACTGCAAGCGCATGATGCAGCTGACTTTTAAAATGAGCACCTGACTGCCAGGCGTACTATGGGGTCTGCCATTAGCATCACATCACATCCAACATGCAGCAGGATTACAGCAGAATAGTGCTGAGAGCGGCTGTTCCTGTAACAGAAACCCCGGGGTAAAGAGGTGCTTCATCTCTTGCATCAATCCAGATATAACCCATGTTTGAAAAGTTTTATTTCCAACATCGCCTCCTT
This sequence comes from Caiman crocodilus, assembly GCA_030014935.1. NCBI lineage: Eukaryota > Metazoa > Chordata > Crocodylia > Alligatoridae > Caiman > Caiman crocodilus. The sequence continues at coordinate 14,969,452 of JAGPOW010003364.1, forward strand.
ACCTTTAGGAGTTAAATGGTTTGACTCTTCCTACAAAAAACTTCCCATTTGCCAATGGAAACTGTTGCTGGAATTGGACTCTACCCACATGAAGTGGCTCAGCAAAGCACAGTGTGCCACTCTCAGGGGTTGTTAATCCTAAATTAGGTGAAGGAGTCTCATGCTGAAGGCCCAGCTCCTACAAACAGGTAGAATTTAATTTATCAATCGCATTCAAAACAGATCTCTCCCTTCCTCTCTGGTTTAGCAGCTCCAGGTTCTCACAGACCTTCAACAAAGAAAATAATAACCTCCAGGGGCAATTGGATAGCTAAGATTTCACATTTATTAGGAGTTGGGGCTTGTGCCTTTAATGTTCAAAAGAAAAGAGAATATGCTGTTCTGACTAGCAAGGAACAGAAGGCTATGAAATCTGGAGCTAAAAGGTAAATCATCAGTTTTATTTCCTTCCCTGGACTTCCTTCACAGTCAGGCTTTTAGTTTTTGATGATGGGACCTACAGGTCCAGGCAATGAGCACCGATTGTTATCAGGACATGAGCTAGATTGTGATGTATGCATTTTTTAGTTATATCATTATGAATTTGGCTTAATTCTTTTAAGAATGGATTTATTTTATTTTATTATTTTTTTGCAGAACTTGGGAGCATAGTTAAAATGAAAAATAAAAAAATGATAAAAATCACTGATGAAAACTAGATAAATAAATTGGACTTGTTTTCTTTGTTTCCTTAGAGATGCTGCCAGCTTCTCTTTTCCTGGGCTTCTAGCACCTTAAAACACCCAGACCCAAACAATTCATAAGTGGAACTGATTGAAACTCAGAATTTCTTGTTAGCATGAATGGTTTTCATTCCAATTCAAGACAAATAAGAAATGATCCAGGAAACTGGCTTTCTGACACAATTCCATGTTGGCTTTCAAAAATGTCCTTTCGGTATTCTGAAATTTAGGCTTGGATTTTCTTTGTTTGTTATTTTTACAGTATTTCACGATGTCCCGAAAGTCATCCTGCGTTTGATATGGATGTGTACAACTGTTGATCTGTCATAATTTGACGACAACTTGAACTGTTCAATTCTAAGCATTTAATATTTTTTTAGTTGATGCTTAAAACTGTTAAAGGAGGCTGCCGGTTAGTGCTGTTTGAAACACCTTGTCGGCTCAGTATCAGCGTACCTTTTGTTTGTGTTGTAATAACAGGTTTAATAGCACAGGGTATTACTCTTGACAGGGGATGAAAAACACTAATGCACAAAAATGATATTAAATTAAATTCAAATGAATTTTCAGAATCCCAGAAAAGCGCTAGCAATTTTTCAAGCAAAAATGTTTTTCTATAAGACTTCATTGATTTCGGTGATTTGATGAGAGGGGAAAAAATGAATTCCGATGAAAACTTTCTAGGTAACACTATTTATAACTCTTTAATTAACCAGGATTACACTGTCTAGTTGTAAAATGCTTTTCAATAATTGTTCAGAGCTGAATTAATGACCTCATTAAACAGAACTATAAAAGAAATTGGTAGATCAAATTTATATTGATTTTGGTTTTCAGTTCCAAGCCAGAAGTACATTTGTTGGCTAAAATGATTTGCTCTGTTAGGATGCTAATGCAGTTGCTGCTGGTTGGGAAAGGGCAACATATTTTCATTTTTAAAAAAAGTAAATGGTTTCATGCTGTTCATTTAGATGCATAAAAATCACATACAAGTACCTATGCTAGGCTTTGGGTTGCCCTGCTATTATTTGATATTACAGATTGGCTATAGTCCATATATATATATATATATATATATATATATATATATGTCAACCACCCCTCTTTTTCATACTCATCTTGGTGTCAAAGGGCAAGTGCAGGAGTTGTATTTAGGTTGATCTAAATGCCCAATCATGCAGGCATTCAGAGGGCTTAAATTGCCCAAAAAATTGCACACCTGATCGAAGTGAAAACACGTGCCTGCCAGGTCCTGGATGCTATTACCATGCTCTGAATTCAGTGCATCTAGAATATCCCAGGTTGTTGCTCAAGCTCTGATCTTTATTAATTTGGCATGGTGGTGTTTGCTATGACAACTACAAAGAGATTCACACCATGGCTTCTTGCAGATACAAAATTTACTCTGCTACTCGGGGTGCTTTAAGCAGTTTTACTGCAAATTATATCCTCTGCCTGTTCTGTGCAGGCTTTGGTTCAGATTCATTGCTGGTCTAATACTGCTGACTCCAGTGGAATAGGGCCCATTTACAACAGGAGGAAATTCAGCTGCTTGTTTCCCTACTGCAGGAAAGCATTTTCAATGAGCCTCTTTCATTGGTGGCAAAGCCACCACACTTTGTCCTAGATGGTTCAGTGGGCTGTGAACACGTAGCAATATTCTTCTCCCCCAGATGTCCCCCTCCAATATTAGCAGGGATTTGAATTTGGATGAAAGCAATGCACTCTATTGAGCTAGGGATTCATATCCGGATCATCCCGAAAGTGCTGCGGGATAGTCATTGAAATAGGATACATTACATAGTCCTTCTATTCAGCTTGCCACTCCTCTGGCCCAGCGGATCTGGGGAAGGGACTAAGCATGGCTGCTTTGGAAAGGCTGCACTTCAAATCCACAGTTTTACCAGAATCTCTTGGATCTAATCATTCCCTCCTGATTTCCACAAGGAATCTGCAGGGGATGTTACAGGGGATGGCAAAGCTCCTGCTTAAACCTCCCTGCCTCCCAACCCCACGTTGACCCTTGTGTGCGAGTGAAGGGAAGGTGGCGTTGAAGAGGATTCTTTCTGCCAGCCCCTCCCGGGAAAGGGGACGCCACTCAGCTAAGGTCCCTTGCACGCGCTTTACTGATGGGAGAGTTCCACTCCGGGCTATCAATCCTAATGCCCCAAAGGTGCGAAGGGATCAGGGCAAGGCTGTCAAGCATATGGCCAGATCTAGTCTGTAGAAACATTTCATCTGGCCCCCCGGGAGTTAGGGGGTACCTAGAATTCAGGGCTCCTGGGCCCTAATGGACCTGGCCATCAACAGCTACCTGTGGGCTGCGCTGTCGCCAAAAGCCAGTAGTAGCAAGCACAAGGGACAGAGCCAGGTTGCTTGAGGGCTAAGAGCTGCAAACAGCAGCTAGGCAGGCAGGGCCTTGGGGCCAGAATGAACACCCTTGTGACGGCTGCTGAGTCACCTGACCAGAAGGGGCGGGGCTTAGTGTATATATAAACTCGGGGCCTGTGCCTGCACAGTCAGTCTGGCCAGGGAGACTGTAGAGGCAAGAGCAGGGGAGCACCTAGCTGGCACCAGAATTTCCTTGAGGAAGGCAAATTTAGGGCTGCTGCCCTGCAGGGGAATATTACCCAGGTAAGGGGAAGCCTTGCTACACAGGGAGGGGTTTAGTTTGTGTTAGCCAGGGGGCTTCTTCCATGGTTACAGTTTTAGCCAGTGGTTTGGGTGTAGCTGAAATGGGAGTGTGAGGAGGCTATGGTGAGGTGCCAGCAGCGTGCTAGCATTTCAAGCCTTGCGAGGGGCTTTGGTTCAGGACGCTGTAGGCTCAGGATGGAGGGACAGGCTAAAGGCAGTCTGACAGGGAAGCTGGAGCCTGGTGCAGGTGGAAGCCAGATGGGGCTGGGGGGTCTGGTACCCAAGGAGGGACCTTGCACAGGAGGGTGGATCCCTGTGCACTTGAAGGACAGAGATCGGGCCAGGGGTCCAACACCAAGAAGGGTGTAGCTAGGACCGAGGGGCCCTGCAAACAGAAGGGCAGAGGCCAGGGCCTAGGGCCCAGCAGCTTGGGGAAAGGCAGAGGTGGGACCAGGGGCCCAGAGGCATGGAGACAGGGCTGGAGTCCAGCGCAGTGGGTCTGAGCTAAAGGGCCCAGCAAGAGCGATGGGATGGAGGACAAATGGGCTGAGATCCCAACAAGGGAAACTGATTGGACAGGTAACATCTCTGAGGCCTGGGAGTGGCTAACAGGGGAGATGAAGAGGCCACAAAATTGCCCTTAAAGCAGTGAGCATCAGCAGCTCCTGAGCGGATGAGAGTTCACTTGGGGATCCCGGGGCAGCCTCCCTCTTACAAGTATGTTTTTACACCAAGGCCCAGGGCAGAAGGGGAGGGTGCTCAAGGACAAGGTGAGGCAGGGGCTGAATGGCCACCCACAGGTGTCACGGCCACACCTGGGGCCACCTTCTGTTACGCGGGCATTAACTGTCCTGAAAACAAATGCAGGCAGTCTCAGGGGGATTGCTGGGGAGGCGAAGACTGTTTACTAGATGTCATAAGCTTATTGCACAATTGCTCTCTAAGAGAGCAGAGAAAGTCTTGCTTCAGGAATTTGCGAAGTCCGACACCAGGAGTCTTTTCTGTGTAAAAACACAGCTAAAGCAATCAAATTATAGATTTTATGAGAAAAGCACTGATTTTGCTAAGTGACACTATAAATCTCTTGGCTCTGTGAAGTTCCTTTAGTTGATATGTTGAGGTATTTCTTGGTACCTGGAATACTTGTTGCCACCCATCCCCTAAACAACATTTCGAAAGTTGTGGGAATAAAAGAATTAAGAGCCAGGTCGCCAAAGCTGGCTGTGACAACTATGTTGCTAAAAATACACCCGTGTCCTCTGGCCACATATTGGCTTAAGATGGAGAAATGATCTCTGAATGCAAAACTGTGGTACTTTGAAGATGCAACAAGGACCCTACCTGAGTTGACTCTGGCTGTGAGAATCTGGCCTCCAGAATACCCATGCTCCTTGAATTGCTCCCATATCTCTACTTTTGCTTTGAAGCTGATTGCCACAAACCTTTATTCAGATGCATGGGGGGTTAAGGGACAGTGTTGTTCCCTTTGATTTCCTTCCTGAGCCCTGCTTAAATTATGACTCCAACTGTTCTAACTCTTCCCTTCTTTCTACTTTCATAGTAGCTGAGGGGGAGAGAAACTTCTTTAAGACCATGGGTAAAATCACTTCCACTTTTTTTCAGGCCAAGGAGGACACAAGCAGGGAATCGACTGATATATATTTTTTTTTCCAGTCTCTTCCTGGGACTACGTGCACGTACATCACCCTGAAGTTGGGGTAGCCATTAGGCCTGTGCAAGTCGGCAGCGGTCCAATCTGGCTTCAGATCCGGCTGCATCAGATGTCCGTGATCCAATTCAGAGCTCCGGACTGGGTTTCTGCCTTAATCCGGCCTGAACTTTGGAGCCGCCTCAGAGATCCGGCCATAGAGTATAATGGGGAATCAATGAAATATCTATAACTTGGTTGGTTTTTGTCCGATTTGGATGAAACTTACAGAAATGATAGCCCTTGCTGAGAGTATGAAACCTACTAAGTTTCAAGTTTCGGTGCAAGGGCTTGGGGGGGACTGCACCCCAAATTCTTGAAAGCCAAACTCGTGTCACAGCTGTGTCACACCACAGGGGAGTCAAAACAGCAGGGCTGGTAGCTCTTACTGGGGCCACAAAGCCTGCCACGTTTCAAGAAGATCAGTGCAGGGGTTTGGGGGGAACTACACCCCAAGCTGCGGACAAGCAAAACTCGTGCCATGGGTGACACTGCGTGTGTTCAGGCGCAGCGGGGTGACAGCTGCAGGGATGGCGGCCCCTGCTGTGACGCCTGCCAGCTGTGGAGGAGATGGGTGCAGGGGGATTGTGGGGTCCTGCACCCCTAGCTGCTGTCGGGCAAAACTGGGCCAAGACTGGCTGTCTTGGGGCAGTTGATTGTCTGTATTGAGTCTTTCCTCTCCTTAGCCTGATTTTGTAGGTGCTGATTGATGCTCGTTAAGTCATTATGTAGTAGTTAGGTCCTGCGTATTGAGCTGGTCCCTGAGTGGATCATGGTTGGTTGATAACTGGTAACACAGCAGCTCAGCAGCCAGGCCTGCAGCAGTGTCTCGCACACCCCCAAAACGGACACAGTCAGTCCCACAAGCAGCCACGGCACGAGTTTTGCTTGTCCACGGCTTGAGGGGCAGTTTCCCCCAAACCCCGGCAGCGAACTTCTTGAAACTTGTTTCATCCTCTCTGCAGAGTCTACCACCCTCGAAAACTTCATCCAAATTGGACAAAAAACCCCAAAGTTTATTGATATTTTATTGTTTCCCCATTATACCCTATGGCCAGATCTACAAGACGGCTCCAAACCATTTCCGAAGGTCTGAAGCACTTCGGGAAGCCTAACAACACCACGACTTTGACCCATATGGGCTGCTTCAGACCCCGAAGCGACCAAAGCTTCTCCGGATCCGAGGCTCTGTCCAAAGCCACGCGCAGCCCTAGTAGCCATTAGAGTTACCCCCTAGCCCTTGATAACTTAACTGAAACTTCAGAGAGTAGAAGCCAGGCAGATGGATTGTGGAGATCAGGGGAAAACTAGAACTGCTTTATTTTGAATTGACAACAAGAAAAGTCTGGTGTTAAAGCTGTTTATTGTACTATTGAGATACATTCTTGACAGTTTGCATTAGTTTTTATTTTTTTGAGTGCAATAGTAGGAATAACCATTTCAACTGAAGAAATAATGTAGCAGAGGCACTTGTTACATGCAAATTAAATGACTATTTGTGCCTGGTGCTGCAGCCCTGACTAACGAACTTCCACCGACCTTGAGGAAAGCTCTCCTGACCGGGGGCTGCAGGATCAGAATGGAGTGTGCGCTGGGGAATAGCTCACCCTGGGGGAGAACTGCCAAGCTCCAGCTGAGACTGCAGGTGGGATGCTTTGCTTTCAGCACAGAACTTGGCATTGCCTTGGAGCTCCAGCAGTAAAGACATGCTGGCTTGCCAGTGCAATTCTGGGGGGGGGGGGGAATTAGAGTACATTTGCATACTCTATAAAAATGCAGTAGACTTAAGTTGACATGAATGTCAGGTGGAAACATCGGAGATGAGCATGCAGATTCTTATGGAAATCTTAACAAGCATGAGGAATTCTCCTTTTTCTGACAGAAGTATGACTCGGGTAGGTTACAGCTGGAAAATAAGTGCATTATTATTACAAAATCGAGCTCTTGAGGCAGCATCCCACTTGACGTGCCCCCAGAAGCAGTCGTAAGGTAGCCTATACAGCCAAATGAATACAGCAAAGAAAGTGTTTGCCATTCTCCTTGCAAATAAACACTGCTAGTCTATTTCCCTTCTATTCCTGACCCCTTTTTCTTTATCTCAAATCTTAGTCCTGGGAGAGCCTGAGTGCTGCAACCCCAATTCAGCAAATCGTTTAAGCATCTGCTTGTATGCAGCAAAGTACTGTGGCGCTGAGCACGTGAGCCTGTACTAGCTGTATTATTCATGGGAAATACTTTGTGCAAAGTTACCCTTGTTTCCGTTGGCTGTTTAGCCACTAGTTTTACAAGTGGGAATGCTCCTCATCATAGTTTGGGCAAATACATTTTAGTTTTAACCTGTTCACTGTCGGTGTATATTTATGCCATTTGAGTTGTCATGTGGTACGTTTTCTGGTTCCTGATTGGCTAGCCCATGTTTTAGGCAGATAGATATTCACCAGGATTTTTTGTATGGGAGGGGAAAATGTGCACATAATGGCATCATAAATTTATGATTTTTTTTTTCTTCAAGGTGCTTAATTTCTCTGAGGTAGAACGCATCTCGTGAGTTGTTGCAACTGCTACGCTAAAAATTCTTCCTTACCAAACAGTAAGCAAAGAAAATTTCCTCTTGCCTAGTTCTGGATGACAAGCCTGGGCTGCCTCTTGTGTATTGCCTTGCCTTTTTTATCCTTGTGCAATCCAGATGGATCACCACAAGGCCAGCACTTAACATTTGCAAATAAAATGTGGGAATAATGGTATAACGGATCATTTGAAGATCAAGACAAGTGCGCTGTACTCTAATATTCTTTAATTGTGATTCCTGAAACTCAAACGCTAGAAGATGTGGTGAGAACTGAACCAGCTTAGCCAAAACTGATCCCCAGCTCTATGTCCTTCTTAGGGCTTGCTTGCATTCACTGGCATGCCAGGGCCAAAAACCCATGGGAGACATTGACTTTGAGCCACTGTAAGGGCTGATATTTTCAGAGCATTAAGAATTGCACAGTAATAACAACAGATGAAGATGTTTAAAGCAACCCCTTGTCAAAGAAAGATCAAAAGCTGTAGTGGCTTTTCCAGTTTTGGGGTTACACAGGTTCATGGGGAACAATACAAATAACATCGTTCAAGGAAAAAAAATGTGCCAAGCTGAGAATTTTATTAGAAAAGGCATCAAGGAAGCCTTGTTGCCTCAAAGGGCTTCGTGTTACTCAAGTTACAGTCGGCATCTTTTCCATTTTTAAGCATGGAGGTCTCTATGCAGGAAGCAGCTGTACTGTCAAGCAGCAGCACACACATCCCCAGCTGATGTGTGAGACATGGTAACCAGTGTGCTGTCAGAGGTATTTGCATCACCCTGTGTGCCTTGGAACGGCTGTTTAGTACGCGTCCGTCATGGAACAAGAAGGCCTCCACGGTTGTGCTGTGTTGTGAAAGCTTCCAGCAGTGTCCCTTTCAGTCATCCAGGTGCTGCTCCTCCCATGTGGAGGTCGGGATGGCACTGTAAGGGTCCATAATGACTTTTGCACAGCGGATAATCATCACAATCAGGAAGAGGCAGAGGAAGACAAAACATGCTAGTGTCAGTCCTTTGTCCACATCAACATATACAGGCTCTGGTGTTGGTCCTTCCATTTTTCATACCTCTCCCCCTCTGGGTGTATGTTGACTGCTACCATGATCATGCACCTGCAAAACAATCATGCTGTCAGACATTAAGAAAGTGGATGCGTGTTGCTGATATGGGGGGAGGGATGTCTTCCACTGAAGAGAATTTTGCTCTTGTGGGGTAAAACTGCTGGACATGTTGTGGGCAGACAGCTAGCAGGACTGGAAACAGAACCCTGTCTAGACCTTCTCTTTAATTTAGTCCATTCGTATTTATAAGCCTCTCTCTAGGTAACAGATACAGCTGTTTTCCCTTTTTTAAAGGGAAGATGGTATGAAGGCAGATAATCCACCTGAAACCTAGTCCCTCATTTTGTTTAAAAAAAAAAAAAAGAATTCCAAAAGTCCCTACATTTTATTATTTAAAAAACAGTGGTAGTCTTTCTTGACTGGTTGAAGACCCAGTAAAAGAGCAGCAATATCTAAAGTGCTGTCAAATGAACAAAGCAAAATGGAAAATGTGTTTTAAAAATATTTTGCCTATAGTTTTGTTCAGTTGTAGTGATCACAAGTGCTACTGGCACTAAGAGGAGCAGTGTCACAAAGCTTAAGGGTCATTGCTTTACAGAGATGCAGAAGATAGTGTATGTAATAGTATAGGGTTTCATTTTGTGTGCCCTGAGGCTCTCATCTTACCGTGTCATCTGGTTCCAGGAATAAACCAGACTCAAGCAGAGATCTTTGCTGTCCAGTTGAGTAACTTATAAGTGTGCTAGGCCATAATGTCATTAATACTAGGAAGGGAACTGACCTGACTTCCATAATGAGTCATTGCCCCAGAATAGGGCAGGGTAGGAGGGGGGAACTTTTCTTGACCTCCACCCCAGCCAGGCTGGGAAGTGAAGACAGCAAAGGCTTCTTACTGTAAAAGAACCAGAACGTTGTATGATGCTATACAAATCTCCTGAAGCTTTGTAGCATGGTATGTATAGTCCAGTTCTGGTACCTCTTTCCTTTGGAGGAAGGAAACCAGGACTAGATCAAAAAGCAACTTGGTACTAAACAGTGCATCACTAAAAAGGGAAAGAAAGATGGTGCTGCCGACCAGTCTGAACTTCAGCACAAGTTTGTGCAGGTGTGTTCAGAGCAGTTCTTCACTTGGGTCGAGTGAGAGTACTGCGGTTGGGGATGTGGGTGCTTGGAGAGGTGGAGACTGAACAGCCTCAGGAAGGTACCATGTTATCTGTGCTGTGATGTGGCCCTTTGGCTGCCGTATTCCAGAATCCACTGGAAAATTGTTTGAAGGGTTGTAGGATGTCTGGGCCTCTCTTACCCAGCAGAAATCCACACTGTTCTTGGGTCGTGCAGACTTCTCATCACGAGCCAATTCAGAAAACAGGCTTCAACCTTTTCCTTCTCCTCCTTATCACGATGAGTTCCTCAGGAGTTAGTGAAGAGATGGTCTTCCAAAGTACCCCAGATGGGGTCACTAATAACTAGACAGAGAATCACTATTGAATTTTTAGGGGTTGCTAGACTATGAAGGTAAGTGGTAGTAATATGTTAAAATTCTTTCTATAAAAAGCTGCATGATCACTATTACTTTCTGAATGTGTACCTAGATGGAGAAACACTGCTAACCACCATTAACTGCTGCTTTCTGAATGCCTCATGATGCATAGCTGGTGAGTATGGTGGGTGTACACATTTTAAATCCTCTAGCCATGAAGAAAAGGAGCCAACTTAATTTTAGGAATATGATAAAAGGCCCACTCTGCTAATTAAAAACAATGGTGATCTTGGTGTAATATCTCTAATGAGGGTTGCTAGAGACTTAGTGAAAGCAGCTGTTGGAGAGAAACCTCATGGTTGTTCAGCAGATGAGCCCCACTTCAGAGTGATGTGGGAAGCATCCGACCTGGGTGGGAGAAACCAGCAGTGATCAGAGGCCATTTACTTGAAAAAGCAGGTGGAGTTGTCCTGTTGGCCACAACATCTTTGTGGGACATACTAAACCCATGCCTACCCGCGGGGGAATTGTCTGATGGTGACAGGAGCTAAACCTGCCGCCTTGAGCTAATTCCACTCCAGTCCTGCCTCTCTCCTGATTTGAGGCTCTGCATGCAGGTAATATGGTTTGGACTTCAAAACCTATGTCCAACTAAATTAAAGGGCTTTTTCTGCAAACCTTCTGAACTGATTCACATGCAGCTTGAAATCAGTACAAGTAGACCTCTTCTTTTTGCAGCATACTAGATTTCATTTGTTTCAGGTAAACATCTGAAACAAATTTATACTCTGAGAGCAAGCAAAAGCATGCATTTGGGAATGCTGTCTGGCTGTTCTTTATGCTGCTTTCCCCTGTTGCTATTACCTAGTACTGCCAACCTGTGCTCTTAAAAGAAATCGGCCACTTTAAAATAGAATACCTTTGTTCCCATCCTCTGCGTGATGTCTGCTGTTTTATTAGCGGGAATGGGAGAAGGAGAACAGTGAAGTTTCAGAAGGGTTTTTTTGTTTTTTGTTTTTTTTTTAAGGCATTCATTTATGGTGCAATAAATAATACCTACCTGGGCCCCCTTCTCTTTCCTCCATGATTAGTTTGCTCCCTGCGTTTGGCTGGTCTGGAATTTGCCTGACTCTTGGCTGACTGGCATCATCCATGTCAGCTCCTCAGGCAGCTCCTCCTTGCTGTGTGAAGCACCAGGGTACCCTCTTCTAGCAGTCATTAGGTATTTGCGGTTTCTAGCAGGTGGATATGGTAGAGGGTCTGCTCAGAGAGGTACTAAGTTTTGCATTGCGTAGCATCAGACTTTGTGTTGCCCTTGTTAGCGTTCTGCTAAACCTGGTACTGGACTTTACCCCTGCTGTACCCAGCATCTGCATCCTCTGTGCAATACCATCAGATATCATCACTATCCTGTGGGAAGACTGCCATGATATCTCTTCCTCCTGCTCAGTATCAGCCCAGGAAATCCAGGACCTCTTTTTCTGGTCTAAGTAGCAGTGTGGGGTTGACCTTCAGTTGTGCTTGTAGGTATCTTGCTGGTGGGTTTTTTAGATGGGGACACAAGCTTCTGCACAGTGAGATGTCTGGACAGGCTTCAAAACTTTGAGCAGAAAATCACTGCAGGGACTGTTGCATTGTAGTCTTCCCACTGGAGGACTGGTTTTTTTTTGTCGGTGTGGGTACTTCTGTATCCAGAAGCACTGCGTCAGCAGAACTATGGACAGAGGACTTATGGCACTGGTTTAATTTCACAAGTGTAAATTCAGGGCCTTGCCAGCTCAGCAGGACTCGGTTATGGATGAGGGGCACGTGCAAGGATACATGGCAGAAGCAAAAATGTTACTGGCAAAACTGCCTAATGTAGACCAGGCCACAGTGAAATATTCCCAGAATACAAAGTAATCACGTTAATGCATTGGGACGGGAATCCCAGAACACTGCTGATAAGACTGTCAAAGGCAACGTTAACAGTGATAGAAGACAGATGAATCTGGACCTGTTCTTGAGGTGATGTTAAAATGGGTAAGAAGTAAGAACTGAAGTAGGACTAAGGCCCTAAATCAGGAAACATGCATGCTTGATCTAAAGGCTCATTGACTTCAATGGGACCTAGGCAAGTTATGTAAGGCCCCTGCTGAACCAGAGTTGCTTTCCTGAATTGGAAGTGTAAATGTCCTAGTAAAAGATACTTGATTTTTCTTCCTTAGTTTGAGTGTCTTATGTTTGCATCCTCCTTGATATTCTCAAGGGAGAAGTTGTTATCTATTCTCAATGTCTATGCGAATCCTGTGCGGGTGACCTAATGGGCCAGAAGCCTCCATGGTTAACTTATCCTTACACAACAGGACAACGCTCCTCTGACTTTCTGGATCCTTGGAGCCTCTTTGTGAAGCAGATCAACCTGAGATGCTTTTGTTCTTTAGCCCCACAAGAATGACCTGGCTCTCCAAGTCACCCTGTTATTCCCTGATGTGACCGATAACCCAAAGCATTTAGTTCATGTCTCTAAAAGGGGGAATTTTCCTTTGCAAACCCAGCTGTAGAGGTTTGTGTCAGCATGCTGTTTGTACTCATCTGAATCATATGGTGGATTAGTTACCAGACTGCATTTGACAGTGTTCTGCACTGCTAGTTTTTGGAACTGCTCGGGCATTACGGTGAGCTCAGCAGTGTAGAAAACTACCAGAAATTCCAAATATCACAAAAGGATGGTGTTTTCAGTCTGTTTATTATCCTTGGGACGTGGATCCTCTGGAGCAGAGTCTAAATTACCACTAGAATCGAGCAGGAGATAGTAGCATGAAAGGAATTATTTAGAAGCCAACATCAGTAGATGTGTGCTGTAGGAAGGGCAACTCTTTTATCTATTTATTTTTTAAATCTAGCAATAGTAAATATCCCATCTGGGCATCATGTCCATATGTTTAGCTGAGATGTTACCAACATGGTCACATAGTGGCAGCCACCATAATTAGAGAAGTGATATATGAATTGGCCAGTGAAAGTGAATGGGTAACACGGGACACTCCTTACCTACCAGTGGGGGGGCGCGCGGACCGCGCTGGCGCTTCTGGGGCGGACAGGGTTGCCGTGGGGCCTGCCCGTCGCTAAGAGCAGCCAGGGTTGCCGTGGTACTGGCCAGCCCGGGGGATGGGAGGGGAGCACGGGGGGGTGGGCGGAGGGGTGCGGGGGCGCG
>JAGPOW010003364.1:14982915-14999614 GCA_030014935.1 Caiman crocodilus
GGCATCATGTCCATTTGTTTAGCTGAGATGTTACCAACATGGTCACATTGTGGCAGCCACCATAATTAGAGAAGTTATATATGAATGGGCCTGTGAAAGTGAATGGGTAACACGGGACAATCCTTAAATAAAACTCCCCCCCCCCCCCGCATCTGTCCAGAACAGAAGGGCTTAACTCCACGTTATAAAGTCAAATCTACATTGCTGGCAAGTACGACTGCAAAACTGGCTGGTCTGTGACACGGGAATGATTAATGGTATAACTGTCCTCACATGATGAGGAAGAGTTGTGCCAGAGCCCTCCGACAGAAAAGATGCTCTCTCCAAGTAATCAAGCAGCATATCCAATATGTGTGGTAGGGGATCTAGGCTACTGAACAGTTAGCACACGGAGTGAGGCACCATTCAGTCCAATAGAGGCTGGATTATCTCAATCTGCTACGACATCGGGCATTCCTGCCTCTGAAAAATTCACTAGCGCCGTGTGTTCGGTTCAGTAATCAATCTACTTACTAAATGAAGTGTCTTTCTAAAACAGGATAACATACAGATGAATTTTAGGGTTGAGCAGGACAATTAATCCAAGTATCCAGTAGAGATTAAAAGAATAATGGCAGACAGATGGGGAGATATCAAAAGTAAAGGAAATTGAGCTCATTTCTATGTAGTATTTCAGCATAAAGGTTATCAACAGGCTCAAGGACAGGAATAAAAAGTGAGCTGCTATTATAGTAGAAATATGGATTTTTGAATGTGCCAAAAACATTGTAGATCATGATTCTGACCTCGATGTATTATTTTTATGTGCTTTAAAAAAGGGATAGCAAGGACAGACTTGGATCCATGCTTGAAATTTAGATCCTGATGCATATTTCTTTTTCTCTCTGCAGGATCTTGGTTAGATGCTATTGTTAAGTGTTGCCAAATCTCATGATTGCTATCAGGTGTGTATTTCATAAAACCTCCATTCCTGGAGTCCTGATGTGTGCAAATCTCAACTTCCCTTAAAAAGAAGCATTCCTAGGCCTAGTAGTTCCTGAGCAAAACTTGAAGGCATGGCATACGCACGCTCTGGAGGCTGACAAAAATGGAAGGCAAACAAAAAAGATCAAAAGTGTGTGTATGGATTATGTAATTTTTTTTTTTTTTTTTAAGTCTCGCTTTTTTAAGTGAATCTCAAGGTAGTTGGAGGGGCCCAGCAAATGATTTTGAGCACTTTGGATGGGAAATACTGTATGTTTTGTTGCAGTAAATTCATTTGTTCTACTTCCCTCGCTTCCCTGCCGTCTGCTGCTGACTTAGTATTGATGAATGTTGCGTTCTGTAAAATGATTCTTTTACCACTGCCTGGCACAGAAAACTAAGTCTTGCATGCTTTATATTATTTGTTCGGTTTTTACTTTGGCTGGCTGTTAATAGATACCTTCTTCTGTGTTTGTCTGGTGGAATTAATAAGAGTGAATATTAGATAAGGAAGTCTAGTAAGCGGCACTATTTAAATGACTTCATTCATTGGGTATTCTGCGGACAATTACAATGTGCTTTCAAATCCTGAGATTCACATTTCAATTCTTTAAATTCAGCTCCCTTGGTTAAACCATGTGCTGATGACTCAGTAATCCATTTTATCATATTGTTATCCTCCTGCTGTTTCTTCATGCTTGAACCAGACTGTGAACGTACAGTACACATTGAATGCCAGCTTCTGTATCGCTGCTTTCTGGTAAGACCCCAATTCAGCAAAGCACTTCAGGATTTTTTAATTAAAGTCAAGCATCTGATTAAGTCCCTTACAGAATAGGGTCTATGTAACCATACCAGGCAAGAGTCTACAGGTCTTGCTACAGCTACCATGCACTGATACACAGTGAACAAATCGATTCTTCTTTTTCTGGTTTTCTCAGTCGGTCAACTCTCATTCCAAGTAATACCTCCAGACCTGTGGTGCAACAAAATGGCAGAAGGGTGTCTAAACTCCAGCTGGGCTTGACACTTTTTAGACTGCCTGCTGGATATCTGTCTGACTCCTGTATTCATCCACAGGGGAATGCATTAGCTTTTTAAAATAGCTTTCAGAGAATTTGATCCCAATTATTGCAGCAGATCAGATCTGCTTCTGATCTGAACTGAGCCAGCTAGAAGGAAACAGACAGGAAAAAAGATAATTACAAAAGCCAAATAAAATCTCCCTCAGTTAAGAGGCTGATTATCACAGAAAGCGAGGGTTGGGAGGGACCTCAGGAGGTCTCTAGTCCAACCACCTGCTCAAAGCGGGACCAGCCCCAACAAAAGCTCTGTCTAGCCAGGTTTTGAAAACCTCCAAGGACGGAGCTCCCACCACCTCTCTGGGTAACACGTTCCAGTGTTTGACGGCCCTGCTAGTGAGACAATTCTTCCTAATATCTAACCTGAACTTTGTTGCTCCTTGTTCTGTCATCTGCCACCGCTGAATAGTCCAGCTCCATCCTCTCTGTCCCCCTTCAGTAGTTGAAGGCTGCTATTAAGTCTCCTTTCAGTCTCCTCTTCTCTAGACTAAATATGCCCATTTCCCTCAGTCTTTCCTCATAAGTCATGCCCCCATCCCTTCCCCAGTTTTGTCACCCTCCACTGAACTCTCTCCAACTTATCCACATCCTTTCTGTACTGGGGGGACAAAAACTGGACGCAGCACTCCAGATGTGGACTCACCAGTGCTGAATAGAGGGGACTAATCACTCCCCTTGATCTGCTGGCAACACACCTACCAATGCAGCCCAGGATGCTGTTAGTCTTCTTGGCAACAACTGCACGCTGCTGGTTCATATCCATCTTATTTGTCCACTGTAACCCTCAGGTCCTTTTCTGCAGAGCTGCTACTTAGCCAGTCAGCCCCCAGCCTGTATTAGTGCATGGGATTGTTCTGTCTTAAGTGCAGGACTTTGCACTTGCCCTTGTTGAACCTCATGAGATTCCTTTTGGCCAAATCCTCCAATTTCTCTAGGTCACTCTGAATCCTAGCACTACCCTCCAGTGTATCTACTACTCCCCTGTAGCTTGGTGTCATCTGCAAATTTGATGAGGGTGTGCTCCATGCCATCTTCCAGATTGTTGATGAAGACCTTGAACAAAAGCGGGTTAAGTTTGGATGGCGTTAGACTGAAAGATAAGAGAACTATAGTGCTTCAGTGCTTGCTATATAAAAGTTAAAACAGTAGCTAGTAGACAATTAACCAACAGTAAAATTAAAGCTTTTGAGAAAGGGTGAACTACATTCTTGGGTAAAGGATTCATTCAGATTTTCAGTGACGACCTTGCATGGCCTCTCTGCAACAGGGTGACTCTCACTTTAAGAAAATATAACATTAACTACTTCTTGGTTTCCCTGTTCTCCAGCCCTATGCTGGACACGGAGTACATCCTTTGGTGCATGGGGTCTGGGGCTCTCATTCATGGAAAAGTGTGCGTGTGCGTGTGTGTGTGTGTGTGTACATCTTCCTCAGTGCATGCAATAAGCCATGTATTGCATCAGGCAAAACGAACAGAGTCGCAAGTCATCTGGTAAAGGAATGAAATGATTGTCAGAGCTTTGTCTTAAGGTAACGACCTTGAGAACTGTGCTGATCTACCTCATCTGTGAAGCTGGCCAAACCCTTTAAATTTTGCTTTGATGTCCATTTCCCTTGAAGGCAGGATATCCTATGATGCTCTTTTCCTCGGAGGCCTGCCCTAGAAGTGAGGGTATTTCACGTTATGTGACCTAATGCTGCATAGACGAGCACTGCGTAAAGGTTTTGCAAATGTTGTATTATTACTGTTTTCTGCATCAACTTTTAAACTACCTGTTGCTGTACTGGATGGCTGAGATGTACTGGGAGGAACCTTGTTCTCATCCAGCAAAAAAACCCAAACCCCAGTCGCTGTTTAGGTCCAAGCAATTTTGGTACTGTTCCTTTAAATATATGGTAATGAGCTGCCCCAGTAAAAATATATTCCCGAGAGGGCAGGGAGAGAGAGGTGGAGTGGCATAAATATTAACTGTTCCTTGTGTGCTTAATTAGTTTTCCCATACAAGCCTAAACAGAATTTGCATAGTTTATTCCTGTTGGCAGCTGGAACCACTGTGTGCGTGCGAGAGAGATTTATCAGATCCCAGTGAGGTGGCTGGTGTTTCTTTCTGCTTTTAAATTTTGTTTTAAATTGCTTTCATTTAATAAATAGTTTTTAAATAGCTGCAGCAGGAAGGGATATCATACACCTGTTTGGCTTCGCAACGGATCCCTGTCACCATGTCAAGAGGGGTTAATGGCATTCTTTATAGCTCTGTCTAGATTTTCCTTCAGACTCTGCTGATTGCTGGAGGGCTACTTTTGAGAGTTTGCCACGACCGGTTTGGGGAATCGTTTCCACGTCAGCTTGTCTCAGGAAGACATCTGTACTGTGATGCAGCCAGAACAGACAGCTGGGACTGGGTCCCAGTATCCTTGCTGGCAGTTATGGAGCAGCTAAAGCACTGAATTCTGTTGCAAATAAAACTGGAGCAGAGGGCAAATGACACTTAACAGTAATGCAACCTAGAAATGCTGAAACCAGATCTAGGGTCAAGCCATCCTCTTCTTTTAAAGTGCTCTCACTCTGAAATGTAACTGGATTGACTCCACTGGTGTTGATCCTACTTACGTATTCTGGCATCAGTGTAAGAGGCCCACGTTATATTAATTCTACGCATCTATGTTAACACAAGTGGCAAGTGTTTGGAGCAGGCCCCGGGGACTCCTGGGGACAGAAATTGCATACAAGCTGGTGTAAGTGATAGGGAACCCCTCATCTCCTCCCATGGGTGGGTTAGTCTTGGTCCAAGCTGTCTGCTCCAGCCAAGCAGGGAGGCATGCTCTAGCGCCCCCCAGCTTCTGGCCTGGGTTACTACAGGCATATAGCTGCATTTCCAGACTCAAACAGCAATGTCTGTTCATTTGGTTATTGGCTCAATCTACGCAGCTTAGACTAACCTGCAAAGATTGAATCAATTCAGCCTCAGGCTTTTTAACTGTTTGTACGTAGCCTAAATATTTTAAAACCATTTCAACCCTTAACTTGCCATAGTCTAATCTATTTTTTTTGAATGAAACTGGAAATGTGTTATGCATGTGCATATAATTTTTAAACACGCCTCCCACCCCGCCACACACACACCAAGATGAAAGAGAGATCTCTTGTCTTGTTCTGTGCGTGTGTGTGTGTGTGTGTGTGTGTGTGTGTGTGTGCACACGCATATAAACAGAACAAGATGATACAGTTGTTAATAATAATCAGTAATAATTATGCAGTTATGCAGTAAAAACTATGCAATTTTATATATTGTGTATATAAAATAGTGGACTTTATATATGTGCACATAAGCCCCACTCATTATATTGTGCCTTTCAAGGGATCATTTCTGGGGGGAGAGGGGGTGGAAACTAAGCAGGTTTTAATTTTATCCAAATGGATTTGCTCAATCCTTCATGTGAAATGACTCCTGCTCACTTCTGATTCAAAGGCAGCCTAACTCTGCAGTAGTGAACACACAGTAACATGCAAATCAGATTCAGGCCCAGGAAAGACCCATTTCCTTACCGTCCCCAAGCAGCAGAAGCAATCTGTCATAGCAGCATGCACGCTCTGCTGCCGTTACAGTCCATCGGACATATATTCATAACCGTCCTTTGTGCCCAGCACTCCCATCCTGACTTAATAGATTTTTTTTTTCTCCCATTTCCTTCTAATACAATATAGAAAGTTTACGGGGGGTGAGGAGGAGAGGAAGGGAAACTGCATTTGATTTGCATAAATACAATTACATCCATACCTTCCAGTTGCCCAGACCTGAGGCTTTTTCAGTCACATACTAGCATTCCTGTAATGGGGGCAGTCCCAGTTGTCACCGTAGTTAAAGTTGTGTTGGTTCTCAGCATGGCTTTACCTGCGCACAGAATCTAACCTAATCCAGATTCATTTCCACGCAGACCTGGAAGCAGTTCTGTTGTCACCTTGGTCTCCTGCAAAAAAAAACCAACCTCATTTGCATATGCACAGTGACTGTAATAGATCTGATTAAATTATAGAGATTCATTCTAGCAAGAGGCTGAGAAATGCTTAGATTTATTTCCAAGTGAGGTAAAGAATACCCATTGTATTTATTTCAGATTTCCTCCCAGTTAAGGTCTTTGGAGACTTCTGGTTTTAAACACTACCCCATTTTTGTACCAATATACTTTTGGGAAGGTGGGAGGCATATCTCATTCATAGTTACGTAGCAATTAGTTAGAAGTTAACAAGCTGTCTGGGATCTTTTCAGTTTCTGGACTTTTTAGAGCTGGCTGGGAATTTTTTAACAAAACTTTGTCCAGAAAATGCTGATAAATTGACAGGGAAAGATTCACTTTACCAAGCTTTTCAACTCCAATTTTGAAAAAAGCTTGGAAATTGTTGAAAGGCTTAATCCTGACATTTCCAATTTTCCCATTCAAACTGTTCTATCTGATTATAATACATACCAGACAAAGCTCAAAATTGATGTGCCATTTTTCAAAATTATCAATAGATTCTAATCAACCTGAACAGAATTTTTTTTTACAGTTTTGGTTTTGATCGTTTGATTTCTTGTCCAAACTTGAGAGAGATTTTTCTATGTCTCAGACATGTTTGTCTACCCTGAGCTTGACATTTCCGGGATTGGAGAGTCTCCAGTTTCTCCTTGTTGCAGAGTTTAACCACCCTTTCTCTTTCTCTCCAGTCTACATTTCTTCTGTGGCAGTTAGAGGCCATTGCTCCTAGTCCTGTCCCTACAGCCGGGATGAGGAGGTTATTTTAGGGTGCCTGTAGGGAGCTTCTCCCAGTTGTAATTTGAAATTCAAATGTGTACATGTTTGAAAATGTAACAAGTGGGTCAAGAAAGTTGGCTTTGCAGGCCAAGCAGAGATAGGAGTCCAGCAACTGAAAGGTGGATGTGCAAGGACCGATTGAGAAGGGCCCTGAAAGTGAAGACAAATAGCTTCCAGGTGTTGTGACTGAGAAGGGGAAGCCATTGGGAAGATGCAGAAATGTGCAGGGTGAGACTGCAGTTTATAGTAGAGCAAAAGGCATTGCTGTAGTTGAAGCACAGCATGAAAAGAGCTTGAAGGAGTGTTAGGTATGGGTAGATAGATAAAGCTGTAACTATGAGATGTTATGTGGAAAGGATCTGCAAGGTCTAGGCATAGTTGGGATATGAGGATTTGGAAAGAAGTCCAAGCCAAAAATGATGCTCAGCTTATGGACCTGGGTGACGGACAATAAGGGAGGGTGATGTGCATGGCATGGAAGAAAGAGGGTAGCAGTGAGGAGTTAAGAAAGAAGACAAAGTACTCTGTTTTAGCCATATATTTCTCCCATGTCAGATGAATTTGCCTTTAATTTCAACTTCAGATTTATAAAAGAGGAGTCTGGACACTTAATCGTATCATAATAATCCAACTTTGATTTAAAAACTCCCAGCCCCAGAGCACAGGGAGAAATACCATAGATAGATACAGACAGATGGGCTTTTTTCTATGGCCATAGAGCCATAATCTTACTGCTGCCTTCATTGAAAAACTAATTGCCCTTTTATGCTTATAGTTCTTTCAGCAGAAAATCAATATCTCATTTCAGGAGCCCAGCCTCCATGAGGTCCTGATTACCTTTTATATACCTGTAGGTTTTCTTCCCTACTCTCACTTCCCGTGATTATTGACTACCGCTGGAATTAGCAGAGCTGCTGGTACTTCAAAATCTTCTGATTGGTTCAACTGATGAAGATTCATTCACTACAGAGCCCACTTGATCATGATCAAGAGAGGTAACTAATGTTTCCCAGCACATTTAGCTTTGATAAATCTAGTTCATAAATAACTGTCAATCAGTACTTCCTTTGAAGATTATATGGTGCCCTCCCCTCTCCAACCCTCCCCACCCCCCACCCCCCCCAAAAAAACCCTGCAAGCACAAATGCGCATAAAGCGGTCCAGAGAAGGCATTTTGGCTTGTTATTGTACAAACATTTCTCTCGTTTTTTGATGTTGAGAAACTTGGATCACATAACATGAATCTTAACTGGGAAGAAGTTGCAAGACAAATTTAAAATAATTTGGCAGTTGTTATAATTTACTGAATGAATTTCCCCTTAAACTGATCTAATAGCTGATCATTTTTCATTCATTTTTGAAGAGCTGACATTTCCTTAACCAAACTTTGCTGCTTGGAAAAATCAAAGATATTCTAGACGTAGAAGATAATTAGCTCCCTGGCTATTGAGACATTTTGAGTTTACAAGCTCTGAATACCAGAATCTGAGAGCCCAGTAATCAGCTTGATAGGCAGCATTTGTCTTCTATGGCAATCTGCTAAATTGTAGCTGAAAAGCTAACTTCTAATGCATTTTTTTTTCTTCATTGCACCCAAAAAATTACTTTGCAAGCTTGCAAAAAAAGTGAAAGAATGCAGAAAGTCATGATATAGGCTTGAAGTAACAGAGCGTAGGATATAATTGTTCAGGATTTTTCTTTACAAGCTTTTTTGTAGAGGGGGAAGGATTGGAGATCTTTCCCATGGATCAGCCTGGCTTGAAAACTTTGTGGCATCCTTCTGCAGCCAAAAAGACTGAACCACACAAAGCACGTTAAGGATTTGAGGCTCCTGTATGCACTGCAGGAGACCTCCTTTAGTTCTGTTTCTAACATGGATGTGTCCAAACTGGCAATGTTTTTCAGTAACGTTTTATGTTGATCTGTATTTATTTGGAACAGGTTCCAATATTTACTCTCCACTTGGTAGGGCTGCTGGGAGGCTTTAATCATTTCTGTTTGTAAAAGGCTTTGGGAACCTCGAAAAGATGGCACTATGAAAATGCAAAGTAATTGTACTGACCCCTAGAGTCTAGATGGATTTGAACAGCTAACCTCTGCCAATATTTGGACAACTCTTAATGTAATAAATATTTTTGGAAACAGAGGGTTGAAACTGATGTGCTTGTCACTCGATGTACATCTAGCCTTAAGTTGCAATATATAAATGATGTCCTAGAGAAACAAATTAATTTGGCCTTCAAGTCAAGGGTTGTAGTAGCTGGGTGGTTACTACATGAATCTAAGTTAATGGCCTGTATTTCCTACGCCACTTAAATTTGGGGGACTGGGACAAACATGTCTCTTTGTGGTCCCTGTTTTGTCATACACTGCAAGTTAAACCATGTGTTTTTAGTCTGGAGAAGTATAATTGGAGCTATGTGGATTTTCTTCACTGTGAGAAGCTGGCAAAAGCAAAAAAAAAGAAATTACTTCAAAATGTTTTCTACAAAAATGCAAGACATATATTGGCTGAGCATTTTCCCTTATTTTGTAAACCTGGCATGATGGTCAAAATGTTGCTAGCATCTTGCACATTTCTTTCAAGGGCAAAATGTGCTGCATTTTCACCATGTTAGATTAAATCCAGTGTAATCTGGATCGAACTTGCAACTCCTAAGGAAAATATCGCACACTAGGTAAACCATAAATCATAGGTAGACCCTTACAAGAGTAATATGGGGTGTTGTATGTCACTACATGTAATTTCAACAGAAAAATAGGTATTGCTGCTATACAGAATTTTTGTCCAATAGGGGTTGTGAGCACGGCAGTCTTTGGCCCTTTGGTAGGGCAAATTTAGTATTTCCTATGAGATCCTGCCTATGCAGGGGGTCAGACTCGATGATCTATTGCGGTCCCTTCCGACCCTAACATCTACGAATCATTTATACCAGTGGATACCAGCATTTTTGGTGGACATCCCACAAATTAGCTTTGCACCTTCACCAAATACCCCACTAACACCCTTTCTCTGGATCTGCGCTTCTTTGTGCTCCCAGCCCTGTCCTTCCAGGCTGATCTGCTGCTTTGTTTCCACTTCTTATCCTGTCCTCCCTGCCTGATTTTGTTGCTTTTCTTTCTGCTTCTTGCCCTATCTGCTGCTGTGCTGCCTGCCCCCCCATTCTCCTTCTGCCACGTGCCACATGGAAGCTGCCCATGCCAGTTGTGGTGGCCATGTCACCTGTGGCACCTGTGTCATGGGTTGGCCACCTTCTATTTTATACTCAGGCTCAGCAAAAGTTCAATAGGTGGTTGTCAAATCCTTGTTGAGAAGAACATGGCAAAACCAACCCCAAAGGAAGAATGATCCATGAAGGCTAGGGACAAACACTACACATAAACCAGTTTAAGTGGTCAGAAACTGGTTTAAACCTGTAACAGAGCAGATGTTCAATGCACATAAACCAGTTTGAAAACAACCTGGTTGAATGTAATGAAGGCTTAGATCAAGTGTAGTATCAGACTTAACTGATTTGGGTCAAACAGGTTTATGCAATGTCTGTCCCAGACCCGTTCCTGGTTTAACTTAAACCAGAGTCCCTTAGTTTTCCAGCTGCTTTGCAGCCCTGCGCAGGGCACTCAGCTCCAAAGAGCTAGGCTGGCCCCTCCCCCTGCTCCCTGGCTGGAGCTCCGGCAGGCACCGCAGAATCTGCCTAGCTTCCTGGCTGCCCGGCTCAAGCATTCCCCAGCCCCCTCGCCCACAACATGGACAGAAGCCAGCATGTGATATGCTAGCTAATGCTGAGAAGTGTCTATGCAAGGCAGACAAGACAGTGTCCGCTTAGGGCTTTTTAGAGCTAATCAGCAGCTCAGCTGGTAATGTCCCTCTCTTTGTTCCTTCCTTGAAAAATGTTGTTTAAGAAGAGCTTGAAATAATGAAAGAGGCTTTTTTCTTAATGGGCTGATAAACATTGTGTTATCAGCTCCCTGCTGGGCTGGGCAGGAGCAGCAAGGAGTAGAGAATTTCCTTCCACACCCCTTCCTGCCCTCATCAGAGTTGTGCCAGGGCCTGGCCATGCCCTCCCCACCCCTTGGCTTAGCAATATGGAAAAGAAGGGAGGGCTGCTCTAGCGCCCCTGGCTTCTAGCCTGAACCACTGCAGGCATGTGCCTGCATTTCTTCAGTCCCGATGTCTTTATGGTTACAAACTGGTTCAGCCTACCCAGCTTAGACTAACCTCCAAAGATTGATTCAATTTAGGCTCAGGCTTTTTGAAAGTCTGTCTCTAACCTAGATGACCCGGTCTCCCTCCATTTATTTTGCCTGATCCCTTCCGTGGAAGGGATTGTGTCCCTTGAGGGAGACTGAACTCCCTGCTTGAAGCCCATGAGGTTAGGAGCTATTTTTTCATTCCCAGTAGGTTAACATATGGCTGTATCTACACTATTTTAAAATTGCTTTACTTATTTGTTATGGTCTCATCAGAGCTATAGTGTAAATCCAACCATTAAATAGATCTGTTCTTCCTCTGAAACAAGCTTGCAAAACATTATACCGTCCACTTAAAGCCTTGTCATGGCTACTCATGTCAAGTAAAATGTGCTATGCAGGTTTATGCTTTAATAAGGCTTGCTTGAGGAGGGTCTTATGGGTTTTAATAAGCATATATTTCATAGAATAGTACAACTAGAAGGGACCTCCAGAGTCATCTAGTCCAATCCCCTGCCTGAGATGGTACCATCCTTATCCAAACCATCCCCAAAATCTTTGTCTGACTGCTAAAACTACACAGGCATTCCTGCCACAAAACTACAAATAGCTCCCTAACCTGCCAACCTTGATCCCCACAGACACTTCTCCCCCAACACCTAGATGCTTTGCCAGTTAAGTGCCTTGGGATCCTTTATGGATCACACTGGTATTTTTTAAGGGTTTTTTTATACTTTACATTTTACTAATATGGAAACTACAGGTTCTACTTTTCCTACAGCTGTATGTATTAAACAACAGCCACACAAACCCTGAATGGAGATGCCTGTGCCCAAGGGGGACTGGACCCATCCTGCCTTTTAAGGGAGGAAAAATCCTTCTCTAGCTCCAGCATCTAAAGCTAATTAAAAGCAAGTGAGGGCTAATTTATTGGAATGGCAGGTTACAAAGTCTGGAATCCCATGATGCTTCCACATCAGCAGTATTTTGCAGCATTGACAAGTTAGCTATCGAACTGTCCAATTGCCTTTCACTGTGTAATCCCATCAACACCGTATGCAAGCTGCACTCAGAATGATATTGCTAGAGGTGAGAGGTGTTTATGTCCCTGCAGAGGTTTGTCTGCTGTATTACAATTCCAGGAAGTGCTGCCTTTCAGGAGTCACCAACTTCTTGCTTGGACAGGGAATCCATGGTTGTCTTTAATGGGATGATACAGATCAATCAAGAATGTCTAATAAAAATTGCTCAAGTAATTAAAATGTTTGCTTTCTGTATGGGCTCCAAGCCAGATCTGAAGCCATGCTGCAGTGGCACAAAGCAGGTAAATTGGTGACAGATTCAGCATCCACCAGATTTCCCAGGCATTGAGGAACCTTTGGCTGGGATTGCACCACTGTATTGACATGAGTCATGAGCACCACTCTCTTTCTTCCTGTCTCTGATGTGTGGGGTATTTCTTGTGGGGAGATGAGGGGAGGGAAGGAGACATAGCTGGGTGACCTTTAATCTGTGACACCTGACTGCCAAAACAGCTCTGTCTGTCGATCAGCAGTGTCACAGCTTCCGTACCTAACTCTGGTTTGCAAGAGCGATGAATGGAAATGGACTCCTGTGATGCGTCTGCATCAGCAGTATTTTGCAGCAATGGCAAGTTATCTATTGAACTGTCATCTGCAGTCAGACCTGGACTGCACCTACTTCTTCCTGCTGCAAAAAGTCATGATGAGAGAGGGAGGAGGTGTGGTATCAACTCTTTTATGCTCACCTCAAACCTAACCTGAATAAACTTTCAGAGAAGCTCCTGGCAAATTAGAGCAGTGCCATGACTTCTGCACTTAACACTGGTTTGCAAAAGCAACAATCTATAGTCATTGACAGCCTATAGACATTGTCTGGTCACTCTTGCAAACCAGTGTTAAGTGCAGAAGTCATGGCACTGCTCTAATTTGTCAGGAGCTTCTCTGGAAGTTTAGTCAGGTTAGGTCTGAGGTGGGCATAAAGGAGAATTGACACCACACATTCTCCCTCTCTCATCATGACTTTTTGCAGCAGGAAGAAGTAGGTGCAGTCCATGTTTCCAGGTGACTTTCTTGTTGTTTAATATGCATATGTATTTATACAGTATAGATTCCAACATATTTTATGAAGGCTATGTTCATTTAGCTCTAAGCATATAGATTTTTCCATAAACCTTGTAGTTAGGATCTCCTGTTTAATTAAGATTGTATTGAAAGGAGCTTTGATACCAGCCATGTGTTACAGACTGACATTGCTTTGTTTGTTACTTCAGCGGGTTATTGAAAGTGTAATCTCTGATTAAAAAGCTTAAGCGTGGAATGACACTCTGTGTCTCCATCATCACATAGAGAGGTTATGTGTCCACGAGCCATCAGGAATCAAACTATCAGAACTTTGCACAGGTTCAATTTGTAAGAGGTTTGGTTTTCAGCACAGGATCCACCAATTCTATACGAAGTACAGACAGTGCCCAGCTAGTCTGTCAATAGCCAGGAGAAAGCCTTTTCAAGGGAATCCAGTTTATGAAGAGCTCATCTGAACAGAAAGTGAAGTTTGAGAGGCATTTTTTTATTTAGCAAAAGTACATTGCTTGTGGGAAAACTACTGTCATGTTCTAGATGGTCCAACCCAAACTGGACATCTCTCTTTTCAGCTGCATTGTTATTTTGGTTTCTATTTAGACTAGGATCAATAGACTTCTGGATGTAAACAAATAGTTTGTGAGATGAATTGATCTCGGTTCTCCACTCGGTGGCTATCCCAGCCCCATCATGTAGTTCTGTGCAATTCTATTTAAAGACTGGAAGTTTTACATTCTTGCTTCTCCTGTTGGTGGCAAAACCTCATAAAACACTTTTGAAGATCGCTAACTTGCATGAATGATACATTGCCCTGTCAAGCTTCAGATTGACACCATTATTTATGTGTCAGCCATGCTCTATATTTCATGCTTATCAGCCTTGGTCTTGCTTTGCATTACAATATTCTTTGTGCTCATTCCTACAATGTTTTCCATTTCCCTTTTATTCAAAAACTAATAAAAGCACTAGGCCATTTGGTATGTTATTCAGCATTACATGATTCACTAGGTTTCTCTCTTCCCTTCCTCTGTTGATATAATATATTGCTTTGATTATTAGTTGTAATTCTCGGAGGCTGGTATACTTTTGAAGTACGTTCTGATACAAGACAGTAAAAAATACCCTGGGTCCTTTGCTATAAATTCCTTCCCCCACATTTTAAAATATCCTGAAGAATTATTTTTTAAGTTGTGACAGGTTATAAGAAAAGTCAGAAATAAAATTTTGGTTTTTCTGGCTTCAGGTTTTTGTTTGCTTTTTTCTTCCAGCTCCCCTTGAGAGCTGTCTCTCTCACTTTTTTATTGGCAGTATATTCTGGAGCAATGGCCAGTAAATCCCAATCTTGCATTTCCCTCTCAACAGGTTGATCAGATACCATGTGCGCTTGGAGGTTGTTAGTGGAAGACTGAATAGAAGTGATGACACGGCAGTCGGGGCTGCGCCTTCAAGTACAGAATGAGCTGGAGTTCTCTCGAGCTAGTCTTGCTGAGCGAGTGGCCGTATTTTAGCTAGAAGGAGTGGTAGTATTAGCAGCAGCTGCCTGTCATGGCTTGCCTCATCCTTCACTAGGGTTTCTCCCCACTCAGTGGGACTCCCCCTCAACTACAGAAGGATAATTTTATCCCCATGTGCCTTCAGCATTATTAACTTTTCTGTCCTTGGCTCTGGAGAATGCCTGATAATAGCTGAGCAACTTTCTGCTTCCTGAGGAAGCAGCAATCGTCTGCTCAGCATTGCCAACCCCTGGCAGTCTTCAATTCCTGACCTTGCTTTTGGTCTGATACTCTGCCTTGCTGCTGAAGTGTTGCATTAATTTGAGCTATAACCTGCGTTCTGGCAAGTGAGTCAACTTGCACGAAAGAGCTGTTAGCATTAATGCTGTTTCTGTGTGGACAAGCAACCAGTTAAGGGCCAGATGCTATAGTTAGCTGCTAGAAATGCAAGCAAAAATTGGTTATCTACTCTATTTCTCATCAAAAGAGATGGAGAGTAACTATTAGGATTTTATGGATACATGCTGGGCAGAGATGTAGAGTCAGAGATGAAGATATTCTTTAGAGCATGACTGTAGGAGTTGGCAACACAGTGTGTGGGTCAGATGAGTTTCTGTCAGTGCTGGGCTAAAATAAAACACCTTTAAAGGTCAGATTTTCAGTTCTGGCTTCCAATTTCCTTGCACAGTTACCTGTGTTAGCAAACCTGAGCAGGCAGATCTTCAGATGCAAAATTCAAGAGCACAAAAATGTAAGCCAGCTTGATGCTATATTTTTAGGGCTGATTTTTCTGGATCTGAGCCTCAAAGTAATAGAAAGACTTGAATTTTGAATATTGCTGTAGCAAAGCAAGGAGAGGGGCTAGCATGTCAGACAAGCTGCTCAAGAAGTATTTAATCTGTATCCACAGCCTGACATGTGAAACATTGCCAGGGTCAGTGATCCCTGTGGTGATGTGCTGGCCCCATGTCTTGCCTCATGTGCTGGCCCCATGCCTGTGGGCCTCTTTCCTCAGTAGAGTGAACATCACAACTGCGTACCTTACAACAGTGAATCAGTAATGGGCACAAAGATGCAGTGTTGAGCTACTTTTGAGGAAGAAGATAAATCTTTATAGACACACTTAAATATGATTTGCGCTAGCTAAAATGCATGCACTTTCTCTTTCTTGGGACGTCTTGTCTTAGCAGAAGAAAACATGTTGTTTGCATATATTTGACTTCAGCATCTTGGAATTGAGCTAATTGTGAGTGATTTGCAGAATAAATTCTAGTCTTCACAAATAGAAAGCTGCATAGGCTAGAGCCAGGCATGCAGTGGGCATATAATATGGTTTACTCAGTCCAGAGAGAGACATTTTTTAGCTTTATGCATCAATAGCTTTATGATCTTGATGAAGTCCCTTCCAGCTAACCCTAGAAAGAGGTCCCCCTAGATGAAGAAAGAATAGACAGCTTTCCATGTTGTTGCCCTTTCAGTGGATAGAGGAGTCTAGTCTGGCGTTGCTCACACGAATGCCATGTACACCATGTCTACGAAGATGCAGAAAGGCACAACCGATTATTCACCCTCAAGTGGTAATGCTGAAGCTGAAAGGTCAGAGCCTCAAGAGGAATGAATCATTGTCACCCTACCTGTGGTGAGACCTGGCATACATCAGCTATGGATCTGGCACACAGGGACCACTCAGACTGAGATGTTATTCAGCCCAATGGTGGTGTCAGACTCTGGTCTCTTGTGTTTTAAATAGTTTTGAAAAAAGACATATCATAACTGTTTTCCCAGGCTACAAAGTGTTAAGAATGACCTCGAGCCATTCTCCTAAAGGCATGATAAATGGCTTCAAGCCATCCTCCCGAGACAGGATAAAGGGCGAGACTGGGAGACTGTTTTGTGAATAATGCCCATCTGCAGTGATAAGGGGGAGATAGCTGTACCAGGCAAGGGGCCTTGAAGACAAACAGCAAAGTACACAGGGAAATAGGTGAAAAGGCTCATTAGGGGCTCATTATAATACTAAAAAACACACCCCTAGGTGGAGAGAAAGTATGCTAATGAAACATACATGTATGGA
>JAGPOW010003364.1:15002106-15027810 GCA_030014935.1 Caiman crocodilus
TTGATACATTATAATCTGCCTGGCAACTGACTCCCCAGCCCAGCCCAGCCCAGCCCCTGGCTTCTTTACTTGTCATTCCATCCAGGAAGAGCACACACCCACCGCTGAAACCTCCTTAGCCCGACGAAGGGTTTTTGAACCCGAAAGCTTGCTTAATAACTATCC
Organism: Caiman crocodilus; assembly: GCA_030014935.1. Classification (NCBI taxonomy): domain Eukaryota; kingdom Metazoa; phylum Chordata; order Crocodylia; family Alligatoridae; genus Caiman; species Caiman crocodilus. Next base: position 15,002,272 of record JAGPOW010003364.1, read on the forward strand.
TCCAACCATTTGGGTTGGTCTAATAAAAGATATCAAATTCACCCAAGGAACCTTGTCTGCCTTATCATCCTATGAGGAAGCAATTGCTATCTTCTGACCATCATAACACTCAAAACACATAAAAACTAGACAATGGTACTCATGAGTTGAAGAAATCAACTGGTTTTGGGCTGCAAAAATTGTCTTCTACTAATGGCCAGGTGTTGGGACCCAGAGGTCTTCAGGCCTGAGTTTGACCTTTGTGCTTGGCTCAAGCTGCATGCTTAGCTTGAATTGTGGTCAAAAAATGCATCTAGTGAAAGAAGTAGATGGAAAAGTGCTACCCCTGACTTAAAACAAGTAAGAAAGTTGGCTACCTAAATTGAATAAATATATACTGGGCAAAAGAGGGACAGTCAGAGCAAAACCTACCCCCACTTAAGAATATACTTCAGAATAACAAAATTCCAGATAAAGGGAACCCCATTTGACAAACAGAAGCAAGATTATTAATATGTATTCAGGGGCAGGCAGTTATTTTGGGCAGAGGGCCACTTACTGAGTTTTGGCAAGCCATCGAGGGCTGCATGACAGGCAGCCCAGGGCAGACAAATATTAATTTTTAAATTAATTAACTCTAACATTTTTTTTTAGTGGCCCCGTGGGCCAGATAGAATGGCCTGGCAGGCTGCATCTGGCCCCTGGGCCGCATTATGCCCACCCCTGCATTAGGAGGAAAACTTAAGCTAATTTTATGTATTAAGGAAGTGCAAGCTGTATGGTATATAAAAAGAGGCGAAGTGCGCCCTTCAGAGCACACCTTAGGAAAGCCTAATGAGATCTTGTTACCGATCCAAGATCCTGTCTCAACATCAGATGTGGGAGCCAGGAGCCCCGGACAAGACTTCATGGCCTGATCAACTGGTGAAGTTATTTTTGTGATATTATGGGGTGCTGAGCATCTGCTTTGACTTGATACAGATGTAAATTAAGTGCTGATACTGTTTCAGTTCTAATTAAAGTGGTACCTGTTAGGGTTCAGTAAACTTGCTTTTATTTTAGGATGATCTTTCATGTCTTAGTCTCCTTGCCTGGTATAAGACCCATTGTAGCATCAAGGGATGCAACAAAGAGTAGATAATAAACTTTGCTAATTCAGTATCATAGCCCCTAACACAAATTGCAGTTGATCAAATAGAGAAGTGTGGTGTTGAGTTAATGTAACTCAATACACTATGGTATATGTAAGTACACCATATTGCCATGAACATATTTGTTCTGGGATTGAGACCTTTTCCTTGTCAAACAGCCTTGGGCTAAAGAGTTTTCACTAGGCAAAACTTCATCGCTTTGGCATGATTGGCTGTTCAGTGCTAGCTCCTCCCTTCTCTCCTTCCCCTCCCTCCCCCAGCACGAACCACAAGACATCAATGGATGTCCAATGTCTGGCCTTTGGGATCAAAAGCCCATATGGGCTAAAAGAATAACTCCATTAGAAATAGTAGTAGGGTCTTACTTGCATATAATCCAGCCATTTAGCATACATCACCACTGGGTTACACCTACATGGGTAAGCTTAACTCTGTTTTGGAGTTTCTGGATTCTGGGCCCCAACACTTCAGGATAGCCCAAGCCTTCATCCTTTGGGGGCGGATAAACTAAACAGTGCTATAAAGAAACTGAATTGCAACTGTCCATAGGCATCTTTCAGACAACAGAGGAAAATGGAGGCCCTGCATGTGCTCAGTTCACATAAATGATTTTGTGGCATGGTAAAGTAAGGATTTCCCTGGTGTTTTGGAACAAAGCTGCTCTCTATCTTACCACTCTGCAATGAGCTGATGCTCCCTATTGTAAAGGCGGGAGCATTTTATGCTGCAAAAAAATGTGGATTGCTTTGATATCCTCTAAAACAGAAGTTCCCACACTTTTTCTTATTGCGTACCCCCTTCCAGATTTACCAGCTGCCTGCATACCCTTACCAACATAGTTTTAATTTTAACCCCTTAAATGTCTATGATGATAATGATGAAAATTAAATCTGCCATTACACAATTTCTCCTGTGTATGCCCCCCAGAGCTGTTTCGCGTACCCCCGGGGGTACACGTACCACAGTTTTGGAACCCCTGCTCTAGAGTAAAAGGCATGTGTATACATGTAAATAAGAGTGCATTTAGCAGAGGACTGCCAGGTCCATGTTATCCTCCTTCCTTCAAACAGATAAAATAAATCATTGACTTAATAAATAAATTCCGTGAAGTATCATGGCAGCTGGTCCAATTTTGCTGCTCTAAATTGGTGGCATTCATGCTGAAAGCAAAATATCTTTCTTGTAAAACTTAACATATAAAATTGCAATGGCAGCATCTCTGCTTCTGGGGTTTTCTTAATTGTAAAGCATTAAGCAACACAATCCCATCTAGCCCTAGGCAGGATGTCTCTGTTGCATCTTGTGTTAAGCTGTTGTCAAAATAATTTCTTTTCAGCTGTAGTCAAAAGTCAAGCTGTTACAGGACGTGATAGTATTTCTCTGAATAATTACAAATTCACTTTTCACTGAGGGCTGGATTATACAAGGTGCCAAATACTCTGCTACTAATCTAGCAAAGCACTTAAGCACATATTTAATTTCAAATGCATATTTAAGCTGTTCCCTCTGGAACAAGGCACTTGGCTTTAAGTTCCACTGAAATCATTCACTTGAAGCTAAGCTAACAGTTGGGTGCTTTGCTGGGTTGTGGTTCAACTGTTCAGTACTTCATAGCTTAGAGTCGTGAACTCTTGGGGAGAAATCTTGTTCCATCTATTCAGCACCTAAGTGCAGGGCCAGATCCAGGGGTGCCGCAGTGTGGTTGCACCCTTCTTTGTCTGTGCATTGAGTGTGCAGCGAGCAATCTGAGCTCATCAACTGGTTGGTGCAGGATCCTGCTGGTGCCACTGCTTTCATGCAGCTCCATTGCCCCAGAGTAAGTGCCACTGTCATTTGCCCACTCTCCTTTTCCCCTGCCCCTGGATTCAGCATGGGAAATAGGGTATGAGGGAATAGCGGCATTGCCTTACCCCATGGGCACCTCCAGGAAGAACCTGTACCAACTGGCTGGTGAACTCAGTTCCCTGAAGAGGCAGAGTTCTGGCAGGAGCCTCCTCTGACAAGCCAAGAGCTCTAAGAGCTCATTATTGTACATGTGCCATGCAACCAAAAGAGGTTTGGATTAGGTCTGCACGAAGCGGCTAATATTCTCTTTGGATTCAGATTCAGCTGTTTCAGGGGACAATGATTTAATTTGGTGATTCGAATCACTGTCCTGAATCAATTCGGCTAAATCAGCCAAGCTTGCCCCTAGTACTTACCAGCTCAGACTGGGCTGCAGCTCCCTGCGGCAGGCACCGGGCACTGCCCAAATCATCAAAGCTCTCTCAATCTTTTCCAAAGATTCTTCAGCCTGGAAAAGCGCAGGCTGAGGGGTGATGCCACCTATAAGTTTATCAAGGGTGTTCACCAGGATCTGGGGAACATCTGTTCACCAAAGCACCCCAAGAGATGACAAGATCGAATGGTCACAAACTCTGCCACAACCGATTCAGGCTGGACATAAGGAAGAACTGCTTTACCATCTGAGCCCCCAAGGTTTGGAATAGACTGCTGCTGGAGGTGGTTCAAGCACCCACTTTGAATGCCTTCAAGACTCATTTGGATGTTTATCTTGCTGGGGTCCTGTGATCCCTGCTGACTTCCTGTCCCTGGGGCAGGGGGCTGGACTCTGATCCTTCAGGGTCCCTTCCGGCCTGAATGTCTATGAAATAATCGATTCAGCCCTTTTAATTGGTCCCCTGATTCAATTTGGATTCAGAGATTTAGCAACCAAATCAGGCCATCTCCTCTGAACTGAATCGCTACTCGAAGCTTCTCACGGCCCTAATATGGATGCACCCCCCTCACTCCTTTCCTAGATCTGCCCATGCTCAAGTGTGAGCCTATTACATCCTGCTCAAGTCTCTATTGATACAAAGAGTACATGGGTCTGTATCTGTGTTTGAAAGAGAAGATGACAGCATGCTACAAAAACAGTTGCACTAGTGCATTTGAAATGTATGGTGGAATAAGATCCCAATACCATATTTTCTTGAATATGACGTACCTGCCCCAAAATCCTTCAGGAAATAGGCATGCACATTATATGCAAGAAGTATGATAATTGGTAAGAACAGGTTCTGCCACTTATGGGTGAAACTGAAGCAATCCATAGGGAGCAGAACAACGAGCAGGCTCAATGTCCTCTAGCTGCTACTACACAGTTTCTTCCTCCACAGAAAGATCTTTTTTTTCTTTCTTTCATTCTTCCTTTTAAAACCAAGATGCATGTTGGGTATGTAAAAGAAAAATATGGTAGATAGAGTTGGATATAGCCCCTTGTTCAAAATACAATGCTTCTGTGTTTTCATCCACAAAATCTTCACTTCTGACATGATGTACTAAAGTAGAAAACCAAAGATCCGCTGATGAGAAGTAAGGAAGAGCTACTGAGTTTTAAAAGTAGCTGAATTTTTTTTTTAATTCCCTGTTGTCATAAAATAATTACACTTCAAAACCTCAAGAGAAGAACAAGGAAAGCACTTCAAGGATGACCTCAAGTCCAACTTGAAAAATGTAACATCAATATCAACTTATGGAAAACTTTCATTCAGGACCACACCAAATGAAAGAAGAGTCTGCTGCAAGGATCTCAGTACTTTGAAGCCTTACAATGACAACAGGAGATGGAAAAATGCGACCCGCAGAAACAGTATGCTGCAGATGAAATCAAGAACCTAGAGCCACCCACATGGTGTGGAACCACATGCCTGAGCTCCTACAGAGTCTGTTGGTCCTGGATAAACCTCATCAGCAGGGATCCTGGTTTTCCATTTCCCACAGAAAAACAGAGAAAACCATGGATTTCCCCTTTTTATCAGAGAAAATGCGGATTTCTCCTTTTTAGCAGAGAAACCTCAGATTCCCTGCTTTTGCAAACAGCTCTTGGAGGCTGCAAGAGCTGTTTGCAAACAGGGTGGGAAACCACCAGCCCTGCCCGGAGGGGAAGGGTGGGGCCTGAGGCTCTCACTTAGCCACAGCTTCACTCTTTGTTCCTGGAGCCTGAGGTAAGTGTGGCTTGCAGGGGGCTGGGGCCCCTCTCGCAGGGCTGGAGGGCAATAGGTCATGGCTGGGGGGCACCAGCAGGGCTGGGGGGGACCAGGAGCCAGCCCTGCCTCCACCCAAGCAGGCCGAGCAGTGGGGAAGCTGGCTTCATGTTGCTTCTGCTGCAGCTGCCTGTTGTTGGGGGAAGGGAGCTGCAGACTTGGGTCCCTGGCCCCATAGCCCTGGCAGATGGGCGTCCCCCTCCAGCAGGACAAGAGGTTGTGGTTGGGGGCCAAGAGGTGCAAGTAGGGTGGGGGACTGTTGTGGGGGCAATGAGGGGCACCAATATGGGCTCAGGGGTCATTGGGGTTGAGTGAGGGGCACCAGCAGGGCTAGAGTGAGGCTGCAGGGGGGCTTTTAAGTTTAATAATGGCTTTGGGGGATTTTGTCAGAGAATTTGGTTTTTTATATCAGAGAAAACCAGGATCCCTGCTCATCAACCACTTCCAACCCACAGATAAAACAATCACGGAAGGCAATCTTCCTCAATTGCGAGGGATTGCCACTAGATGATGACCCAAAATAATCACATTTGGAGCTATACTGTTGTCTCAAGATAGCATCCAGACAGCTGGTAAAATAAGTGTTGTTATCCCCAGGCAGAAAAGAAAAAGAAGTCAGCTTCAATAATTGAGTGTATATACTGCAAGTGACTAAAGTCATTGAGGGCTTGGCTACAAAAATAGCAGTAGTAATAACTTCATTTAGTTTTTATAGGAACCACAGAATTGGGCACCATACTAAAACCAGAGTTTGGAATGTGTGTGTTCCCAATGGCCAGAAACGCACTGTTTTAAGGAGCGTCTCAGGGATCACATTTACTGTACTCGAGTTTTCTATATCAGAGCTGAGCCATAAATTCTGGCTGATGCTTCCAGAGACGGTAGAATCATGCAACCAGTTAAATAATCACTCTGGAGAACAGTAAGCATGTCGGTGCCTGATCTTGCCGCACAGCTATCAAAGCTAGGTTTAATGCTTCAAAGGAGAACCCTTTGTATTAAGTCCTTAAACAAAGAAAGAGCAAGTAGATTGGTTAAAAATCAGAATGTAACATCAATGTGCTTTTTCCGTGTCACTTTCAAAATGGATGAAGAAAACGGCCTTGGCCTGCTGGGAAGTATGCATTTGTTTAAATTTGCCAACTCGGATTCTAAGCACTGAATGTCTGAAGCAATGGACTTTGAAGAGGGCAGACAGATCTCTAGGGATCAAGGGGTTTTTTTTATATTTATTTATTTATTGTAAGGAATTTTCCACAGCCATATTTCTGGGAAGCCTTCAGTGAAAAAAATAGAACGTAATATTAATTGTCAGCCTGATCCTGCATCATTGGAGTCTACGCTAAAAATCCCACTGATTTCAATGAGTATTGGATCATGTCTTTGTAGGATGACTTTCAACGATGATGGTTATCTACTTCAATTTGGATCAGGAATACTGTGTTTCAGTCACTTGCTCCTTTGCTATTTTTTGTTGCATTTAGGTGTAGTCATGGATCCATCTGCTTCTCTTCGGTTGCCTATATAACCCTCTGTAACATTTCTTGTCTCAAGTGCTCTAATTCTGAAAGGGTATCTCATTAAAAGACCAAAAGGTTTCTCATTTTTAGGGGGCTGTTTTCCTGTGTCATTTAATTTGTTTTGTTCCATACACCGCTAAAGAATTTAGTTTCAGGTATAATGTGTGGTGTGATGCTTGTTAGCTGGAATATTTCAGTGAAGTCAAACAAGTTATTCGGTTGCAATTGAGAGTAGGATTTGTTTCTTGTCTCTAAATTCTAACTAATATGGCTTAATCATACATGTAAGAGTTACATACTGTATTTACTCAAATATAAGATGACCTCCCCAATGATAAATTGTTATACATTTCCAGGTATAGAATCAAATTATTGGAGATTTGCCTTCAGTTTTGTCCCCCTCCCACTGCTACAGCAGGGAAAATAAATCTGGGGGATTAGTTTAGCCCCCTTGCCCTCCGGCATCTTCCCCCAGTGTCTTCCCCCTGCAGCCCCTCCTTCCCAACAGACCTGGCTCTCCCTGATCACATTGACGTGATTGGCACATCTGAAAACACTGACCTTGAAATAAACATACCAGTAATGATCAGGATCTAGTTCATCATGTTGCCTTTTCTGAAACTGCTGCAAGTTTTAGCATAGCTGCTCCATAAACACACTTCTAAGTAGTTCCTTTGTGCTTGCTTATATATGATACAAACTATGCATAATATTAGTCCAAAGCCAAATGGCTCATAATTTACCATATAGTTCATTTTGGCTGGGCCCTAGCAGCATCCTCAGTGTTTCAAGCCATGGTGAATGCAGAGCTCAGTAGGTGTGTACTCCAGCTATCTTCTCCCCCCCACAAAAGGATCCATGGGATGATTAACCCCCAACTCATGACAGGAGCTGTGTTCTTGTCACAAGTCCTGGGATCCTTCAAAAAATTATATGCAGATGAGGTGTAGGGCACCCTGGCCTGGTTCCACCTTGTGGAGGGGGGGGCCACACTAACCACATGCGCCAGGTTGAGAGAGGGTGCAACAGACGGATCTGGGTAGATGGCTTGGGGCCCTTGTTGATGTTTCCAGACGTTTAAGCCTGGTGAGGAAATGGGAATCCTTGGAAATGGGAAAGAAAGACATAGCTCAGCTGTGGAAATGAAGAGGAAGTTGAAATGTAGTCAATGTGCTGGCTCACCATGACTTGGGAAAGAGTTGGTACTGAGGGACACTGAGTGCAGTGGGCGCTACCATATGTCGTACTCCGATCGGCTTCACAAAGCTGTCCTTGTGGTAGGTTCCCATCATTGTTTGCCCAATATGGGCCAGGTGTTTTACAGTTATGCTTCTGTTGGCTGCATTTGATCAACTTCGTGGTTGGTTTCAGTTGCTGAGCACACGCTGCTTTTATTTAATGAGATTTTTCTTGTATGTGAATGTAAGACAAGGGGCTTTTTTCCAGTTGGAGGGTGGGGATCCTCGTCTTGTATTTAAATAAACATAGTATTATAAATACATAGTATTATAAATATTCTAGGTATAAATCTGAAGTTTACTGCAGCCCCTTGCAAATGTTAGTTTAAATGTATGATGAGATCTAAGGAATTTTATCCCAGATCCCAAAAATCGCACAGCCTGCCCTGCCAGGCATTCAAGATCTGGCAGGGCAGGATGCATGATTTTTGGCAGCTGGAACAAAATGTCTCAGATCTCATTGCATGCCCAGGACCTCTAAAGCAATCCTGTATAGCCTGGCATCGGGGACCATTGCCTCGCTGCATCCTGGTATGTTTAAAGCCAGGTCCTGAGCATCTCCCCAGCACCAGCAAGTTTGAAGCAGGCCATGTTAGTTCAGCATTGGGGAAATATAACCCCTCGTATCATCATTCCCCTCTTCTTACCGTGATCACACAAATTACCCATGCCCCTTTACCCAGCTCAAAAAGCATTACAATTGCACAGTATATACTTTAGTCATTAATAAGTTAAATGAGGTGAAAAATATACTACATAATTGCTATTTGAATGTCATTTGTTAATGTTTAATGCATATTAATGTGTTCTTTGCTGTCAATTTAATAATAATGAATAATAAATACATTATTACAGTGGTAATCAAACAAATTGTATCAGTTTGCATTGAAACATATCTGGAACCATTATGTAGCAAACAAATATTTTTCATACGGCTGTGGTTGAATTGTATAACATTATTGACCTTAGCATGAAAAGCCAAGGGAAAACTGCATTTTCTTTTGTTGTATGGAGGAATTTAGATTTTGTAGGAGCCTGTGTTTACGTCAATCAGCAAACTGGATTGGCAGGAGAAAAATTAGACCCCAGCTTTTGCTAATGTGCATTTTCCATGAATGTAGATGGTGAAAGAGGCTCATGACCCTGTGCCATCTGATCCATTTTATAACAAGAAATTTGGCATCTCCTGACAGTGTGAACTTTTGAGGTTATCCTTCCTGGAAAAGAGTGTTCATCATTTTGCTAGTTAGGAGGAATATTGTGGGTTTCTCAGTTTCACTTTGGAGCTTTACAGTGGGTTGAAGATAAGCTCTAATGTGTTTTAATGCCTGTGAAAGTGAAAGCTTCATTGCATTGATGTACTCTATGTATAGCTGTAAAACATACAGAGCTTCACATACAACCCTGAAAATGCAAGTCAAACATAACCTTGAAGAAACCATTTCTAGTAGTTCTGCTTTTCAAAGCCCAAGGTATTGACAAATATGTCTTTATTATAAAGTGTAGCAAGCACCCCCCTTCCCCCCCTCCACGGATCTACTCACTGTCATGGTTTAAGCTGGTTTAGATGAAGTGGGGGTTGTCAAAGATCTTTATAGTCATATTAACTGATAGGCAGGTGCAAGTTTAGCTGTATTTGATCAAATTTAAAAATACAGCAAAATAAGGAACCTATTGTGATGGGAAGGTGCAGCAGGTCCCCTACAGTAGTAGTCCACTCATCTTCACATTGGCCACAGAATTGAAAGACAGAGATGGTCTCCATGAGATTTATAAGCAGTGAAAGGTTGGAGTTCTTCCTTTCACATACGAGGGACAATTAGCTCTGCCTGCCATCATTGTGTGTTCCCTAGCCTGATAGCATTGACTCCCTTGTAAGATCCTGAGACGTGCTGGGTTTGTGTGTGTATGCGTGAGTCCCACCCCCACCTGAAAGATGCAAGGCATGCAGTAGAGTGGACTGGAAAGTTTCACATCAAAAGATTTTGTTGTCAATGTTGAAAAATAACTTTTTTCACGTTCAATTTTTTTCACAGAAACCTGCTACTGGAGTTGTTGAATTGCTTACTCTCCTCTCAGGATTTTTTTTTCAGTTTTGTTGTTGTCCTTCCTGTTTTGTTACAGTGTATTTTCGTTGTTTCAAAAGGAGTATCTGTTTTATTTGGGTCTAGAGAGAGATCAAGATCCCACATTGTTACTAGGTTGCCTTTGAGTGGTGATGCGTAGGGGGCATACGTGCACCCCTCAGAGCACTGGTGCACACCGTGACACCCCGCGCTCCCCACTTTAGGCAATGGGCGGGGGCGGAGGTGGGAGTACCGGTGCCCCCACTGCAAGCGCTGACCAGGGAATGGGAGCAGCGAATGACGAGCCACAGCCACTTCCAGGAGCGTTGCAGCCACTTCCTGTTGGTGCAACTGGCTGTGGGGGACCCCCTCCCCACCCTCCCAGTAGCTGACTGGTCGCTGGGGGGGCAGGTGCTCCCCTGACTAAGGTGGCACCAGTCGCCAGTGCTGCCTTTTAGAGCAGTGGCTCCCAGTCACTTTGTGGTGACCCTACTTACAGTCCAAATTCAGCAGCTACAAGGTCACTTCCATGGGACTGGGGAATTGCAGCTCTAGAAGTTGGCCACTGTTCTAGTGGAGTACTAACCAGGGGAAGAAGCCCGGTCCAGGTGACAGAAGCCTGTGTTTTTGTCCCACAATTCATATGTTTAGTTATCTAAGGGGAACCATGAGCTACGCCATAGCAGGCTTGGTTGAAAAGTCCACCTTCGTCTCATCTTGGTAAGGAGCTGTTAGACTAAGCTGACTTAAATATACGTTCTCAGGAGGCAGAAAAGTGCTAAAAAAATCTGAAGACATTAATCACTTGCAGGTGGAAAACTGTTCAACCCTCCACTCGCTCATCTTCAGCTCCCCTCGCCCTCCTTTTTCTCTTCTGCTGTTCTTTCTGCCCCTTCTCATTGTAAGTGCACCTCCCCCCTTTCTTTCCAGGTACCCCATTCCTTCTTGCTTCCTTTCCCTATGGATCCCTCTTCTCAAGAGTCTACTTTTCTTCTCCCTCTCCCAATGCCTTGGAGGTTTTTTGCTGTGCAAGATGCAACCTGGAGAGGGCGATATAATCACACACAGGAAGAACTAGAAACATTTAATCCAGAAAACCAGCAAAGGGTATTCAACATTTCTCATAGCATGGACCATATCCAGCCTCTTCTCACTGAGCACTTCCCTGTTTCACTTCCTCAACAACCAGAAGATTGTGATGAGGAAGTGGAACAGGTAGATCCAACACCAGCCCCGTGGCAACCATTGTAAGTTCCCAGTAGAAGTCTCTGATATAATCAGCTGACTTCCTTTCCTCGGCCCCTTTCTGCCCATTTTGGTCTTCCTGGATACTCTGCATAGTTTGCTGTTTTTTACTTTATTCCCTAATCCGGAGCCACCCACCCCACATGTAAACACATACCTAAATTGCAGCGAAGTCTGTCAGTCCCAGATCAGCCTTGTGATCAGCCATCTTCAGACCCACAGATAAGACAAGCATGGAAGATAATCATCCTCAACTGCGAGGGGTTGCCAAAGAATGCCTTCAAAAGTACTTGAGGGAGACGGCTGCTTTTTCTTGCCCCTGTCACCAGTCATCTCTCCTGGACTTTTTTAGAGCTGGTATCTATAGAAGACCGACTCGGGCTCCTCTCTTTTTTTCCTTTCATTCTTTACTCCCGGCGGAGGCTGCTAGATTTGCTTTTGTTTCTTAATAGCAGCTTCTGCAGAAGGTGACCAGCAAGTATTAGACACGTGTTCTACAAGACGAACACTGGAACCTCTGCAGCAAAGCAGTGCTTTGACAACGCGGGGACCTTCTATAAATATTCTAGCACATTGTATAGATATCCTAGAAAACTAACCTAAAATGACTGGTATGAGCTGGGAGCAGAAGAATCTCCCACTTTTCAGTGGTTTTAAAGCAGCAGCATCTGAGATATCTATTAAAAGATTTTATAAATCAGCTGTGGCTTATTTTCAACAACCACGAATAAATGGTTTGTTTTGCTCTTGATGCATTCAAGGTTTGTTAGAATTATAATCTTCTAGCTGTAGAACAGGACCCAGTCATAGTTTTGGCCATGACTATGCTGTTCCTATTAGCATAAGGGAGACCTAGGTACATACAACTGTAAGAAGCATATGACCTCTGTGTGTGCGTCTTCAAAAGCAAGAAAAAAACCCGATCATCCTCCACCAAAAGTTATTCATAGGCTGTAAGGGCCTGGAAGGGACCTTGTAGATCATCAGGGCCAGTCCCCCTGCACGAGGCAGAAAAAGACAAGTGCCCCCAGCAAGGTGACTGTCCAGTCTCCTTTTGAAGGTTTCCAGGGTAGGTGACAGCACCACCTCTGGAGGGAGTTTATTCCACTGTCTGGACACCCCGACTGTGAAGGAGTTTTTCCTGGAATTGAGCCTGAAGCAGCCTTCCAGGAGTTTATATCCATTGGTCCTGGTCTTCCCCAGGGGTGCCCTGGTGAACAGCTCTTCACCAAGTTCTTGATGTACTCTCCTGATGTAGCAGTAAGCTGCTCCAAGTCCCCTCTCAGCCTTCTCTTCTGTAGGCTGAAAAAGCCCAAGTCCCTCAGCCTCTCCTTGTATGGCCTGTCTTGCAAGTCCCTGGTCATATGGGTGGCTCTTCTCTGGACCCTCTCAAGTTTTTCCACATCCTTGTTGAAGTGCAGCGCCCAGAACTGGACGCAGTACTCCAGCTGGGGTCTCACCAGTGCAGAGTATGGTGGGAGTATCGCTTCCTTAGTTTTGCATAGAGGCAACAGTTAATGCATGCCAGCGTGATGTTTGCCTGCTGGCCACAGCATCGCACTGCTGCCTCATGTTCATGCGATGGTCGATCGCTATCCCTAGGTCCCTTTTGGCTGTGGCACAAATCAAATTATCGCCACTGAGCCTGTAGGTGTGTTGGGGATTGTTTGCCCCAGAACGGAGCACCTCACACTTCTGAGTGTTGAACTTCTGGCTCCGGTCCACCCAACTCTCCAGCCTGCCCAGGTCCACCTGCATCTGCAGTCTATCTTCTGGCCTCTCCACACTGCCCCAGAACTTGGTGTCATCCACAAACTTGGCCAGCTTTTCACCTACATCTAAAGCACTGATAAGCACAGACCCCTGAGGGACACCACTGGCCATTTTGTACCAGGACAATACAGATCTGTTCATGAGACTCTCTGGGTCCTACCCTGGAGCCAGTTTCCCACCCACTGAACTGTTGAGCAGTTAAGCAATTAATTAATTTATAGTCTAAAATGAAAATAAATTTTGTTCTCACACATGTATGTGCATGCATACGCAAAGCAAAACAAACATCCCAAATCTTTTTGAAGATACTGTTGCAAAAAATCCCAACCGCCTTTTTTTTTCCCCAAGGGTATCGTCAAAAAAAAGATGTTTTTTAAGTCTGTCTCTGTATTTTCTTTCATTTAAAAACTAATCTTGCCAGAAAAGAGCCACTAGCTCTACTAATTTGTTTATGCGTCTGTCTTAGAACATGGACAGTTATAGCCGTCAAAATGCTATCCAGTGATACTGCTATGATATCCAATGATATCAGTGCAATGTAACTTATATCTGCATGTTTCTTTCAGAGTCAAAGTTATAACATTTTGAGTGGCTTGTCTCTAGTGGATGAGGGAGATGTAACAGTTAGATTGGCATCAGTTGTTACACTATTGAGCAAAGCTCCCCCTTTCCTTTTCCAGGATTTCAAGGAAGGCTTGTCCATAGTCCAGGTGTATTATACTGCTGCACTCATAGTTCCTGTATCTGAGTTCCTTTCATGTAAAAATTATCAGCATTAGCAATGTTGTAGCAGACTTCTTGTAGTCTCTGGCACTTCTCCTCTCTTAGGATCAAAACGCTGGTCTGGGGTTGTTTGCTTTTTTTTTTTTTTGGGGGGGGGGGGGGTTCTTTTTGTTCCTATGAGATGGGGCAAGAGCCTTGGAGATAGAAGGGGGTGTTTGTAGTGTCACTTCTTGTTGCAAAAGTTTTCTTGAAAAAGGACAGTTTGTTTTTCTCAAAGATAATTGGACTCTGGGGCCACGTCTGCACAAGTGCGCACATGAATTTTGTGGCACCTCAAAGGCTTTTGAGGCACTGCAGAAGACACGCCATGCACATGATTTGGTGCACTGCAGAGCCAAATGTAGATACTGAGAAATCCCAGAATCAAACAAAGTGTAGGTGAGTGGGGGGGACAGGGTGGCACACATGGCAGCAGCATGTGCCTCCTGAAACAGGAGCCTGGCTGGCCAGAGCCATGCTGTGGGTGCCAGTCAGGCTCTGTGGGCCCCGATTGCTGCTGCTGGAGCTCGAGGAAGCCTCCAGGTAAATCTGCTGGGGCCAGCCCAGGTGCTCCCCTGCCCCACCCAGAGCATTTTTCCCCATGTGCAGCGGTGCACACGGAGGCAAAAAGCAGTGGTATGAATTTATGCTGCTGCTTTTTTCCCCACAGCAACTGCATGCCCTTGCTTGTGGGGACACAGCCTGCATGCTCATCTAGAGTCCGATTCTCTTGATAAGGATGTATTGTCTACAGCTCTCGTGTGCTTCATTCTGGACGTTTTAATCTCCATTTTCCCAAGGGATCCCAGCTGCGACGGTTGTTCATTGATCACCATTCAGGTTTTGATGCAGCCAGGGGCTAGTTGGTTCCCTTTTCTTGCACCTGTGTCTAACTGTCTGAGTCACTGAGCTCTTTAAAGTGCAAACTGGTTTTTCTTTTTTGAATCCATGAAAAGTGACTGCTGCATTATGGAAACTACTGCTAACAAACCATTATTAATTAAATGTGTTGGCCAATTCTGAATACTAGTAGGTTGCTAAATATGTTTGCCTCCAAGGTTTTGTTCTATTCCTCACCCCTCCACCTCACTTTGGGTCTGTCTCCCTTTTTGTGTTACCCCGTTTTAATTCTATTTTTTTCTCTTCTGTATTCGGCTTTCCTAAAACATCTTTCAGGACCAGACTGAAACCTAGTTGCTCTACTACTGAGCATGACACTTCCTCAGAATTAAATTACCTAGAGGAAATAACTATTCATAAAGGTGATCTTTCTGGAATGACTGTGAGAGAGTCCCTGTAATCACAATGTATAGCATCTTAGACTGGCATTCTGCTAATGGAACAGTTTTCATTAAAAGGGTAAAACAGGGACCATTCCTTTAAATAATTAACTAACAGTTTTGTTAGGCAGTAATTGGGAAATGAACCAGTTGTTACAACCCGGGTGCACAGTGATTGTGAATGGCTGGTTACAGCAGAGATGGAATTAGGGTAGGGGGACGGGCGGCCACGCTGAGCACTGACGTGTGTCGGGTGAAAAATGCAGCTTTTCCCAGCAGTCACCACTACCCCCATGCAACAGCCACCCCAGGCACCCAGTTGTACTCTTACAGTGCTGGTTCATTTGATTATTAGGTTGGGTTTTTTAAATCTTAATACGTAAATCATTTCTACTTTGAGAACACAAATAGGAGGAGGATATTCATGTGCTTAAAGCATTGCTCCAGAATTCAGGAGATATGCTTTCTGATCTCTTGCGTGACTTCGAGCAAAGCAGATAATCTCTATTCCTGAGACAATCCTTAGTGTCCTGAGACCACCTCTATTCCTCTATTATAATTCCTAACCATAATAATCCATTAGACCTCCCCCTCCCCACAACCCCCATTTTTTGCTTATTAGATCTGAACAAAGTCTTTGGAGCAGGGATTTTTTTTTCATAACATGAGGGCTTTTAATCGCTCCTACAGACATTAAACAATATTGTAATCCTGTTAAGGCTCCACTTGGGTCAGGATAGAACTGAAATAAAACATTCAGGGCCAGTTCTCAGAACCAGCTTGAAGTACCATTGTGCCATTACAGATCCTTAGTAATGCTAATAATTTTGGAAAAGCCTACACGCAGTTCATTTTTATAGCTTACCTTAAAACCTGCTGAGATCTGTTTGATGTTGGGTTAAATGAGGCGTTTTGGAAGAGGAGGTCACCCTTTGGGTATTCAGCCCGTGCTCCAGAAGCATTCTCTCGTGTAATACAGGGGTGCAAACACCAGTGTGGATTTTAATGCTGTTCTTTCAGCAATGAGGTGCCAAACCCAGCAATTTATACACACATGCGTATTTACTGGAGCAAAGGATAACTTGATCATGATGACACAGGAATCTTAGTGGCTTTATTTCCCCTCAAGGTACTAACAGATGGCTGTGTAAACATTAGTAATGTTAATCATTTTAATAAAGTGCCAGCTAGGGAGGAAAGGTATATTTTCATTTTTTCTTAAATTATGAATATCTTCCACCTCTCTCTTTCTGAACAAACATGCTTAAAAAAAAAGTCATAAATTCTGTTGAGGGTTGCTGTCTTTATGCTAGCAATGCATAAAGAAATAGAAAATAATAGATGAAATAATTACAGGGGAGGAATGTTTGTTAATAGTTATAACCTAGAGGAGCTACCTAACTTTGGTAGGTACGGCAGTGACTAGTTGAGTGGGGAGGGAAAAGCATTATTGTCTACCAGTGTCTCAGCTTCAGGATTAAATCTGTGAGTTACCAAAAAGAATGAATTCTGAGGGAGGTTTAAATTAAACAAATAAAAAGCATAAACAATGACAAGGAATACCAAATCTCAGATAAAGCAAATATTTGAGCGTGCACTTTAGACTGTGCATCAGTGATTCCCAGCCCGGGTGCCTTGAGATCCTCTCAGGAGTGCTGCAGGATGCAACAAAATGTTTGCAATGTTAGGTGTGCAAACATGATTCACAAGATGAACCCAACCGTTTCAAATCAGAATCCATAGTATAAACATTTTTTCTGACCCGATGTGGCTTTTCTGAGTACTTTGCAACTGAAAAAAATGCTGCGTTTTTTTTTTATTAGTCAGAAAAGGAGTAAAAACTAAGAGGTAGCATTTTCTGAAGGGTGTTGAAGCTAAGCGGGGGCACCTGGAGTCTAAAAAGGTTGAAAACCACTGCTCTAAACAATGAGCGATTAATAAAACTGTTGATATAAGTTTAATGATATTTCTGTATGGTAACCACACAAGGTGTGGCATAGCTTTGCAAACAAACTTTTATTAAAGGAATGAGTTGGGTGATTATATTCAATGTTTTGTGTTATGTATCAGAGTTAAGTAATCAGAATAACTTAAAGGGAACATCTCATTGATTATTGTTCTTTAACGTTCAATAATGAAAACAATTCTTTGATGGATAAACATTGTGGCAGCCCCTTTGTTATGCCAGCATAAAAATGGTGATTCTGTTTTGGAAGAGCAGAGGTATCTGGTGCTGTCCTTTGGGTGATCCTTTGGTTCCTCTGTCTAACCTTAATTAACCTTGCTGTTCAGGAGATGCTTTCAATCACAGATGAACTATTTTGAGTAATCCATGATGCCTAAAGCATAGGAACTACCAGACAAATCCTTGTCATGCTACTTGCCATGTTTCTTAATCAAGATCAGCACAGGCTCAATTGATATCCCTCAGTCATGTTGTTCACTAGGCTGTTTCCAGAAAGTCATATGTAAGATTAATATTAAACACCAAGACTAAAGTCAGAAAGATGAGGAAATGGCGAAAAGTACGTTAGCTACAGCCACTTACATTGTGTAACTTGTAGTCTGAGGGGAGGAAGAAGATGGACCAGGGTTGTAGATCTCCTTAGTTCATCTTACACGTCTCAGTTTGCTGCTTGTCTTATCACATCACCTTCTGCTCCTTCTCTTCTGAAACTGTCAACTAAGTAACCTCTGAGTCTGGCCCCAGGTTTGAAAATATAAATAGGATTAGATTAAAGCTGTCAGGAGAAAGTGAAGCTAAAGAAAGAAGTTCAGATTCCCAAGCCAAGAAGGAATCATGGCCTTGGTTATGCTGTTTCATTTCCCTGTGTGTGCCATTCTCCGAGGATTAGACACACCATTCTGCCTGGCGTGCCAATGTCATCTGCTTTTCTGCTGCTCGTTGTGAGCAGCAGCATGCATTCACACTTCACTGATGCTTGCTTCAGTTGCAAATAGATGTCCACATGTAAATAAGAATATTTGTAAAGCTGAGGCACTATTCTCCTTGGTGCGAGCTGGGCAAATTTGCCTGCACACACCAAACTACTGGCAAAGCTGTAGCACAAGTCCAGTGTCTTGAGGCAGTGTTCTGAGAAATGGTTTCTAGCATCATTTATTCTTTCCTTTTCCATTCCAGGATAATTCCATTTAAAACTGGTTTAATTTGCATAACCTAATAGCAGGCAGAGTTGTCTCAGAACCATTAACTAGGAAACTGCCCATATTAATTTTCTACAACTGTGTTTATGGAAGATCTGTTGCTTTTGTTTGGAGAGGACTGAGAAATCGCTCACAATCACAGTTCAGCAAAAGACAAACAAAGAAACAAAATGTTAAGCATTTTCTTTTTAATAGTCTAATCAACGCCATCCTCCAAGGCAGAGACTGTGTGTGCCAGTTAGGGGAACGGCAGGGACATCCATGACACTATCCATGACTTCTGAGCATGAGAAAACTTGAAGAGGATTCTGGCACCTAGGTTGGCTCAGGAAACTTGGCAGTCGAGGAATACTTCTTGTTGCTTTGCCAAATCGTTTTCTCTCTTCTCAGCTTAGAAAGTGTTGACACCCCAAAACTTCCCTCTCAGTGCACATCTGCTACTATAATTTCCTCGGTTAGTATCAGAATGTGAAGGATCCTACAGGCTTTTCCTATAGCTCCGCTGTCCAGTGGTCACGGCTTCACAATGCACTAGGCAGGCTCAGGTTCATAGAAGATGTATCTTTGAAAGATGATATTGGTATCTCATTCAGCATAAAAAAGTGACTAGTTGAGCTGCACTGGAGTTGTTTTCCAGCAAAGGCAATTATCCATTATATCTGTTACATACAGACGTTATTACTCACATAATGCACAGCCTGGCAACAATGTAATTGTGAATATGAAAGCTTTTTACCAGGAAAATATCTGCAGTGTTAGAAGGACTTTGTGCAAAAACTTTGTGTACATTTGAGATTTAACATGATGCTATTGTATGCGTTAATTGAAGGGGAGCCACAGCCTGACTTCTCGTGCAATGAAGCAACCTAGGGTGCTGACAGACATGCAGGCCCAGCTTTAATACATAAAGCCTCTCTCCCCTAGCTCTGCCCCTCCTCTGCCAGCCCCATGGCTTTCTGAAGGGAGAAGGGGGAAGCAAGAGCAAGCTTTTTCCTGGCCTAAACTGAAGTGGGGAATCAGGGGGAGCAGGAGGTAGAGAGCTACAATCTACCTGCCCCTGCTCCAGCTCAGGCCGGGTAAACCCCAGCCAGCAATTTGTCCCCCTCCCTTCCTGCAGACAGTGCGGGGCTGGGCTGGGCTGAGCCCTGATTGCATGACATGTAAAGCCTAGGGGACACACGTTCCCTAAGGAGCTCCGAAGTGGAGCGTCTTTGTCTGTTCCTTCATTTGATGAGGCTTAATTTGTCACCCAAATGACTACTTTAAAAGTAGTCTACAGCCATGCACGTGTGTCATAGCATGGCTGTTAGTACTTTTAGGGGGCCGACCACGCAACACATGTAACTTCCGTCTGTGCGCTGACATGAATGGAGCTATCTGAATGTTACTAGGGGCAGATCTGGACCCATGATTTTATCTCTGCACATTTAATTCTGAATCCAGCTCGCTGGAGTGACATAACTCCAGCAGTGATCCTACAGGACATGCAGGCCCCATTCTTTTTGAATAGAGAAGCTGATGGTTAAATAGCTGAAGGTAGTGAACAAAGTGATTGGCCTTTTATTCACACATCTGTCACAGATTCAGCTATCTCAAGCAGAGACAGAAATTTTGCAATCCAATCTGCTCCATTTGAAAAGTCACATTTTTTGTATGAAGTCATAAACAAAACTGTTAGCCTGAGAGAGAAAGGTATAGGAGAATGAAGGAGGCAAGAGATAAAACAACTGAGGTTGGTCCAAATCTAATGGGACAGAGAATCTGAAATGGAGTAGGAACATGAGGAAAATGGGGCAGAAAAAGGACAACATGCAGAGGCTTTTTGTTAGCTGATGGCAGGAAGGACAATGTGTTGTTTAAAGCTAACACCAGAGGAAGGAAAATCATGCCCTGCAATTCGGGCAAAATAAAGAGGACATTAACACCATTGATAAAAATATGATGATTGGTTTATGTAGACCACAAAAGACTTACTGAGCCATCTGAGTTCGGATCGGTGTGAATCAACGTGTGAGCCAGTCAGGAGAAAAAGCATAGCAGACCGCTCCTGTGTTTCTGCCCGAAGCCCGGAGGCTACGCTCTGCCCTCCAGCGCTGAATTGTTAAACCAGGTTCTGTGCCCAGTTACACATGTGCAATCCCATTTACCTTTTTCGAGAGCAGAAGTTTACCCCAGTAAAATAAGCAGGAATTGCCCTTGTCCATCTGAGGGCAGAATTTGGTAAAATTGTATTTTAACAGCTAGAGAAAAAGGCCTTGCAGTCAGGTCAGCGTTTCCACGCTGGGTGAGAAGCCATCCTGTTAAAAACCGGATGAGAGTATAACATTGACATATGAAGTACAATCCGAGCTCCACTGAGGTCATGGGAGCTTTGCCTGACTTCAGTGCAGCCAGGGTTTCAGTCAACCTTCGTCCTCAGTCTCACTATTTTTTACTTTGTACGGGTGGGGAAATATAGCTCTACGACGCTCCTCTGTCCCCAGTCCTTGATGGTCCTCAAGGTAACCAAGAGCAGCTAACAGCTGCTCAAAGTTACCCCAGCTGCACACATATTAAATGTGAGCCATGCATCTAAGAAGGGTTGTGTGTGGCCTGCCCTGGCCTTCGGCATGTCCTGCACACCCCTTATGTACTTTCCAGATGGAGACTGGATGGTATAGAGCTAGTCATGCAAGTTGTTCTTGGGTTTTATTCCCCCCGAGTGTTTTCTTGAATTGGGGAGAATCATTAGTTACCCTGTTCAGGCAAGTTTCTTTTTCCGCTCCCAAAGGAAATCCCAAATTTTAAATGCAAGTCTGTATAGAAAGGTCCCTTCTCTGTGTAAGCACCATACCAGGCCAGTTGGAGTTGAGTGGTTTAATCCAAGTTCCTTTCCAGTGGAAGTTTTAGGTGCAGGAAAGATTTAAAAGGAGTAGCAGGACGATGTTATTCAGTTTCTAATTTTCCTGGATGATGTTGTTTTTGCGGTGGGTCACACACTTCGGCAGGATAAACGGGAATCCCTCCTCATAACCATGCTTCAGCTCCTGCTGTGACCGGAGTGAGACAACTCTGAAATACAGAAGTTCAGCAGGAAAACGCATGGTGCTAGGGCCCCCTCCACCTTTCCTCTGACTCCTTTATGTCCATGTTCTGCCATGCCAGTGTAAGATGAAGTGATGTCCTAGTCCCCTGACCTGCCTGATGAAACGGTCAGCTGTGTTCATCAAGGGAGACCATTTATCCAGCTGGGACCCATTAAGGCGAGACATACCTTTTCCTTTCACACATTAAAAATACAAAATACTTTTTGGTGCCAATTATTTAAAGGGCAAATGGCTTTTTAACTTCTGAACACTGTTTTACTTCCTCTGGCACCTCTTTTTTGGTATAGATCTTTAGAAATGCTACTTCTCAGGCAGGGAACAGCTGCTAAATATTTCTTTCCCATCTGAAATACCAAGATTTTGCAAATAAAAGAAAAATGTCCATGCCGATTTGCTTCATCGGGCTGAAATATAAGAAATCTAAGGATGCCTAAAAGACAGTATAAGTCCCAAGCTGTGCAGTGCTGTATGAAATGTTCTCGGCAAAATACATTTCTATGAGAGTGTGTAAATTATTAGATCAACTTAACTTACATAGCGTAACAAGATTTCATATGAGCATATACTATGTTTTCAGTCTTTATATTAGTTTTTGTGCTCTGCGCGCTACTAAAATTGAATTACTGAGGGTTCTAGTAACATTAAGTTTTTCAAGATGACACATGACATCTGTCCCGCTCTGGCCTGATCCTGAAAGCTTTTACTTACATGAGTACATTTTAGTCATGCAAACCAGACCAGCAGTGTCAATGGGGCTACTTATGTGCAGAACGTCTGTTCCCGTCAAAAAGGTTTAAAAGATCAAAAAAGATTTTAAGAGGGTCTGTATCACTCCTGCCTCTCCATGACTTATTCAGTACAATTTCTGCATGTAAAAATGGCTCCCAGCTGCTAAAAAAAACCAAACAAAACTCTCAGTATACTTTTCTGGGAATTTGTTAAGGTGTCATCCAAAGTCAGTGAAAATTGTTCTATTATATTCAGTCTTTATTTTTAAAATCAAGTCATACAAGAGTAGGAGGCTGAGACTGAACACCTTTATAGCAGTAATTATGAAGTAGTAAGGGGGGGCTTACCACTGCAATGCCATTATTAATCTGTTTTGGTTCTGTTTTAAAAAAATTGTTGCATAAAATTCAGCAGCAAGAATACAAGGTGAAGTGAAGGCAGGTGCTTTTTAAAAAATTAAAACCTGTGCTTTTTCCCAGAAAATAACAATTGTTTTCTGCCAAAATGGTTAAATAGCAGAAAGATATTCCAAATAAGGAGGAAAACATAAAGCCAGAGGCAAGTAGAGCAAGTGCTGCTGATGGTATTTGGTCAACATACTGAAGGAAAACCCTGAGAAGGGAGGGAGGAAGAGACCTTTTTAAAGGCAGAAAAAAATCTCCTCCAGATAAATGGGGACTACATAACCTTCCCCACCAAAATCACCTAAATGTCAACTCTCTTGCTCCCCTTTGAGGCGATCTAGTACAGTGACCACTTTGGATAAGGTGAATTCAGTAGCTAACTCAAATCCTGAAAATGATATTACCTGGAGGCTTAAGAAGAGCAGTAGCTTCCAGAAATAGATAAGGAAATATTTGAAATTCTCTTCTAGGAAAGCCTTCTATTAGTGGAAGGACTTGGTGGCAAACCTGCTAAGGGAAGAGCGCAGGGAAAATGGAGGGGAGGGAAGGGGAGAGAAAAAGCGAGAAGATGCTTGTATGACTTACTCCCAAGATTGTGTCAATCAGACTAGCCAACCTGTAGATGCTGTCACGAGTTATGGGATACCTGGTTTTCTAAAAGCCCTGGTTTGTGTGAGAATCTAGGCTTTCAGAGAGCTTACGTAGATTTCCAGCCTTGCAGGTTTTGATGAATGCTTAAATATGACCCTTCAAAGCTTAAAAATCACAAGGAACATTTTTAAAATGCTTAAAACCCTAGTGAATTTAAGTCCATTCCTTCATTTTTGGCAACCTAGTTTTGTCTTTTAACACCTGGAGTTTGTAACTTTACAGTCTGGCCCCTTCTTATGAGAGAGGCAGAGGTATAACTAGCCCTGGGCAAAACCCTGCCAGAGATGGGGGTGTGAAGGATCACTCTTACCTACCCAGATATTACTGCCACTGTGCAATCTGTCCTCCCCTGGTTGTTGTTGCTACTTCCTTTGCTTCTGCAATGGCGCAGTGGCCCTGCACCTTGCTGCTGCAGCTGTAGCATGGGGCTGTTTTGTTGCCACCGTGCAGGCTCCCTAGAGGATTGCCAGCGTGGCGCCCTCTCTAAGTTAGCACCTGGGACTGGTGCCTTGCCCACCTCAGTTACACTACTGTAGAGAAGTCTTCTAACAGGCATCTCCCTTTCCATCCCTCCAAGGACAGTCCTACCTGAGACCCGACATGAGCCCTGAAACAGCTGTCAGTGGATAGATACACACATGTACATCGTAAGAGTACTGAAGTCAACCTGGCTTCCTTCCCAAAGGCTGCCTCTGATGCAGTCATTTTAGGTTCATCTCTCCAGCATCTTTCTACCTTTGTTGCTTCAGGTAACATTGTTGGTAAAGATCCTGATTCTGGCCTTGGAAGCAATCCATTTAACTCTTTCTCTTTTTTTCCTGTGTGTAGCTAAGGGTTTCTCTTCCCTGAAATCCTTTTATAGTTGTAGTGCTTCTGATGGATGGTACCAGGCTTTTATCTCCTTTTTAACAGCTGCTTCTACAGAAACATCTGACGGAGGAACAAATATATGACCATAAGATGCTTTGTGAACCAACACCAACGAATAGCACCTTTGTGGCCTGGAAACATGATACAGTCCTTCCTTCACCCCCCACGTAGAACCAGGGCAATTTAGGCAGCCCATGTTTTTATGAAACAATGACTACACGATTCATTTTTGTTAGAATAATTTGGGGGATAGAATTTATCATTGAACCCTGGCAATGCTAAACATTAATCCTTCACAATGAGGTAGGAAATTAAACCACTGGTCTTTGTTGCACCCCTCACAGAAGTTGTCCTCCTATTGAGGACCAAGCCTATCGGTGCAATTCCAAAATAACTTCATTGAGGAAGGTTAGATTGCTCTTTTTTTACCAGGGTGATATTTTGTCTTCTGTGGAGGGGTAATACAAATATTGTGCATGTCCTAGGATCCTCACAACGGGCCTTATTTCAATAGTATATAAGAGTGCCATTCCAATTCCTAGATTGTAGAGTTGGAAGGGACCCCAATGGATCATCGTGTCCGACCCCTTTCCTTGGCACGAAAGAGGACCGAGGTCAGATGACCCCAGCCAGGTGACTATCTAACTTCTTTCTGAAGACCTCCAAGCTAGGTGATAGCACCACCTGTCTTGGAAGCCAATTCCAGATCCTGGCCACCCTTACTGTGAAAAATTTCTTCCTAATAGCTAACCTAAATCCACTCTCAAGTAGTTTACTCCCATTATTGCTAGTCACTCCCTGGGGTGCCTTAGTAAACAGCGCTTCCCCTATTCCCCATTGACCTCCCCTAATAAATTTATAGGCAGCCACAAGATCTCCCCTCAGCTGTCTCTTATGAAGGCTGAAGAGATTCAGGTCTCTCAACCTCCCCTCATAGGGTCTTTCCTGAAGGCCACTAATAATGCGAGTGGCCCTCTTCTGGATCCTCTCCAGATTCTCCATGTCCCTCTTGAATTGCGGTACCCAAAACTGGACACAGTCCTCCAACTGCGGCCTGACCAGTGCCACATAGAGGGGGAGCATCACCTCTTTTGTTCGATTAGTCATGCACCTGCTAATGCACAACAAGGTGCAATTGGCCTTGTTAATGGCCTCATTACGCTGCCAGCTCATGTTCATCTTGGAGTCAATTATGACTCCGAGATCCCTCTCCACCTCCAAGATGCTGAGAAGGACTCTCCCTAACCTACAGGTGTGCTGGGGATTCCTCCTTCCCAGGTGGAGTACCTTACATCTATCTTTATTAAATTGCATCCTATTTCTCTCTGCCCATTGATCCAACTTGTCCAGGTCAGCCTGAATCTGCTCCCTGTCCTCCAGTGTACTAACTTTGCCCCATAACATGGTATCATCAGCGAACCTGGAGAGGGTGCTCTCCACGCCCTCGTCCAAATCACTGCTTAAGATATTAAATAATACTGGCCTGAAAACCGAACCCTGTGGGACCCCACTGCCCACCTCCCTCCAGGCTGAGAAGGAACCATCCACCACCACTCTCTGGGTGCGGTCCCTAAGCCAGTTGGCCACCCACC
>JAGPOW010003364.1:15027910-15053035 GCA_030014935.1 Caiman crocodilus
CTGCCCACCTCCCTCCAGGCTGAGAAGGAACCATCCACCACCACTCTCTGGGTGCGGTCCCTAAGCCAGTTGGCCACCCACCTGACCGTGTAGGCATCCACTTCACAGTCTGCTAGCTTCTCAATGAGGATAGGGTGCGAGACTGTGTTGAAGGCCTTCCTAAAGTCCAGGAAGGTGACATCAGCCTCAGCTCCTGCATCCAGGCAGTGTGTGACCTGGTCATAGAAGGCTACAAGGTTTGTCAGGTAGGCTCTACCTCTGACAAACCTGTGCTGATTGTCCCTCAGCATCGTTTCCCCTGCTGGGCCTTCACAAATGTGTTCTTTGATTATTTTCTCTAGCATTTTCCCAGGGATAGAGGGAAGACTGACTGGCCTGAAGTTACCCGGCTCATCCCTTCTCCCTTTCTTGAAACTGGGCACCACATTCGCCCTTCTCCAGTCCTCAGGGACCTGGCCAGAGCACCACGAGTGCTCAAACAGCTGTGCCGGTGGCTCAGCTATGACACTGGCCAATTCTTTCAGCAGCTGTGGATGGAGGTCATCTGGGCCTGCTGACTTGTACCCATCCAGCTCTTCCAGCAGCTCCTTAATTATTTCAGCACAGCTAATCTGAGTGCCCCCTCAGACCACAGTTATTTGGTGCTGTAGCTAGAAGTTCTCCTAGTATTTCAGTTTTTCTTCTTGCTAGGGAGTCCAATGGTAGTGGAAAGAAATGGGATCAAATAGGAAGGAGAGGGTGTCACTGCAGGATCTTGAAGAAAAATATAAGATCAGCAGGGAAAGAATGAGAAGAAAAAGAGATGGGCAGTGACATCTTCCAGGAGGGATCAAGAGAGCTGGTCTCACAGCTATGTTAGCTTCATAGTTTCTCAAATATACCTAGTGCTGTACTGCCATCACCCTTGAATGAAGAGTTGTGATCAACTAAGAAACTGCTAGAGAATTAGAAGAGAAATCTGTTGTTTCTAAGAGGCACTTTAAGTGATCTGTACAAGAGAAAACCGAGTGTCTACATTTGAGACACCATTCTTTGTCACGTTCTTGGATTCCCCCATGAACAGGGGATGGCGGCATGAGCTGGGGTTGTGATGTTCCTTCTCTCTAGGAATCTTTCTCTGTCTCTCTGCTCTTAATTTTGGTTGCCCATGGACTGGACACAAAAAGCTTTTGGATCTTGGCAAAGCTGTGTGGAGTGGATTTGAAATTTAAATGCTCAATATACTGCTGAGAGAGAGCATGTCCACTGCTTCGGTGAGCTCACGTCCAGTGCAAAGGCTCTTTCCCTTTTATTTGTGTTCACATGGGAGGAAAAATCATTAGGAATGTGGTGAGCTAAGTTTTGTATTAATTCATTTCAAGATTCATTATTGGACATTCAGCATTTGGGGTTTGCTCCTATAGGTCATTGTAAGGATCACATAGCTGGCTCTATGTTACTGATCACCAAGTTTATTGGCATCGTGCCTCTCAGCTACATTTTAAAATTCATTGTACTGTAATTCTGACACAACCTGGCACTCTCCAATTCCTACCTAAAAATATGTCTAAAGCTTTTTAAAAAGCAGGGAACTAGGTCTTAGTTCTTTTGTGTCCTCTGAAGGTCAATTCAGTGTCATATAGGTGCAGTTTAGAGGTACTGGGCAAATGTACCTATTGCCTGATCTTTCCAGTTCCTGTATATTTTAGATCGGTATCTATCCCTTTTGAGTTGAACTATGGTAGAGGAGAATATATTATTTTTGCCTCTGTTTACAAAAAACAAAGTAAAATTGCTCAGTCAGCAGCATTTAGGAAGTGCTTAATCTTAGTCCTTTAATCATCCTTGAATGTTACTGCACTGCTGCTTTATGCACTGTATGTTCTAGGGCCCTTCTTGTATGGAAAGTCAAACATTTCAGTCACTTTGGAAAAGAGGAAAGCATCTATAAAGAATAGCTAATAATGAATATTATGCAATTGCCTTTTTCCAAGGAAAGAAGTGAAGAAATGTAGGTATAAGTGATGCTATAAAGCCTTGGCTTCATTATCTGAAGATGTTTTGCTGAATGCATCTCTGAGAACCCTTATTGCCTCCCCTGTTGCGCACAGCCATCTGCTTCCACAAATATGAGAATAATAATGATATCCAGTTAGTCTTTAATGATCTAGATATTTCTATCCAAAAGATGTTACAGGCAGAGAAGATAATCTTTTTCATTTATTTTGTATCAAAAATGTACTGACTTTTTATGTGCGTTTAATTATGGGGCATACTTTACTGTCAGATATCATTCTTTATCCTTGCAGAACTGACAGTTCTACTAAACATGCTATGAAAATTTCTGTTGCTGTTAGAATATAGATAAGCATGTAGTTCGATAAGATAATGAATATTAGATATTTTTCATATACCACTGTCATTTGTTCACCTGAAAAATATGTTGTGCAGCCTCCAGTAACCATGCTATATAAATTACTGGGCATATAGATTCAACTAGTGTCCATTCTTTATTTTAGTTTAGGGGAGATTCTGCTTCTGATACCTCATTTAGGGTTGTCACATTTCATATTACAAATGAGCATCTGCAAATGAAACGAGTGGTTAAGGGATATACCTATGAGACAGAAAAATGAGGTTATGACTCAGTTACCTTAAAATGCTGATAATCATAATTGAAGGAATCTTAGCCAGTTCCCTAAGAAAGAGGCAAAGGAGTATTTCTAGTTTTCTGTTCTCCTCTATTGGTAAAGCAACAATGAAATAAAGTTGACTAAGCCTTCAAGGCTGGACTTTTCCTACAGTTTTTCTTAAACAATGGGAAATGGAAATTAAAGCATTTGCACTTATTTAATAGTTATTCTAGACAGATGATTATCTGGATTTCACCCCTAGCAGTAGATCTGCTTATCTCCAAAATGAACAACAAGGATAAGAAAATAATTTCAGCTTTCCATTTCAGCACACACATACTGATGAAAAGCTCTCAGCAGTTTTCAATGTGTCCACGTGCTTCTGTCACTTGAATCCAGTTCCCCTGGGAATCTTGTTACAAATCCAGCATCTTGCCCCTCATCAACTTTCATTTGCCTTTTTTCCAGATCCCAAATGTTTCTTTAAGGAAAATCTTTTGTGGCTGGGATCTCCTCTTAAATCACCTGGGTGGAAGTTTACCTGACAAGGAGACAGTGGGGATGTTAAGGGTCCCTGTGCTTCAGGGTCTCTGTGGCTATAAATGAAATGGCTACTCTTCACCCAGGATAGATAATCGATAGCAAGTTTATAAATCACAATCAAGGTTATGGGATAGTTAACTCTTCCGTGTTCCAAATTCATTACTGGACAAGCTGGGGAACTACGTGGAGATCATGGACTCACTTTGTAATTTTCTATAATAGGATGTCAGAGAGACTGATCCAAAGCCCGTTATTGGAAAGATTTCACTGGCCTTTGGTTCAGGCCCATAGATGAGAGACTGGGAATGCTAATAAGTTCCTGCTATCAGAAGGGAGCCCAGTGTGGGGTGAGTAGATTTGATGCCGATGCAGTCTCTTCTAATTGGCAATGTGTCACCCTTCAGAGTTACTAGTACTTGAATGTATTAATTATTTATCTTCATAACGATTTTAGCCTGATAGCGCCATATGTCACAAGTTCTCCTACACAGAAAGGGGCAAATTCTCTAGATTTGCATCATGGGAGGGAGCAGCCACTGCAAGCAGCTGTACGCGTACCTAGGAGGAGGAAAAGCATACAGTTTGTGTACATCACATATGAAAGGAAAGGCCTGAGAGCCCTCTATTGTCATTTCAGTTATTTCTTGGGGGTCTCTAAGTTTTGTCCAAAACCACAGCATTCAACTTGTATAACATTTCAACAGAAATTTGACTTCAGCCTTGTCATTTATGGAAACTGTAATTCCCAGTGAGATGAGGCTGCTCATTCAATATTGGACAAAACTAAAAGGAAGTAGAGATGCCAGTTGACCAAGGGTAATTTTCTTCCACAGCGTAAGACTTAAATTTCCCATAGTTTACACAATAACAAAAGCTTTTAAACCAAAGTTGAATGTTAAAATCACTTATGAATTTTTAATATTGGGTTCTGTTAATAGGAGATCAAAGGCTTTTTAACATCATTGGCATTTGAATGAACAGGGAAGAGAATCTCTGAATTTGTGAAATTTGCCAGTGGCACTAAGAAATAAAATTAGGTACTGCTATACAGAGTTAAACATGCCTCACACCCTAAAATGGCAGTGGTGATCAAGATAATAAGATTAAAACATATCTGAAGCTAGAGAAACACTTTGCACTGACAAGTCTAATATTAAGATACTGGAAAAGTGTTCAAAACTAGCCCTAAATTCCCAAAATTAAAGAAGCACAGTTGAATTTCTACTGAAGGCCTATGATTATAATCCAAACCATATTCCATTAACACTCGTAAAATTAAAAATGAGTTGTCTGATTATAAAGTAAACTTTCATGCTGTTACTTGGCTGTACATTAGAAATGAAAACAGGCACTTTGTTAATACAGACTGTGAAATCAAAAGAACATTTAGATCTCAGAAGAAAAAAAAATCTACTATGCTAAAGTACTGCTTGAAACCATTTACCAACAACAATCATCTGCAATCTAGACTCCTTTTAAGTATTTTAGCACTAGAAATTAGCCATCTCCACTAAAGTCAGATAAAAATGTTGTTCTTCATCAAGGTATGCATTCATTCATGCTGATCATTGCAATCTGCAATGTAACATTCTCCAGTAGCAAAGTGCCTGTAAATCTAAACATGAGAGTGCTAGTATGGAAATTAGTTTGTACCCAAGCATATGGATTATGCTACATAATTAATTTAATACAGACGTGCACGTTGTCGTGTAGTTCTTAAGCGACATCAATCCATTAAACAGTTAAAAATGACAGTAGAAAAAAGCTACAAATCTAACAGTACGAGTTCAACACAGGACCATACAGCAAGCACTCCTCTGCAATACATACACACACACAGACAAAATGCAAGATGCATGCAGTTAGTGTCACTGCATATCAGCTAAATTCTTTTGCTTGATTCACAAACCAAAAAAGACCAATGAGAAATTCATACAGCTTTGACCCTGGTTCTGGACCGTAGCTTGTTTCTCTCTCAACGAAGCTGCAAAGCTTCAATTCCTAACTAATCAGAGGAAACGGTGCCTGCTGCAATATCAGAGTCACTTACTGCATTGCTTTTCAGCTGAGTGAAAGTGGCTGTTCTTCCCAGCCACACATGGTTCTGTCAGCCGGAGGGCTCCTCTATTCCGCACAATTCAGCTCCAAACTATCTGCATGTTGAGGATAATTGCATTTGCTCTGTACTGGGGTTTCCTGGCTGCAGTGACTGCTCACCCTATCCATAGCCTCTGGTGTATGCTAAGTAAGCAAACCACTGGGTCTTCATAATGAAAGACTGAAGAGGCACAGCTTTCGAGACCAGATAAGAAGGTTTTGTATCGATAGCCACTGCTCTCCGTACCATTTTAAAGGCAAAGGGGCCGTAGCGGCTTTCATCCTGAAGCATAGCCCTTTTAGAGAATAATGTGTCTGCACTTTTTAGGTGATTATAGGCAGCATAGTGGAATGTAAATGCCACGTTTCCCAGAAATCGGAGGCTTATATTTGAAATGCTTTAGCCCCAATTGTCACTAGTGTGAGTGACAGGCGAAATGATCTCATTCCAGCCGCTTATTTTTCGAACATACAAAGCAATGGGTCTCCCATATTTGATATTTAATGTCAGTCCCATACACAGAGCACTTAAGAGAAAAGTAGGAATCTAAAACTTCAGAGATTAGCATCCCAGCTTAAACTCAGTCATTGCTTTGGCAATGACAATGAGGACTGTCTGTGTCATAGAGTAGGGGCTCTTAGCTTTGTTGCTGGTCTATACGGCGCCTCGCTCAGAGGGGTGCTGATCTTAGAGGGGGAAGGTTACGTGCTACCTTACCAGCAAGGAGAAGGGCTCCTATTAACAGTCCTCTCCTGATTGAGACCTTTATTTCCTCTCACTGAAAGGATAACTAATGGCTATGAAAATTTGGGGCAGGGTGGCAAAAGTGCTCCTGCTCACCCTCTTGCCCAGTACGACCAGGTGCATGACTTCTCTCTAGCCTTTTTCCTGGCATTTTTCTTCCAGCCATTTCAACTCTGACCTTCAAAGGGGCTCTTTAAGGATAAAGAACCCATTTCATTACCAGGGTCTCCTGAGTCCTGCCGGTGCTAATTGTGCCTAACCGTGTGTGGTACAGCTGCGACAATAAATAAACTGCAGTCCTTGAGGTGAACGTGTGATGCTTTGTCCACTGAGCTGTCCTGGTATTTAATTGCACTGATTGTTAATTAAAACTCTTTGAGAATAAGCCTGCTAGAAGGAGTCCTTTCTTCACTGCTTATTGATCTATAGGTGGGAGAAGTCTTTCAGGAAATGACTATATGGCAGGAAAGCCCCATTAAATAGCAATAACATTGTTGTTGTTGTGGAGAGTAGGTTTTAACCCTCTTAGTGCAGTCTTCGAGACCTCTGAAAGGCTGAGCATCCATTGGTGCTAGCCCTGGAAGATCCCAGCCACCCTAACCAATGTGATGAATAAACTTTACAGGACTTAATGGTTGTAGAAAAGGGTCTGTCAAAGATTGGCAGCTAGTAACAGCCCATGGAGCTCATACCCACCAAAAAGCATTAGCCTAGCTAGTCCCCATATATCAGTCGGCCTTTTCTGATCTGGGATCTCTGTAGTGACATATCTGCGCTGTAGCTTTGTGTCCGCTTCAGGCCCATAAAATCAACATTTCTTTATGTGGTGGGCTCACTGCTTTTGCCTGGCAAGCCCGGCTTGGAGAAAGACACTTTGAATGGGTGGAACATTTCCACCAATCGGGTAACGGCTGGGAGGGGCTGGCCCCGCCCCTGCTCAGAGGTGGGGGGGTGAGGAGCCCCTGGACCTGATTGAAGACTGGCTTTGCAAGTCCGGCAGACTTCAGGGCGGGGCCTCCGGTGTAGATAAAAGCCCAGCGTGCCGAGGCAGCCATGGCAAGGGACAACGAGGAGAGAGGAGCTCTAGAGAAGACCATCATCGGGACCCCGCCTGAGCTTCGACGGTACGCAGATCAGCACGTGGAGAGCTGGCCCTGGGAGCAGCTCAGGGTTGCTTGGGCTCCACGCAGTGTGCAGGTCAGCACGTGGAGAGGCAGCCCCGGGAGCAGCCGGGTAACCTGAGCCCCACCGTGCGGCTCGGCATTAAACTAAAAGAGCCCTGGTGCCCAGAGCAGGACCTGGGAAGGGGAAAGACCCCCCAGCATGAGGCTGGGGAACCAGAGCCAGTGAGGGCTCGGCTCTCATAGGAGCTCCTTGGGTGCCCTGCATGGGGCACAGGGTCCAGAGGGAAGGGCCCTCAACCCAGGGCCGATGGCTCCAGGAGACCTGAGACACTCTGGGGATCCAGAGACCAGATCGACAGCCCCCAGAGGAAGGACCGTGAACCTGGGTCCCCCAGGCAAGGGACCCTGGAAGGACTGGGCAGGAGGGAAGGCCCCACACACCCTCTGCTCTCCAGGGTTGGAGGGGAGGAGACCCCCAAACATACATTTGTCAGTGTCAGAGGGTTTATCTGAAATGGCATGATGCTACCTGTATAAAAAAGGTGAGCTTTCCTGTATGTATTGCTCTCATGAGAGACTAAGCGGTGAGTTTAACACCACAAGAGAAAGCACCGAGTTGGGCAGAAAGGAGAATCAACAATGGGGCCTTACTTCAAGACTATTTGTTTTATATAATTTTTGGAGAGACGTGCCAGTGGGTTTGGCTCTTCAAACAGAGAGGAAGAGACAGTCACCTTCCCTAGGGAGGTAGCCTAGACCAGGCAAACAGTTCAGAGGCACAACAGGATGGATTGCCAGATAATGGTCTAATCGCAAAAAGAACAGTTGGAGAATGGAGTGGGAAGTGCAGTGTAGTTGTGGTGGTGAAAATAACCCAATTTCTAGCACCAGTCCCAGAGTTTACAGGACCTTGTGCAACTATATTTAGACTCTTCTCTAGATCCCTCATCTCTTCACTTGGCACTACATCATTTGTCAGCAGCCCCATCCTACCCGCTACCCAGATAAGAGAAGAGTGAAAATGGGAATCGGACAAAGAAGCCAGTGACAGAATGAACAAAGCAATGAGGTGTGGATCTTGTCAGTGTTGGAGATGCAAGGGCTGATGGCAGGGACCAGTACTACCCACACGCAGGTAGATAAACTACCATGTTACCAATCATTATAATCTTATGGTATGTTTTTCTGTTGGGGCCTTTGGGGGGAATTTATAGATTTCATCAGGCAACATTTCCCTAGTTTTCTAGATTTCTTGTTCAAGTTCACTGCATGCCCTGTTACTTTAACTCATCATGTTACTTATGCTAGCAATGAAATAACAAATCCAGGGACTTAAAAAAATATAAAAACTAGACTTACTGGGCAATATAAAAACTGGGAAGGAAGCCTAAGGTTCAGTTTCTATTCAAAGCCTTGATGTAAAGATGCACTTCAACCTGAAAAGGACAAATTTCCCCTAAGATACTCGTGACTGTTAAAATGAAAAATGAATATGTACTAAATTATTCTTCCCCAAAAGGTGATATTTATAAAAACTCAATTAAGTGCTGGGTTGTCATTATGTTGTCAAGTAAAAAATTACCAGTGCCCGAGAAGTAATATTGTGCATAATGATTTAGTTGAAGACCTTTTACAAGTCAGCTGGAAAGTATATCACCTTTGCGAACTGCAGTAGAGAGGTTTTGAATTTCAACCTTGCAGTTAGGAAAGTCATAAATGGTTTAGAATAGACTTCAGCCATGCGGTATTAACAGTGCTATATATGGCAAAATTCTTGTCCATAAGAAAAGTGAATCAGTTCCTTAATGTATTCCTAACATATGCTCATTTGTTCATCACAGAGCATCTGTGATGAGCATGAATTAGATTTTTCAGTTTTGCTTTAGGCTTTTTCCCCGATTGCCCACTGATTGACTGATAGCACATGTTTTACTATGTTAGCGCCATCAGCCTAGACCAGGGGTGGGCAATTATTTTGGGCGGAGGGCCGCTTACTGAGTTTTGGCAAGCCATTGAGGGCTACGTGACAGGCAGCCAGGGGCAGATAAATATAAATTTTCTAAATTTTTAGGGGCCCCACAGGCCAGACAGAATGACATGGCAGGCTGCATCCAGCCCACGGGTTGCATTTTGCCCATCCCTGGCCTAGACCAACATCAATATTTCAGGTTGTCCCTGCCCTGAAAAGTTTACAGTGGAGCTCAACAGACATGAGCCTCAGGTAAAAGGTATTATTATTATTTCTCTTGTGTGATACACGTAGGCAATAGCAAAATAGAAAGGAAAGGCATGATCCCACGCCCACTGAAATCAAACGGAGCCCTTTCTTTGATTTCAGTGGGCTTTATGACAGGTTTAGGACAGTTACCCAAGGTCATGGAAAGACTATGGCAGAGCTGGGAAACTTCTGAGTTTTTGCTTAGACCCAAAAGACTAATTTTCTCTAATTAATTTTGCAAACCAAAGATTCTTCTGATTTCCCTTTTAACTGAATGCCCCATAGGATATTTGTGATTGAAAAGAGCTTCTTTTATTACATGGTATATTATAAAAGGCTCATGATTAATGGAAAATCTGATATTGTACCCCAAAGGGAAAAGCACTATCAAAAAATGAAGTATTTGCATGTGAAGCGTTAGCGCTCTAATATTTTGTTTGATGTGTGAAATCAGATGCACAGTTGTGCTGAATGAAATGGTTACCATTCTGAAAAGCCAACGCTGAAGCGGAATTGCTGAGAAAATGTTGGCAGCAGGCCAACGATTCAAGTCTTGGCCAAGAAACCGACTTTTAATGGGGCACATGGGTAAATGATGTTACTTTAATCATCACTAAACAAAAAAAAATCCAGTGTAGTTCACAGCCCTGAATGCTTGCGAATGCCACGACTGGGGACAAGTCCAGCAGATTAAAACAATCTGCAGAATGGAACGGAGGGGGAAGAGCAAGCGGGTGGGTTCGACGTGTTGATGACTTTTAGTGGATCTTTATGGTCTAACAGTGAACCTTGTGCTCCAAAACACTGCTGACCTGATACTGTAACAGTTGGGGCTGACACAATTGCCATCACTCCTTAGTGAGCTCTGGCAGCCAAAATGGCCATCAGACCAGGGAAGTGCAAAAAAAGAAATAAATGGTGAGAAACAAGCATCGTGCCTTTACTTCGACAAGAGAAGACTCCATGATGTGCTGAATTGTCCAGCTTAGGTGCTTACCATTGTGATCCATGTCAGGTGACTGTGGCGCCATTACTGATCAAAATTGCCCTCTGTATTTAGGTTTCAGACCTTCAGTTTTGTGATACTTCCATTTGACACCTGCCAGCTTTCTCTTCTTCTCCGGTTCCATATACATAGAATCGCAGGCTTGGACTGAACCTCAGGGACCATCAAGTCCAGCCCTCTGAACAAATTTGCTGTTTCATAAACCATGCCAGATAAATGCCTGTCCAGTCTCTTCTTGAAACTGTCTATTGAAGAGAGATTCCTCAAGTTTCATTGTCCTGCTCTCCTTACCATTAGGAAGCTATTCCCAGGTTTTCATGTCTGTGTACTTTGCTGCAGTTTAAACTTGTGGAGTCTGGGTCATGCAAAGTGGGTGCTTCAGATGTCCTGGAGGTGGCAAGTGTGAGAGGTTCGTAACCTCTACAGTTCCCCTCAGGTGGGCAAAGTTGAACCAAGTGCTGCTTCACGCTCGTGACTACAATAATACAGCTTCAGTCTCCTCTTGCAGGGGAATGACTGATACATGGAAAAGTCATGCAGCTTTGTATGGAATAGCTCCTTCCAGCTTTGAATGGTGGTTCTGCCTCCCCTATTCCCAGCCCCTCACTCCCACCTTCCCTCCACATGTCATGCCAGGATCCAAAGTTGAAAGAGATAGAAGCTGTTGGGATCAACATCCTAATTAGCTTCTATCTCTTTCTACTCTGGAGACAATAATTTAGCTCTGTGACACCTTACTTTGAGCACAGCTTTTCTCATTACTTGCACCATTGTAAATACTCTTCCCTGTGGACTGACCATATAAAAAATACCCTGGTTAATCCAAAGCTTCCCCATGCAGCGTTTCCCACTCCAAACCGGAAGCAAAACTTCAACCTTACATCATTCTAACCTGCCTTGCTCGCTTCTTCCCAACACTGCATGGCTGCACGATCCTCCCTGTTGCACTGAAGTCTTCATTAAGACTGCAAGCAGCTTTCTGCTCCTTATTTTTCCCTGTTGATATTAATGAAAGATTTAGACCCTGTCTTGATCTTTATCAATTTGGGGACAGAAAACACAACATTTGCCATGATTAACATTCAGTATTCACTTATATAGCAGCGAGGGGACTTTCACGCCAGCCTTTTTTTTGTGTGTGTGTCCTGTAGCGTAAACCTGCCTCTCACGGGTGAAAGAGGCCAAACAAGCAGTTGGCTCTTTCTCCATCCCTTCCTGAGTGTAACTCTGGCCCTGTGAATTTCTGACCTGCTAAGTAAGAGAGGCTTATTGTATGTAAAATTAGACATCACAGGTTACATGAGAAGCACTAGGAAGAACTATGGGTCAGGATGGGTAGATGGGGCAATGCCTTGAAGGTTGAGGACAAGAAATTGAACTAGAAGTAGAAAGAGGCAGGAAGCAGCTGAAAGGATCTGAGCACGAGGTTAAGGGCATGCTGTGATGATGAAAAGGTTATTTTATCTGCTTGTTGGGCACACTGGATAAAGGAAGAATGTGAGGGGGAATCTGAAGTCCAGGACCACAGCCACCGGAGTTAATTGCTACTGTATCCTGCCTTGGGGTTGGAGATGAGAGCTTTGTAACACCGACCTGTATCAAATGAAGAGGCCAGGAAAAGAAAGAACAGTCTCTTCCTAGTGTTCTTGCATAACACATCTTTACTGGAAGGGCAGCACAGGTGAGAAATAATGGAAGCTCCTCCTCAGCTTAGAGAGAGCTATTAGCTCTCCCCTTGAAGGTTGCATCATTGAAAAAGAAAAGATTTAAAACTGTTTTTTCTTATCTATCCAGGTTTCAAAACCATCAAATATTTGTTTTTACTTTTCATTTATAAATTTATCTTACCATTTTTAAATCCTTGCACCCACAAGCCCATGTGTATGTGCATGCCCCTGCAGTCTCGTTCTCTTCAGGGTGGAGTAGAAACCATTTGAAGAACTGGACCAAAATAAATGCAGCACGTGCAAAAGTGTTTGGACTGAAAGTTAGGGTTTAGCCTGAAGGTACTTTTAACAACCAACTTCTGTTTAGCACAGTAAAGGCAAGAGCAGTACTACTTTGTCCATGCTGCTCTACTGGTATCATAGTTGAAAAGGACTGATCTTTTTGGCTAGGGACAGACATTACACACAAACCCATTTAAGTGATTGGAAACTGGTTTCACCTGTAACAGAACATAAGTTCAGTGCACATAAACCAGTTTGAAAATGGCTGAAACTGGTTTCAGATCAACCTGGTTGAATGTAGTATCAGACTTAACTGATTTGGGTCAAACCAGTTTATGTAATGTCTGCCCCAGACCCCTTGCTGGTTTAAGCTAAACCAGAGTCCCCCAGCATGCCTTTCAGCCCTGGGCTGGACTCTCTGCTCCAGAGAACAGGGGTGGCCCTACCCCTCTCCTCCCTAGCCAGAGCTCCAAGGGAGACTGCAGGCGCAGCAGGGTCTGCACAGCTTCCCTTGCTACTCAAGCAGGGATTCCTCCTTCCCTCCCTCCCATTTCCCACAGCATGAACCCTAGGCATCTGGTATGCTAGCCAATGCTGAGAGGTGTCTGTGTGTATGTGTGTCTCCAATTTCACTGGAACAGGCAGACAGAACAGTGTCCATTTAAGGCTTTTTGGAGCTAATCAACAGGTCAGCTGGTAATGTACCTCCATTCCTTCTTTGGAAAAAGTTGTTTAAGAAGAGCTTAAACTAATGAGAGAGGCTTTTGGTTTGTTGATGGGCTAAAAAATACTGTGTTATCAGCTCCCTGCTGGCTCCTTTGCCTGTTAGGTTTGCAGACGGCATGAAGAAGCAGGAAGAGGGAGACTGAAAACCTCAGTATCATCAACAGATGCATGTACTGCAGACCCCAACTGTGCCTCAGAGTGCTAGCCTGGGGCTGGAGTCTGGCAGCACTCTCATCCCTTGAGCAGCGATTGGGGAAACGCCTGAGATGGTGCAGATGGGGTGGGGGTTTACACCCCTCCCTAATCAGAGGTCTTGCTGGGGCCTGGCCATGTCCTACCCACGTCAGCTCAGCAGCGTAGAAGGGAAGGGAGGGCTGCTCTAGTGCCTCCCAGCTTCAGGCAGGCATGTGCCAGCATTTCTTCAGTCCAGAGGGAATGTCTGTATAGTTGCAAACTGGTTCAACCTAGGCAGGTTAGATTAACATGCAAAGATTTAATCAATTCGGGCTCAGGCTTTTTTAATGTCTGTCCCTAGCCCAGAAGGGAGTTAAGTTTTGATGTCTGATTCATTCCTTACTCTGTCTACCAGTCAGAGTGATTACTGTGATGGTGGTTTTATAGCAAGGATGTCTAATGAAACCAACTGCCAGATACTTAAAAATAACCCCAGTGTGTTCTCTAGATGGCTCAAAGTTGCCAGTGACAGAGATAGGTAGCTTGATTCTTAGCTTTATCTCCCAGTGGGGCAGAAGCAGAGACAAATGAGGAGGCAGCAAGTATAACTCATGGGGGTGGTAGCGGTTGGGACACTTTTTTAATTATTGCTGTGCAAAAACCACACATGGTCAATTCGACAGTGGCATTCCTAGCCAAAGGAGAACCTCTAGTCATTTTCTGGAGGGTTGTTGGCTCTTGTAAGAGGAGAAAGGGCTTTTTAAGCAGTGATGGAAAAAAGAGGATCTTGCCTTCATTTTAGATGTCCTCTTGATGAAAATCAAAGCTTTTTGGTCTTTCTTTCTACACATCAGGAGGCATAGATTTAATTAATCTGCTGTTGTGAGAATACATCAAATAGGCAAAGCCTGGATGTGGTTTGGACTTTTATACATTAAATTTAAATGGTGGTTAGATGCATCTAAAATGTCTGGGAGATAATATCAGACCAAGAGTCAAAGAACGAGTCAGATTTTCTTAAGTGATGGAGATGACACCATTGCAAAAATAGTTTGTTACATCATGGATCATACAGTCAGTGGGAATTGGCCAAAACTGACTTCCCCAAAGTGTGTTTTAAAAATATACCATTGTGACTTATGTCTTGGAATACCAGTCAGGTAACAGTGCATAATTTGTGAAACATGTAACTCTTGGAACAAGGAATAACAATTTTTTTAAGCCAGCTCATTCAGCTGTAATAATTTTCAGATTAAGTTGCTGTTACTCAGCATCACAAGACATTTTATGACTGGGAAAACCAAAATGAAAAATATGGGCTTGGAACATGAATTTGTCTATCATGCCAAGTGGCAAGGTTTACAGTTGAGGGCAAATACTGCCTTCCTTTCATGGATGTTACCAGTTTCTGTGTATGAAGCAGACACCACTGTAAACCTGGTGATGAAGAAAAGATAACATCTAAGAATACAACCTCTCTAACCTTTTGATTGTACGAGGCTTGACTCTCAGCCCTTTAGTCTGAAGGTGTGTACAGAAGTTCAGGCAGCCTGTCAGGGAGGCACTCAAACTATGGCATGTTACGCAAAGAGCCATGAGTTACAATGCCATTGAACCCACCCGCCTGTTGGGGGACTGGGGGGGGGGGTGCAGGGCCTGACTGCACTGGCCCAGACGCCAGGTGGGGGTGCTCCAGCAGCCTCCCAGGAGGCTGCCAGACCACCCCTGTCCCTAGCCTTGCTCCCCCCTGCAAGTGGTAACTGTGAGCAGTGGCTGGGTGGAGGGGAGAGGTACAGAGCCTCCTCCTAATGCCCCCCCTCCCATCTCATAGGCCCTGCCTGGCTACCCCTTCTGAGGTCATGGGGTGAGCCAGGTTAGGCCTGTGCAGCGGGTGGCTCTGTTTCCACTTGCCGTGTGCTGCAGCTCTTGGCGCAGCAGCCTCTGCCATTGTCAAAATGCTCCTCTTTGCAATTACCCTTCAGATAGTTGAAGGCTGCTATTAAATCCACCCCCTCAGTCCTCTCTTCTCCAGGCTAAATAAAACCAATACCCGCAGCCTGTCCTCCTAAGTCACGTGCCCCAGTGCCCTAACCATTTTTGTTGCCTTCCACTGGTCTTTCTCCAATTTTTCCACATCTTTTCTGTAGTGGGGGACCAAAACTGGGCACAGTACTCCAGATGTAGCCTCACCAGTGCAGAATAGAGGGGAAGAATGAATTCCATCAATCTGCTAGCAACACTCATAGAATCATAGAAGTCGGGTAAGAAGGGACCTTGTAGATCTTCAAGTCTGACCCCCTGCTTGGCCAGGAGGAAAACTGGGCTCAAATGACCCCAGCCAGGTAGGCATCAAACCTCTTCTTAAAGACCCCCAGGGTAGAAGCCAGCGCCACTTCCCTAGGAAGTTGGTTCCAGATCCTAGCCACCCAAACTGTGAAGTAGTTCTTGCAGATGTCTAATCTAAACCTACTCTCCAACAACTTGTGGCCATTATTCCTTGTTATCCCGGGGGGCGCTAGGGGAAACAAGGTCTTCCCCAAACCTTTCTGGTCCCCCCCCTAGTGAGTTTATAGATGGTCATCAGGTCCCCTCTCAGCCTTCTCTTGTGAAGGCTGAACAGGTTCAGGTCTCATAGCCTCTCACTGTAGGGTCTGCCCTGATGTCCCCAGATCATGTGGGTGGCCCTCCTCTGGATCCTTTCAATGTTGTCCACATCCCTCTTGAAGTGGGGTGCCCAGAACTGGACGCAGTACTCCAGCTGTGGCCTGACCAGTGTCGCATAGAGGGGGAGGATCACCTCCTTGGCCCTGCTTGAGATGTACCTGTGGATGCACGGTAAGGTTCGGTTAGCCCTGCCGACTGTGACCTCGCATTGTTGGCCCATGTTCATCTTGGAGTCAATAATGACTCCAAGATCCCTTTCTGCCTCCATGATCTCAAGAAGGGAGTTTCCCATCTTATAAATGTGCTGCTGGTTCCTACTGCCCAAGTGCAGCACCCTGCACTTGTCCGTATTGAAACACATCCTGTTTTTGTTAGCCCACCCCTGCAACCTATCCAGGTCTTGCTGCAGTCTTTCCCTCCCTGCTAGTGTGCCCACCTCACCCAAAATTTTGGTATCATTGTCAAATTTAAACAGGTTGCTTTTCACCCTGTCATCCAAATCACTGATAAAGAAATTGAACAGTGCAGGCCCAAGAACTGAGCCCTGGGAGTCTCCGCTGCCCACTTCCCCCCAGATTGAATATGACCTGTCCACCACCACCCTCTGCGTATGACCCTTCAGCCAATTTGCAATCCCTGTGACCGTGTAGACATCAATACCACAGTCACCTAGTTTTTTACTGAGGGTGGGGTGGTTGAATGTCAGAGGCCTTGCTGAAGTCCAGAAAACTATATCCACGGTGACACCTGCATCCAATGATTTTGTGACCTGATCGTAGAAGGCAATCAGGTTATTCTGACATGACCTGCCCCTAATGAAACCATGCTGGTTGCCCTTGAGCATCATCCACGATACCGGCCTATCACAGATGTGCTCCTTGATGATCTTCTCAAAGAGTTTCCCCAGGATTGAAGTAAGACTGACGGGCCTATAGTTGCCTGGGTCCTCCCTCCTCCCTTTTTTAAAGATGGGGACCACATTGGCTATCTTCCAATCATCTGGCACCTGGCCCAAACACTGTGAGCTCTCAAAAAGCCGTGCCAAGGGCCCTGCAATAACCCTTGCTAGCTCCCTTAACACCCTGGGGTGGAGAGCGTCTGCTTATTTGAACACGTCCAGCCCCTCCAGAAGCACTCTAACCCAGTCCTCCTCAACCTTAAGTCTGGAGGCGTTCCGCTCGAGTCTGTCTTGAATCACGGTGGGGGAGTTCCGCTGTTTGCACAAGAAAACAGAGATGAAGAATTTGTTAAAGATGTCTGCTTTCTCCTCTGGCGCAACCACCAGATTGCCCAGCGTATCTTGCAGAGGCCCCATGTTTCCCTGTGCCTTCTTCATCCTCCCTATATATTTGAAAAAGGGCTTTTATTATGTTTGATCTTGTACGCTAGTCCTAGCTCTATGTCCACCTTAGCTTTCCTAACAGCCCCCCTACAAACCCAAGCACTGGAGGTATACTCCTCTTTGGAGATAGCCTCCCCCCACTCCTACTAATGCAGGCCAGTATGCCATTATTCTTGGCAACAAGGGCACACTGTTGGCTGAT
Source organism: Caiman crocodilus (assembly GCA_030014935.1). NCBI lineage: Eukaryota > Metazoa > Chordata > Crocodylia > Alligatoridae > Caiman > Caiman crocodilus. The sequence goes on from JAGPOW010003364.1 coordinate 15,045,313, forward strand.
ATTCATTTATTGTCCACTGTAACCTCCACATCCTTTTCTGCAGAGCTGCTCCTCAGCCAGTCAGCCCTCAACATGTACCTAGTGCATGGGATTGTTCCATCCTAAGTGCAGGACTTTGCACTTGTCCTTGTTGAACCCATAGTCAGATTAATGGTTGGCCAGCCACTACTAATTCAGGGGGGCCAGGAAGAAAAAGCCAATGTTTTAAATTTGATGCCATTTTTGTCTGTCAGTGAGGAGTTTAAAATGTAAAACCCTGGCTTTCACGCTTTCTTATCTGGGAGCCCAAAGTGGGACTTCTCCACCAATGGGGTGGGAGGGAGGGCCAGGACCACGTCAAGTCAGGAGTGCTGCACTATGCCAGGGGGGATTTTGGGGAGCTATAGCCCTCTTCCCAAAAATTCACCTTAGCTTCCCCATAACCCCTCCCAGCACCATCACCTGCCATGGCATAGTGCTCCAGGCCCAACCCAGCCCCATACATTTGCACAGTGGCACGGGACACAGCCAAGCAGCAGGTCCCTGCAGGCAAGTGTAATGGCAAGGGATGGGTGGGGAGCTAGACTGAGCCATGGTGGGGGGAAGCTGTTTTAGTGCTCAAGAGTGGGGGTAGGGGGAGGAGGTCCTGTGTGGGAAAAGTGTGTATGTATATGTGTCTAGGTGTGCACATGTCTCTATCCGTGTGCGTGTGCATGCGTATATGCATCTGTCTGTGTTCATGGCAGGGACAGTGTGTTTGTGTCTGTGTATCCATGGACAGAGTGAGTAAGAATAGAGTGCACACCTATGTTGAGAGTGCGCCAGTGGGGGGGTGGACATGTTGCAATGGTGGGAGGGGCAGGGAGAAGAAGCAGGTGTGTGCCCCCCCCAAACCCCAGCCCAGTGGGGTCTACCCAGCCTTCCCCGCCAGCACCAGGAGGGGAAGGAGCCCCTCCCCACCTCTGCAGCCCAGCTTGGAGTTAGGAGGGGAACCTCAATTTTTGTGTCTGCTCAAAGCCCTTAATCTGCCTCTGATTGAACCTCACAAGATTTCTTTTGGTTCTCTGTAAATCCTAGCCCTACCCCCCAGCATATCTACTACTCCCCCCAGCTTGGTGTCATCTACAGACTTGTTGAGGGTGCACTCCATCCCATCATCCAGATCATTAATGAAGATATTGAATAAAACTGACCCCAGGACTGACCTCTGGGGTACTCCAGTTAATATTGGCTGCCAATTAGACATCGAGCCTTTGATTACTACCCTTTGAGCCTAACAATCAGCCAGTTTTCCTTCCACCTCACAGTCCATTCATCCAACCCATACTTCCTTAGCTTGCTTGCAAGAATGTGGGTGGAGACCGTATCAAAAGCCATGCTAAAATCAAGGTATATCGTGTCTACTGCTCTCTCTGCATCCACAGAGCCAGTCATCTCATCATAAGAGGCAATCAGGTTGGTCAGACATGACTTTCCCTTGGTGAATCCATAGTGACTGTTCCTAATCACCGTCTTCTCCAAGTGCTTAGAAACAGATTCCTTGAGGACCTGCTCCATGATTCTTCTAGGGACTGAGGTGAGGCCAACTGGTCTGTAGTTCCCCAGATCTATCTATGCAGGCATTCAAATTGTCTCTAATATTGTAGTTTTCTCTCACATCAGACATCAGCAGAGCACTAGGTTTGATTGATTCCCCCCCACTTTCTTAGGTATTAGGCTTTGCAAATCAGCACATAACTTGTCATGGCTGACCATCCCTGATGGGAGACCCAGAACTAGACTAAAAAGCACTGGCATGGATGCCTGTCTGTGTCAGTATTTATTCAGTATAAGTAGCTACTCACTTATAAATATCAAAATTGAATTACAAACATAGCAGAGGATGGAAAGAGCACAGCCACATAATGCAAGTCTTCTGTAAAATATACCCAGTAGATTACTCATCAACATTTCATGGATATTGGTTTTATAGAGGTAGCAAAATGTATAAGATAAGTTTTTGCTGTTGGATTCTAATAAGAATCTTCTTGCTAGGAGATAAAGTAAATCAACTTAAGGCCTCTGACATGATTTCCCACAATTCTGTCAAAATATCTATTGCTTATGAGTAAATCATCAGATGCTAGGCAAAGCACCATTACATATATACAGAGAACTCTCACTATGACAACTGCAAACTAAATCCATAGGTCATAGATATAGATATATTTTTAAATAACATTTGTGGAATGGACTTTCTTGAAAGAGGCTGTATTGAGAAAAAGTAAAATAGAATATCATTTTCTCTTTTTTGAAGTGAAGTGAAGGATTTTGGGTTGCATCTCACATGTTTGTCATGCAACATAAAGATTTCTCAAATACTAACTCGCGCCAAATCTCAGCTCTATTTAAAAAAAAAAATTACAGTCCAGCAAAGTTGAGCTCAATTATAACACTTCATTAAAACAAACCAAAAAGCTGAATGCCCTAGGGAGGAATAACATTAAGGATGACTAGTTGTTTATGTTATTTTATGACCAAGTGATTAAGAATGGTCCATTGCTGAACTAATCTTTATTAATTTTTGCTCCTATGAGGATTATCTGTCCTTTCCTAAAATAGTTTTTGAAAACTTTGCCACAGACTGAGGTCACAGAAATAAATTCCCTGTAGGTCTTGGAGATGTCATCATGTAACAGTTTTTGGAGATCTCATTTTTACAGTGACCCCACTGCCCTTCACATAAAAGAAAAAGGATCAGTATTGCGGAACCACAAAAAGACCCAGTCCTTGCCTCAGTGAATGGCTATTAAGTTCAGTAGAAGCATGCGTACGCTACATAAACTAAACGTCATAGCCATTCTAGCATGAGGGACAGATACCATAACGAAGGCTCCTTTCAAAGCATTTCCTATTGGGGATGGGAGGGGGGTCGAGGGGGGCAGTGATGGCCCCCTGGGGTTTGATCCTGGCGCATCAGGGTGGGTGGGAGGGAGCAGTGTCAGTCCCCTAGGACCCAACCCCACCATGCAGACTGAGGGGGGTCCTGGTGCTGGGCCAAAGAGCCCACTGTGGCCTGCGGGCTGACTCTGTCACTCATTTTGCCCACAGGGCCAAAAGGTGAGCACCACTGGTATGGTTCATTCCTGAGGAGGGCTACCAAAGTGTCTCTGCCTCTTCCTCCCACTCTTCCATGTTAACCATCTCTCAAACCCACCCATTTGCTCTTTAGTGGATTAACACTGGAATATTGTGGAAGGAATGTGTTTTGTAAGAAGCTCGTGAATGGGGAGCATGCCCTTTTGGGAATACCAGAATGCTGTCTATGGCCAATTATCCAGCTTTGCAAAAGAAAAAATCCAACTTCTCTGATGAGAGGATAGGTTCAGACAACAACCAGATGCTCTGTCCGGTTGTACATCAAAATCTATCTATTTTATTAGAAAAGGCCTCCAGTCTTATACAAAAGACTCCATCTACTATAAATCAGGCTTAGTGCTAAATTAGATGAAAACTATGCAGCCCTTCATTTAAAAGAGAAACCAGCGTTAGTGTTGTGGTGTTAGTAAGGAAATGGGAGATAAGACTTTTGGATTTTGTATTCCTGATAACTCATGGATCCCATCTTCTTTCAGAAAGTGTGTTCAGATTTCCCATCGTTTTACCACCATTGTGGCATCATTGATAAGAATATGGGCATATACAAGGTGCCGGCAACCATCAGTGCCTTTGATATCATGTTGCAAAGTCCTGTGTGAAGGGTTAAATGCTACTGCATTTGGAACGTTAACCACTATTTCGAGCCGCATCTATTCTAACACTCCCATTGCATTAGCATACATTTCTATCTGACTTGCTAGGGGCTGCTCTTCAGATGCTTACCGGCATGCTCCAAGTTAGGGCGCGGGGCCTCTTTTAAGCTATGGTGCCTTATAATGGCCAGACGGGGCTGAACACTTAGCACAGGGTTGGCATTGAAGAGTTTCAGGCCAGCCATGCCCACTTTTCAATCAGTGTGACCCTGGTATGCCTATAGCAAGATGAGCATGTAATGAATGAACTCCTGTTTTGGTTGTACACAGCACCAAATTCAGCTTTATTCTGTGGTGAGCTTTCTCAGCTCCTGAGGCTAATGTGCAGCCGTGATAGAACACAACCCAGGTTCAGTACCTGAAGATAAAGTCTAATATTAAACATTGATTGAAAGTCCTTAAAAAGACTGAGCTCAGCTTTTACACAGTACCTTGGTCAAAGGTGTTCATTATACACTATGATTTTGCAGTTTTCATGTATCAGCTGTTAATGCGTGCGATATATGCCAGCTTGACCTACTTTTTCCCTATTATGCAGAAGTCTGGAAGTAGATTTGTAATCCCCCCCACCTTTGCTTGATATGTTCAACTATATCTTTGGGTTCTAAGTGTGCATCATTTTTAGACTAAGTACAAGTAGATAAGGAGGAGTGATGGATAAGAACTGAAATGCAATGTTTGCTGCCATCTGTGGGTACCAAAGACATTGCCAGTTTTAAAAGGGGTCGAAAAATGTTGATTACTTCCTACCAGAAAGTTCATTTTTCTACTTCTTTTTAATTTTTCAATTTTTGTCCTGTTTTTCAACAAAGAAAAAGTAAAAAATGCTAGGCTTCAAGAAATTAATTTTGGTAAATGTTTTCAGTTTATGGTTTAAAGAATAGGTTTTGCAAATAAACAACTAATACAAAAATGTTTTCAGTATTCAGGGTGGAGGGTTGAAATGCTAGAACTTGCTGACAAAGCCATCATGTCTCATTAAAAATCTGATTCCTTTTTTCTTTTCTTTCCCCTTTCCAAAAATAGCCCAACTATCAGTTTGTACCCTTCCCCCCACTCCTCCCCAGGTCCTGTGAAAGTCTGAGGGAAGAGGAGGACTTGACATGCAAGAAAATTCTCAAGTCAAAGAACTTTTGGAGGAAAAGCTTTTCTCCTAACATCCTAATACTTAAATTGAGACTACAAATATAAATGTCAGAGCTGATCCTAACTGCTGTCATGTGAAGAAGAGGGAGTTTTGTTTGTTTTTCAGAACATTATATGCACCTAGGTTTGCATACATGGTGTTCTCCTGACTGAATAGAGTTAAACCCAAGAAGCCTGTACAGAAGGGACTAGGAAACAAATAGGAAATGGAAAACAACTCTATCTGGGCCGTCAGCAGGGAAAGTACTAGTTTCAGGTCCGGGCAAAGTTACATAGGTGTTCTGCCAAGACTGAAAGGCTAGAGAACAAAAGACTGTAAACAGTTAAAAAGACTGCTGGAAGAAGGAAGGAGGGAGTGGATTGCCAATACCTGCTGGGGAAGATGCAGAGAGAGTTACTCTATGTATGTTTCTCTATGTAATTCATTGTTAAGTGTCAAAAAAAGTTCACATCTATTTATCCAGTGAAGAACTAGTTTGAAAATATGGTTGAAAGAAGCATTCATTGTTTGTGGCTGTTATTTGTGTGTGAAAAGGAAAACTCTGGTAAGTAAACTATATGCAGCTAACTAATCTAAGTCACAGTCTTGATCTCATGAATACTAAGAACCTATGGTTCGCCATTATTTTTTCTGTTACATGTTTCTTCAGAATTAGAAGGAACTTCCATAAGGGCCGATACCAACACGTGTTCTGAAAGGCACACAAGAGGAAGGAGTGCGTATAAGAGCTTCACGGAGAGGCTTGGTGAGCAGTCCGGCTGCTGCAGGAGGGGAACTACTGAGAACTCCCAGAGAAGCAGCAGCAACCCCAGGACTGTAGCAGATGGTGGGGAGCAGAAGCATGAACCCCTGAGAAAATGTAAGCTGGTGTACTGCTTTCTTTAATTATATATATATATTTGGTGGCAGTTATAGCCCATGGCCAGACTGTTTATAAATTTTGATTGATTAACAACCAGTGGTTTGGGTGAGGCTATTGGGGAAGGAGGAGGCTTCATTGGGGCCCTACTACAGTGTGGGGACCCCAGCGCCAAAGAGGTCTCAGTATTTGGGGTGCTAAGGCCCCAGCACCAGAGAAGGCACAGTATTTGGGGTGCACAGGCCCTAGGACCTAAGGGTGCAATCCTAAGTGGCCAGAGAGGCCTGGTGCAGCTGTGTGGGGGTTTTTTTTTGGACTGGGATAGTGGAGGTTCAAGGCCATTGCCTGGCTTTGAACTTGCAAAACCCTGGCTGTGGGGCCAGTGGACAAGCCTCTGGGCTAGGCACCAGACTGGGATATAAAGGAGGGGCAGGAGCCCCAAAACTAAAGAGCTAGAGGCTCAGAGTCAAACCCTATCTTGTGGGTTTAGATGGGGAGGCCTAGCTAGAGAAAGACAGGGGTCAAGGCCTGTGGTGGCAGAGAACCCCAACATACAAAATACAATAGGCAGTGTCCTGCTTACAAGAGCATCAGTATAATATTTCCATCAAGATGTGGTAGGAGAGTAGAAAGCGAAACACGAGAAACCTTAAGGGGACTTCAAGGGCGCCCCATGTAGGTTGCAGACAACGAAAAAGATGACACTGGGGAGGGTGACCTGTTACAGCCTGGAAAAAGTGAGTGTTCAAAGAAAGCTATGACTTGAAGATTACAAAGTCAAGAGATAAAGTGGGAAGAGCTAAAAGTTAAACTAAAATAGACCTTATGGAAGGTTCTTTAGCTTTGTAGATTACAATAAAACAAGGAAAGAAGTGGGGGTCACTGTGAAAGTTGACTGGAGTTCTCATTGAGTGGAAGTAATCTTTCTGGACTTCAGCAAGGCCTTTGACACTGTAGACCACCCCATCCTCATTAAAAAAACTAGGTGACTGTGGCATTGATGCCTACACAGTCAGATGGATTACAAATTGGCTGAAGGGTCATACTAAGAGTGGGGTGATGGATGGGTCATATTCGACTTGGGGGGAAGTGGGCAGCAGAGTCCCCCAGGGCTCGGTCCTTGGGCCCACACTGTTCAATTTCTTTATCAGCGATTTGGATGACAGGGTGAAAAGCAACCCAATCAAATTTGCTGATAATACCAAAATTTTGGGTGAGGTGGGCACGCTAGTAGGGAGGGAAAGACTGCAGAAAGACCTGGATAGGTTGCAAGGGTGGGCTAACAAAAACAGGATGCGTTTCAATACTGACAAGTACAGGGTGCTGTGCTTGGGCAGTAGTAACCAGCAGCACACTTATAAGATGGGAATCTCCCTTCTTGAGAGCACGGAGGCAGAAAGAGATCTTGGAGTCATTACTGACCCCAAGATGAACATGGGCCGGCAATGCGAAGTCACGGTCGGCAGAGCTAACCGGACCTTATCGTGCATCCACAGGTGCATCTCAAGTAGGTCCAAGGAGGTGATCCTCCCCCTCTGTGTGACACTGGTCAGGCCACAGCTGGAGTACTGTGTCCAGTTCTGGACACCCCACTTCAAGAGGGATGTGGACAACATTGAGAGGGTCCTGAGGAGGGCCACCCGCATGATCTGGGGACATCAGGGCAGACCCTACAGTGAGAGGCTATGGGACCTGAACCTGTTCAGCCTTCACAAGAGAAGGCTGAGAGGGGACCTGATGACCATCTATAAACTCACTAGGGGGGGGACCAGAAAGGTTTGGGGGAGACCTTGTTTCCCCTAGCGCCCCCCGGGATAACAAGGAATAACGGCCACAAGTTGTTGGAGAGTAGGTTTAGATTAGATATCCACAAAAACTACTTCACAGTCAGGGTGGCTAGGATCTGGAACCAACTTCCAAGGGAAGTGGTGCTGGCTTCTACCCTGG
>JAGPOW010003364.1:15053135-15065531 GCA_030014935.1 Caiman crocodilus
CTACTTCACAGTCAGGGTGGCTAGGATCTGGAACCAACTTCCAAGGGAAGTGGTGCTGGCTTCTACCCTGGGGGTCTTTAAGAAGAGGTTTGATGCCTACCTGGCTGGGGTCATTTGAGCCCAGTTTTCCTCCTGCCCAGGCAGAGGCTCGGACTTGAAGATATACAAGGTCCCTTCTGACCCTACTTCTATGATTCTATGCTTAAAGACAATAGAGGGATAGGTCAAAATGATGCAAGCTTTGCCATACTTTTCAGTAGAGATGGTGATGTAAAACAGGGTGTCAAATTCAACCCAGGTTCTGGGATGGATCTAGACCATGGGCCTCTTCATAGCTGAATCCCTGGGGCAAGTGGCTGCGGTGAGGCCACTGAGTGAGTGAAACTGTCAGCGCAGTCCTTGCTTGCCCTTCCTTGCCCTCTAGAGCCATGTTCTCCTCGACTCCAGGTTCTGTGGCAGGTTCTGCCCCCTCAAACCACACCCCCCAAATCCTTAGCCTGACAGTAGACTAGCCCGCTAGATAGAGAAGCAACATAGGCTATATCTGGCCCCATAGGCCATATGTTTAACACCCCTGATGTAGAACATGGGGACAAAGGTAGGATGGCCAATGGGCATGAGCACTTGGAAATGGAATGTGTTATATGAGTTGGAAGCAAAATTGTAAGAGCTTAGGCTCCATGCTTGGAAGAAGCTCCATTTGAGACTACTGGAAGACGTGGCACATGGAATGGCAACTGTAGTTTGATAAGTCTATGAATAAGATAGCAGAGGGCTGGACTTAGGAAAACTAGCAGTTCTCTTCCATTCCTATCCTCCTCTAGGAATTACCTGTAGAATCAGTCCTTTCATGCTAGTCTGTTGGAAAATGCTATTGGGTTTGAACTGTATTGTGAAGAGTCTTATTAGCTACCATAGCACTGACTACAGTTGATTGATCTGCATCAATCATGGTCAACATTTGGTTAAGCTAATTGTGATCTTCTGTCTTGAGTGGTCAATAGCATGCAGTTTTGTCAGCTAATTCAGCTTTTAATAATGTTGTTCACATGTGACAAAGTTTTCTATTTAAGACCAGAACTTACTGAGACATGCAGGTATGTAATGCACAAGAGGATAGTTGGAGTTGTGGATATGATGGTGATATAAAACAGGGATGTGACACTCAACTCTGCTTTCTGGTTGGCTGGGAATCCCCTTTTTATTGCCAACTCTTCTCCCTACCTCTCACAATATCCCATTGCAGCATAAATTTGTCTTGTCCTTTTAGACTGTAAGTTCTTTGAAGACGGGATTGAGATTTTCTACAAGTCTGTACAGCACCTGGTGCAGAGGGCCTGAACAATTTGTCTTTTACATGTTAAATGTAAATGTCAAGAGCACCTCACCAAATGGGATTCAGTGAAGCATTCAGTTATTGCTTTTGAATTCTGCATTTGTCACTTGCATCTTCCAGAGAATGTAAAGTTTTCTGAAAGGAAATACCCTGCACAGTAAATAAACTGTAGCCTGAGGCAAAAAAGAGGTAATTATAAAGCTACTATAGTATGGCTTCTCTGCAGTTGGAACAATATGCCATGAATATGTTTCTCCAGTTGAATGTTTGGCAAAAGGCCATCCTTTCAGATTGAATGTTTGGAGAATATTAGAATAGATATTACATTTCTTTGGATATGTCAAGTTTTCCCAAGGGACTTTGATTGTAATTCAGACTGGTGAGCATTAGTTAATAAACTCTTACAGCAGAGTTGACTTTTTTCTCTCTCTCCTCAACAAAATGAAGGTGTGTTTATGAAGCCAAAATGTCTGCTCAGCCTGGGTCAGCAAGGGACCAATCTTTTCGATCCATCCTCAAATGTACTTTGAGGTTAGACTGGTGAGCAGCCGGACAGTCGGTAGCTCGTTTTCTTCTATTGCAATACAGGAAGTGGTGTGATAAGCCAGTATATTTATGCATTTATGTTTTGAACATGGTAATCTATAAAATAACCCTGATGCTTAGATGTACTAGACTTGTAATCAAATGGCTTCAGCCAAGGCTTAGAAAACTCAGTGGAGGCTTTTTTTCAATGTGAAATTTCAGAGACACATCTCCCTTGACTCTTTCCTCTTCACATGTAATTGTTAGCAGTGCAAGCCTGATTCATTAAAAAGCAGCAATGTTCTCAGCATGGGACAGACCATAAGAAAAGACTGCCCTCAAGAAGTTTCCACTTGAGACAGACAGCATGGCTTAAGCACTGATTGCTTGGTGAGACCCATGGCAAAACAGGATTGTAGAGCTTTGATTTATAATTCCAAATAAGAAGTTGCTGACTACATATTTGTTGGCAGTAGTTGGTAGACTTCTTGGAAGAAGGGCGGCAGGATCTGAAAAATAAAATTGACTTTATACAATAACCAATGAGAGGCTGCTCTGAAGGCCTGTTACTTATGTTCAGTGAGTGCCCTGGACTAAGAAACTGGAATGTATTCTTTGTTTGTCAAATGTTCTGATCAACCAGAGCCCTCAGCCCCCTGGCTCCATAGAGAGCTCTGCTCTTGGCACAAAGTAATGGAGGATGGAGGGACCTTATTTATGATCCATAAAGGTCATAACCACCAAATGCTGGCTTACGTATCTCTAACGCATACAGCTGGAAAGATGCAAGAACTTAAGAGCGTCATCATTTGATCCTACATACTTCTTTATTGTTGACCCTTTGTGATGTCCAGGATTCCTGCTGTCTTTGGCTTTGGGAGCTTGGTCCTTTCCCATGAAGTCCATTGGCTTTTTTTCCTCTTCCTCTTTACTCAGAGGGTGACAGTGCTATGCGTTGGTTTTGCTTTTCAAACATAATGAATAGTTTGAATCTGCTACAAATGAAAGGTTCTCCATAGGAACCACTTAAAATAAATGCAGTGTTTCTAGTGTCTCAGCCCAACTACCACTTAAGTAAAAAATGGGAATCTTCCAGGTGACAGGAAGATCTGAATCAAATCCAGTAAAATAAGCTCATGAGTGAAGTATTTAAAACAATACGTGGTGAAAAAAGGGAAAAGCATCTAAGAACTAATTAGATATGAAAATAAGAGAAGCTATCTAAATATTTGAATGGCTGAAAGAATAGGCAGATAAATGGGTAGGAATGGGTTTATTAAGTACAGGTAACTTCATAAAGTATTTGATGGTATTTCAGACTGTATGCCCCACCCACTTTTCTCATCTGGCGGAGTTTATGTAATGGGAAGTAATGTTTATATAGCAGGGACAATGTATTGGCCAAAACCAGAGGATTTTATAGTGATGACAGTACAAGGAATCTTGGTTTTGAATTTGATTTTTGCAGCATCTCCTTGATTGTGGTTAAAATCTGGATTTGTACAAAATGGGAAGAGGTTCCCATTTTGGAAAAGCTCCCAGTTTTGGCCTACCTTTAGCGCAGAAGATTTAGCAACTAGCTACTCCTGACCCTAAAATGTAGGTATGTGTCTGTTGATCTCCGGTAGTGCTTAGAAAATGTCTTTTTATCAGCTCTGCTTATTATTGCCAGTGGTGTCTGAATGTTCAACTCTAAATAGAATTTCTGCTGCTTAAAGAATGTACCCCACAGAGAGAGATGATTTCCAGCTGCTAACATAATTTTTGTAATCCAGCTCCTCATTTTACTTATTCCAACTGCTTTAATTCAATCCACAGTGCAGGAAAAATGTTTCTCTCCTTTTTTCACATTGTCTTCTTCATTCTAACCATTTATCCCTACAGCAATGCCTGATTCATACCTGACTAAATAAAAAATAAGATGTATTATTCCTTTGTTTTTTGCATTTGCCATGCAACAATATTTCATAACCTGTTGAGTACATTAGGGGGATTTTTTAAAGACATTTCTGGAAATTCTGATCAGCTATAATTCCCCTGGCCTCAAAAACAGCATAAATTCAATAAACATGCCCACATCAAAGCCACATTCTTGTCTGAACACATATTATTTTCTGTTTTTGCCAAATATGACATTAATGCAACAATACTACTGTCTGCATTCTTCCTACTCTGGGATCACTGGCTTTACCAAACTATTAGGAACAAATGTTATTTATCCAATGCAAGTGTGTGACAGGACCTACAATCAAAATGTGAACTAAGAATGTGGATTGTTTTTTCTCCTTAAATTTTAACTTGGTGGTTGTAGCAGGGCACCAAGATGTGCCTGCTTCTTAAAGACTGAAGCAGCCTGGTCAGGGAGCCTGCAGGCTAAGTACAGCTGCCCAGCAGTGGCTTGCCAGAGTAACTGGGCAGCCTAAGGGGGTAATTGGGCAGCACCTGCAAGCATCACGTGACCGGAAAGAGGCAGGGTTTGGGGGCATATAAATCCAGGGCTGAAGTTTGCAGGAAGACTCTTTCTGGCAATTGCCAGGGAAGGTTCTCCTGCCTGAGGAAGCTACCTGAGACCTGGTGCTGCTTGTTTTGCTACCCAAGTGCTGCAAGACTTTAGGGGCTTCTGCTTGTGCTTGTTTGCACTGGAGGACCAGGATGAGGCTATAAGGGAGGGTTTGGAGGCCTCATTAGTGCCTGGAGAAAGGGGCACATGAATTTGAGTATACCCCAGTGACAGGCACAGAGAGCCCATAGCACCAGAAGGGTGCAGCTACAGAGGTGCAGAGAGATCATAGTGCCAGAGCCAGAGCCCCAGAGGGACGCAGAGAGCCCACAGTGCCAGTGGGCGCAGAAGTGATGGGCAGTAGTAGAACAGCTGTGAGGCTTGGGACACAATAAATGGAGGTTGGAGTCGTATAGTATGCCCTGAGTGCTGGGGCAATAAGAGGGCAGCCTCTTACCTAGAAACATGTATTTATTTTAATTATATCAAGGTCATGGTGGGTAAGACAGGTAGGCAGACTGCCCAAGACTGGTGGGCAAGCCAATGTAGTGATCAGCCTCAGGACTGCCCCCTGTCCCAGTGGTTCTTAACCTTTTTAGGCTGAAGGCACCTCTCAAAAATGTTTGCTCTTAGTTTTTCACTCATTTCTTGACTATGGAAAAATAATATAGCAATTTTTCTGTTGGAAAGAACTCAAAAAATACAACAGGTTACATTTTTTTTTCTTCCCACTCTGGATTCTTACTTTAAATTGTTTGGTACATCTTGTTAATCATGTTTGCACACCTCACAGTGCTATCATTATGTGGCATCACGTGGTCCCTGAAAGAATCTCAAGGTACCCCAGGGTAGCACAGCTCCATAGTTGAGAATCGCTGATTTAACTGATGTAAAAAAATCTATTAAATTCTTAGTGTATATTTGACTTGCATCTTCTAGTAGTCACCTTAATTTATCCCATATGGTTATTGTCCAAAGTAGTGCTCAGATCTGTTATCTCCATCCAAGGGAAACGTTTCTGATTATTCCATTTGACCTGATGTGACCATGACCTGATGAGAGGCTTTTTACAAAACCCAAGTTCAACAGTTTGTCCTTGAAGCCCTGTCTCATACAATATCCTATGCTGCCCTCAGACCACAAGTACAACTCTTCTTTGACCTCAGGCTTTGAGTGCTTTAACCACTCAACTATTTTCTCCTCCACACAATAAGGTAAATAAAAGGGAAGCAGAGGGCAGACCTGAACCCCCAAACTAATATATATAATATAATACCACAATGAAGTTGATGGGAAGCAAGGTGGAAGCCAGCAAGGAAACAATTTTACATACAATAATACCACTGGTAGCAATATATCTTATTCTACTTCATTGTATTTTGATGCTTGTCTGTGGCTTAAATAATGTTCAAAATTATTCTTTCTGAGTGCATCTATACATGATTAACTCTGGTGCAGTTTGTGCTGGGGTTTATCATGGCAGCTTAATGGCACATTTACATGTTCAAACTGCTGTGGTCCAGGACATACAGGCAGATGCTGTGTCTGGGACCGCAGCAGTATGAGCCAGGGTGCAGCAGCCTTGGGCTAGCAGTGGGCCCAGGGGGTCAGCCCCAGGCTCTGGGAAGTGGCATCAGGCAGTGGAGAAGCTGGGTGGGGCAGAGCATGAGAGTGCCCCAGCGTGCGGAGCCCTGTGGGGTTTCGTCCCTGTCACCTGGGCTGACCAGACACAATGTATGCCCGGGTCAGTGTTTACACATGTGTTTAAGCAAAGACATTTTCACCACCATTTTCACCACTGTCCCTGACAGTACTATCTTGCAGCGGCAAAAATTAGTTGGCTGCAGTCTAATAGTGTTGCATGTGTAGACTGTGATGCTTTATGCTGCAGCAAATTAGTCTACTGCACACTTAAGTGCACATGTAGATGCACCTTCTGAGTTTTTTAAATTAAGTTCAATACGTTAGTTGTGACTTATTCCCCCTGTGAAAGTAACTTCAAAATCAGAGCTCTGCTAGTCTTAGAATTTGCCCATCATTCAAGAACTTCAATGTTCCCTCTTTTTCATGATGATAACACACAAAGCTTTTTTAGAAGTGCAAAACAACCAGCATGGTTTTAAACTTTCCTTTTAAACCTACTAAAATGGTAGTTTTTAAAATAAAAGAATTGAAATCATACCTCAAATGCATTAGTAAAGTTGGAGTGTAGATGTAGCCTCGGTGTCTGGGAAATTTGTAAGCAGCAAGGTTTTCTTCATAATTATTTTATTGGACCAAGCTGAATAGGGAAAGAGGCTGGACCAGCTTTTAGGCACAAAAAAGAGTATAATATTATTCTAATATAGTAAAATCCCTGTTATCTGGCATCCCTGGGGTAAGGGGATTGCTAGTTATGCAAAAATTCCAGTTATCTGAAACCCCTCAGCAGGGTTTGAGGGTGGTGGCAGTGACTGCTGTGTGCAAAATCTCCCCCCGCCACCCCCTGCCAGTCTGGCCAGCTAGAAACTCCAGTTAATAGAATTTCCCGTTAGTTAAATGCCGGATAGCAGAGATTTTACTGTATTATCATTATTGTTCTGGCACATCCGCCTGTACTTCGTAGCTAATTTAATGTCTGTTTATTACTTTGCATACTCTGCTATTCCATACCTGGATATACAGCAAAAATTACCATATGGATGTGTCCTGGTAGTTTATTAAAGGCAGCAATTTAAATACAAGTAGTCTCTTTGACATTTACCTGTTGAAAAGTAGGGAAAAATGAAGTGAGCATGTGTCTGCCATCTTTCTATCCACATGGGATCCCTCAGGAGTGAGGTGCTGGCCTCAGTATAGTCAATGGATGTTTGTCATGGACTCCAGTAAGGACAGGATTGTACCTTAAAACACTGTCACTAATTCAAGAACTGGTAATGTTTCAGGTAGTAATTTGTGGTACTTAGTGGAGTTGTGAGTCTGATGGGAATTAAATGGAAGGAATGGGGCTCACAGATTAGAAGTGGAGTCATAATCCTGGAAACGCACTTCAAGGTGAGAATCATAAGTTTGGAAGCAGAACGTCCAGTGGAAAAGTTTGGGAACTGTTTGTATGAAGCATTATAGTAAAAGTCAGACAACAGTATCTACACCCAGGGAATCTCTGGAAGACTGAAATCATTGAGAGGTCCTGTTTTTCAGATTGACCTGTACACAAGCAGTACTGGCCACCCATTGACATTTAAAAGGAAATTTATGAGCTTCATCCTGAAACATTTAGGTGTGAGAACAATCTTTGTACCAAGTAGCTTCTTAAAATACAGGAAACACTCCCTATTTATGGGTTCAGCATTCACGGTTTCAAATATTTGTGAATGCCGAACCTGCATTTTAAATACGCTTTATACACTTACAGGAGCTCCTGCCATCCTCCATACACCTCGGGAGCTCCCACCATTGTCGCTGGAGTCGTACCCCTACCCCAGCCGCCGAGGGTACTGCGTTCATGAATGCAGGCTACGTTCATGAACACAGTGCCTTATTCATGGATTTCTCCATTCGTGGCGGATATGAGAACGTATCCCCTGTGAATGGTGAGGGTTGCCCGTATATTCTTTATCATGATTCTGCTACGTACTGAGTATAACCTTTTCTGTTGAGTAATTCAATTGATGTCAGTGGGGCAGCGTACAGAACTAGGCACAACTCAATATATGTGATGGCGACAGAACCTAGAAGACTACTGATGACTGTCACTTATAGGATTAAGCAGCTTTTCATACCCCTTATTTGAATACTGTTCTTTGTGTAATGATGTACAAAAGTGATCTTGCCCATAAAGTGTCAGAACCACACACAGATTGTATACACGAGTCCGGAAGAATCTTATCTCCCTGACCCTACCCTATTTTTTGATCAGAGAGTAGGTGATATATATGACTTAGTCACATTTATTGCTCTGCATTTAAGTAGGTCACTGATTTAAAAACTGCAACTAACCCCTGATATTAAAGAGCAGAACTTTTGAAATCTAATTAAGATAGAAAAGAATATAAAAAGCAAAAGGACTGATCATTGCCAGAACAAAGTAGATTCATTGAGGTCTATTAGTTTTTCATTTACAGCAAGCCTGCCTAATCTCAGCCTCTGCACCATCCACTAAAATATTAAATAAAATTATGTTAAATTTATCCCTGGTGACATTAAAGAAAATGGAAAGCTTAGTGGCACATTAATTGGCTCTCAGAATGTGGCGTACACTTTAATAAACGTAATTTAAAGAACCATAGAACAATGACATTTATGCTTCAATTAGATTAAATGAAAGCTGTGGTACGCTCTTTTAGACAAACAATTTTTCTTGGGAAAATGGACCTTTATGATAAGGTACAATTCCATGCAGCATGTAATGTTCTGAGTTTTAATTACATTGTCCAAAGGAACTTATTCTCATTGAAAACTGACAAAATAAGGTGAAAGACTAGAAATAGCGTGAGAACCCAACAGACAGCAAATGCAGGTTTGAAACAAAGCTCTCCCAAGAAAAGATTTAACTTTCCTGGGTTAACTATGGTATTTATTTCTATTTAAAGAAACCACATAAAAGGGCCTGATATGTTCCAAAAACAAAAACAAAAAAATCAGAATAACAAATATGTTAACGATCCACTCTGGTGTTCTAGTCACTGAACAAACAACATTAAAACCAGAAAGCATTAAAATATACAATTAGAGAAACAGCTGAAATGAGAAAAATCCCATGAATAATTACAACAAAGATGCAATAGATCCAGAGCATTTTTAAGGGTATTGACATTGTTTTCTTTTAAAAAAGAGGGGCCGGGAGGACAAAAGATTTAGATGTACCAAATCCATGGAAAAACATTAACATCTTTTTTTAAGGTTCGTGTTGACTTCAAGATTGTACTTAACAGGAAATCTGTTATACAGCCAGGGTGATTTGCAAACTGCAGCTACCTCAACCTAAATTCTGTGGTGGGAGCTCATAGATTTGGTGGCAGTCTTGCACAGAAAATTCTGCAGCAGCTTAATTTAAATTTTACAGAGGAGACTTTTACTGAATTGAAATGAATGCCACGCTGTTTATTAATAGCTACATTTAGTTGGATTTCCCTTTGGGCTTTTACACTGTCACATTTTCAATTTTTATTGTCCTGCAGTTTGTTTGGGTTTGTTTTTTGGTTGTTTTTTTTTGGGGGGGGGGGGGGAGTTGTATTAAGAGCTGATAAGTATGTTGTAGAAACTGGCCCAAAGGAAAGTCAAGCTTTGGGCAAATGGCAGTTTGACGTTATGTGATAAACAAATTAGTTGGTTGTGCCTGCTGCTGGAGTGATCAACAATGAAATGGTTAACTCAAAAACCTAACAAGGACAATTAAAATGTCAATATTGTTGCCTACTGATATAATGGTCAAGCATTGGAACAGGCCACCTAGAGAAGTTGTAGCATCTCCATCCTCGGAAATATTCAAGCGCAGGTTGGACAGAGGAGTCCTGTGGCAAGGGTAGTGCCAGCAATGCAGTGGCACCATGTGCCCTCACACTGCCCTGGTTGCTGACCAGCAGAGGCAGGGGGACAATAGAAAGTGGTAGCTGCCAGCAGCTTCCCAGTCACTGTTGTGACTGCAGTAGCAACCAGATGTCACAGCTGTCCATGTATGCCAGGTGACCAGCTGTGTCCCTGTGCTGCAGGGAGAGACACTTGGCTGAGATGGTTTAGTTGGGGACACTCCTGCCTTGATCAGGGAGCTGGACTAGATGACCTGGTGAGGTCCTTTCCAGTCCTGTTTTCCTATGGTCTTATGTAAGTTGTATGGCAAATCATGTTTCTTTGAACTAGAGTGGGTCAGAAAATAAAATTCCTGTTTCATAGGAAATCCCAACTTTGAAATTTATTTCATTCTAAATTATAATTAAAAGCCAAAAAATGTCAACGTTCACTGCAGAGAACATTAGGGAAGTTTTTTGGGGACCATTTGAAATGTTTTATCTCAACATTGTAAAAATATATTCTTTTCATAAATTAAAAAGGTGCCATTTTGATGTTGTTCCTCCTCTGATTAATTGTTTCAAATGTTTATATGATCTATTAAAACATCACTGTAATTATTTTTATATATTTAGAAGCCTAATCAAAATTAATTGAAATGATAAATTCAAGCCAAAAGTCTATTTAACATACTGCAATTAAGTGTATCACCCATGTTGAAATGAAACAGGAACATGTAAACTGTCTGATTCAAACTTTTTTGGCAAAACAGATTTCTCCAGGAGGTCAATGCGTTCCACCAAAACATTTTGATTTAGACAAAACTACAATGTCCGAAATAAAATAGTTCTACTGAAGTTCTTTTTGTTCAGCCCTATTCTGAAGGCATTGATTGAGATAAAGATCAAGAAATGTATTTTTTAAAATTTTCTTCATAACATTAAAGACTTGAGACGACTGTTTTAAGCCATTCTGAAGAATTATTCCCCAGTGGACTCCTGGTAAATGCTGGCTGTAGGATCAGAAACCTCATAGGGCTTATGTGGAGTGCTTTGTGTAATCTCTTGATTGGAATCTAAATTTGTATTCCCTTTTTGGGGGCGCATGTGGTCTGCAAACCAGTTATGTCCCTATAGTTCCTTTTCTCAAGGCAGTAAATTGCAGGAAGCCTCTATAACCTTTTTGCACTTGTATCCAGGCTTTTTTGAGGATGTGTGGATTTTGTGGGAATTTAAAAAGTATGGTGTCTCCCAATACCATGCGATGGATGGTGATTCCTAACTCTGATGGTAACCTTGCTGTTAAAAGTTTACATATCACATTGGGATGGGACTGAAATATGAACAGAACCCAATGATTTGGCATAAAATGGCCTTTTTTTCCCCCGGAAAAAGGGGAGTGAAGATGGCCACTAGACTAGGCTAACTCTGCCCTGCAATACCTGCAACAAACACCTGGCCTTGAGGGAGGGGAATAAGGGACGTAACCTGGCTCTGGGAGAGAGAGACCAGCAGATGAGTGTAACAGAGCCTGTGGCTCTCTGTTCCTTTATGGATTTACCCAAAGAACCTCACCTTCCTTTAAGGAAGAAGCAGCCCAGGGCCGTGGCACTGCAGGCCAGGCAGGATGCAGCAGCTGCAGATTGCTATGGCTACAGGGCAATTAAGCCAATTAGCAGGCACTTGCAGGCAGCCCTAGCAGTCTGCTGACTGGAAAGAGGCAGCGCCTTGGGAGGATATAAGCCTGGGGCTTGGGTTGGCAACCTAGTAGCCCTGCTAGCTGCAGGGTTAGGAGCCCCTGCCCAGCAGAGCTACCCAGGGACACTAGACTGATTGCTTTGCTGCCTACAGAAATGGTGAGGCTTGGGGAGGTTACACAGAGCCCAGGCTGGCAGGTATGCCAGCACAAGGGGTGAGGGAAGGTTTTCCCTCTTAAAGCGGCAGAAGGCTACTTTCCTTTACATTTATTTTATATCCCATGGGCTTAGTGCTTATATTGCAATTTACATGGGTGATTTGGGTTCGGACTATAGAGGCGGTATATGGAGGCTGGGGCAGGTTCAAGTTTGGAATGACTTTTGAGTTCAGAGTGGGTATAGTGCAGAGCCACAGAGCCAGGCATGGGCCAGGAGCCTGTGGGCAGCCTCCCCCTTAATATTTTTATTATTATTCCATCAAGGCATGGCAGACGAGAAGGGAGGGCACCCTAAGGGCAGAGTAGGGCACAGTCGCATAGTCACCAGGGAGCATCACGGCCACCCCTGGGACCCTGACATGCTACAGTGAGCTTGAGCTTTGTTTTGCTACAGTCAAGGGTTCCTCTAGAAGGAACATCCCCTGGCTAACCTAAGCAACCAGGGCACAGTGGGAATGGCTTCAAGCATGCAAGTACCATCCGTATGTGGAGGACCCCAAAAGAGAAAAATGAATGCAACAGATCTGTGCCAGAGTGTGAGGTTCTATAGACTTGAAGATTTGACAAGACAGGATTTGCAATGTAAGATTTACGAGCTGTCCCGAAACACCTCCCTGACATCTGTAAGATAGTG
>JAGPOW010003364.1:15065631-15081347 GCA_030014935.1 Caiman crocodilus
CTTAGAAGGAGGTCTTCAAGAAGGTTGTACAAAGGTCTCATTATAATGCTAAAAAACACACCCCTAGGTGGAGAGTTAAGATGCTAATAAAACACACATATATGGAAATGAAGTACATGGTTAAAACACAGGTATAGAGACATGCTCAGTAGAGAACTTCTTGCATCACATACCTGTAGCCAATCACTAAACAGTATGCTTACTAACCCATGAAAATTTCTGTATAAAAGACTCTTAGAAATAGTGATGGGTGTGCTTGCTACCTTGCACCTTTATTGCTGGCAATAAAAGGTTTTTTTTCTTTCAAACTTCCAACTGGTATTCGTATTGGCTCACGCATACCGGGCAACGAATCCAGACTTGGGCTGGAGCATAACAAGAGGAGTCCGGCTTTATGGGAGATATCCAAGGAAAATGGAAATCCAGCCTGATATGGCTCGAGGGACAAGGAAAGACAGATTTAATATTTTTTTTTTCTGCTGTTTGGAGATGAAGAGAAAAATACCTTGACTATTGTGCAAACATTTCTCTCCTCTGCTTTTTTGCATTTTTTGGTTGGCCAGGATAAGTCTCAGATATATTGTTTAGGAACATTGATTCATGCTGTTAAATCATTGGCCCCTTCCAGCCTCCTTTGACTTTGGTAGGACCAACATTTGATTCTGAGGGCATAATCCAAACAATGAGGAAATTTGGTTAGGCTGTACTGGAAAACGGCACATGAGTAGAACTGTAGAGAGAGCACTGGCACTTTCAGAACTACATATGTGGTTCTTAATTTTTTTTAAGTGTTGCATAATAGTAATCTAACTTGGTACATGCACTGACAGAGTTTTATTTTGCCTCTTTGCTTGCTGTCAGGTGATGGCTGCCATACCTGCCTCAATGTGACTTTGAATTGTATCACCCACAAGCTGGTAATAGCCTAAATATGAGCTATTTTGCTGTTACTTTGGATAGAAGAGAATATGAGTATTTGCTTTCCTTTTGAGTATCTTTGACATCTTATTATATTCATATAGGATCATATTTTTGCCAACCCCAATTAATATTTAATTCTGCCCACAGCCATCATGATAATGGTGAGAAGGCCTCATTATGTGTCAATATATTTTTCTTGAAAATATGGTCATGGGAGCTTTTTTTTATTTTGTAGACACAAATCTTGTGAATGGTCGTAGTTACCCATTAACCAGGAGAGCTCCAGGGAGAGGGAAAAATCCCATCAAAAGCTTCCAAAAGGTGTTACAGGGCCAAGTCCTTCAATTATTTATGGAGGAAATGTACAGTGTGCAGTGACATTTATTAGCTGCCAGCTCTCGTTGCAGGATTGAATTTCCAATGGGAAATGAACTTCATTACACCTTTTGGAGAATCCTAGCTGTGCTTAACAGGACTGAGAAGGGTGCAGGACTGAGACTCAAAGCAGTGTGGAACATAAAATACTTTTACTGCCGTGACCTGAATAAGGGGTCTGTGCAAACTTTCTGTGAAAGAACTTAAAACAGTCTTAACCTGACAGTTTTCAGGTAGCAGCTACCAATTGAAAGATGAGTCCAGACTTGGCTGAAAGGTTCCTGAGTCTTCTGACTCTGGACCAGTTCTAGTTCAAAACCAGCCAGAAATGAAAAGGGGTAATATTTGTTGCAGACAACAGAGGTCAGCAATGGATGCACTGAACTGCAACAACTGATTATAGTTTAGGCAAAGAAGAGCTCTTCACTACACAGGAACTGTGCAGGGGACTTTGCTGGTTTGTAAGCACCTCCCAGAGCTATTTCACACATCTCCCAACTGCACTTAGTGTATTCATAATCCTTCCTTGTCTTTATTGACCTTAGTTGTTGTTACAAGTGCTAGTGCTGTTATTCCAACATAGGGTTACATGCACAGTCCTAGTTCAGAAGGGCACAGTGGAATATCTGTAATAGCCTTCCTCTCAGAGTTTTATGAATCAGCATAATCTCTGTGGTTTTATATTGTCACTGTGATATGCCAAGTACGTTTCTGAATATACCAAACTCCAGCTGTTTGCCTTTCATCACTATGCAGCACATTTAATACTTAGTCATTGGGCTGGGCATGTGCATTGCAGGATGGGAAGACCACAACAGAATTACAACAGCCCTGCTTACAGGCTTTGACTTTACCAATTCACCCATTTTTCTAGTGTTCTCTTTGTAGATCCATTCCTGATCAAGCACATACATGTGATAAAATTAGTCACATGAAGCAGCTCTGCAGAAGGCCTATGCACCCCTTATATGCCAACCATTCGAAGTATGAAAGACTTGCAGGGATGTTTTGGGGGCTACCAGCCAAGAGATGAATGCTGATCATAATGAGATGTAGGTTGTAGCCATTTTGGTGTAAGGACATAGGCAGACAAGGTTCTTTGGATAAACCCAATATCTTTTATTAGACTAACTCAACTAGTTGGAAAAATTCTGCAGACGCTTCCTCAGCCTGACGAAGGGTGTTTGTGTCTGGAAGCTTGCTAAGAAGAATCTTTCCACCTATTTGAGTTGGTCTAATAAAAGATATCGGGTTTACCCAAAGATCCTTGTCTGATCATAATGAGGAAGAGATTCAGTTGTGTAGGTAAAGTGGGTCTTTCAAAAGGACCTGAATTGCCCATGTACCAAGAGACACCAGGGAGAGCCCTAACTTGTACAGTAGTTACATGACTTCATCATCACTCATGTCAGCCTGACACCACTTACATATGATTGTAGACCATGATGAGCTGTTGTAAAATAATCACAAGACTTTTTTTAGAGAAAATGAGTAACAAAACCAAGTCTACTGTTTTTTGTACTTTCATCCAAACAAATCTGGTCACAGGATCTTGTTTACAGGCTTGACGCAGCTCTTCCACAAACACTTGCATCCTTGAACACCTCAAAAAAGCAAAGACAAAGCATGTGAAAAGGGTGAATCAGAATTTCATAGTTTCTAGGGTCAGAGGGACCTGAACAGATCATCAAGTCTGACCCTCTGCTCTGGGCAGGAACGAGTGCTGGGATCATAATACCCTATGCCACTTAAATATAACCAGAATATTCCAGGATAACTTTCTCCACTATTTGCCAGTTGGAGAGCAGAACATCTTTTGCAGTGAGTTGTCACCCTTTCATGTAGATTCATTTTGATGTGTTATTCGAAGCTATTTTCCTTGTATCATTATCTCTTTTTCCAACGGATAATGTTACACAATACTATTGCAATCAATAGAGACAGAATAGCATCACACTAGAACTCCAAAACTGAGATGCTCTTTTTGGTAGAGCAACACATGATCCAATCCAGTTAAAAGGGAAGGTTGAATTAATCTACAATTTTGCAATTAATTTGGAACACTGGGCTAATACAGGAATTTCTATAATTCTATAGTATTTACAGTTGTTTTTAAATTTTGCTATATGAATCTGACTTTATCTGCTTATCTGGCCAGGTTGCAATAAAAGAATTGGATTATGTTGGAGACTACCTGAGGTCTAAGTAAGGAAAAGAAAAAGAAAACTGATGTCTGACTATATATATTCAAGTATTAAAATATTGTAAATGCAAATGAAAGAGTCATAAAACACATGGCAAAAGAGAATCCATCATATTTAAAGCACATTTTTGTTAATATATAAATGAATTAGGCTGCTTTCCATCATTTAGGGATTAAATTTTGTTAACGTAAGTGAGCAATACCGTGTGGTCCTTTCAGCCCTCTATCAATTTTGGAGGCACAAGTAGCTCAGAAGCCACCACAAATATTTTGTATAAGCTAATAAATGTAGGGTCTTCTAAGAATATACATGGCATCCTATTAGTTAACTATAGAACCAGCCATGAACCATAAAACCATGTATTAAATGGATATATATCTGTTCCTTGTTTGAGATTCTTTAAAACCATTACCCTTAGAGCTGTATATTGAGGGGAGAGAGGAGTGGGAGTCAAAGGGCTGTAGGAGGGAGAGACTGAAAGGGCAGGTTATCAGATAGGAACTTGTTTATAGTGCCTGCCTTGTTTTTTAATGGCTGGGTCTGTATCTTAACTAAAATGGTGTAGCATGACTCAGATTCTTCCTAAGTTCTTCCCTTCTTTATAACGGGAAATTGCCTCTCAGATCACAGAAGACTGCTTGTTTTAGTGCAATTAAATCCCAGAGATTTTCTGCAGTGTTATTGCAGGTTATGATCCCTTGCAAATCAGTCTGATGAGATAAAGAAAACTATGCAAAGGGGAGAGAATGTTGTTTATAAAACTTATCAAAAGGTTCTTCATAAATTCTCATCTCAAGCGAGGCAAAGCCTCTTGGATCCTGACAGCAGCATTTTTTAAAATATATCATGATCGTAAAATAAAGCTTTTAAAATGGCATTGCCATAAATGTAAAACTGTGCCAGTCCTATGTCTAGCTTTATTATTATATCAAAGTGTATCAACCTTTCAGGGATTACAGAGGGTCATTTCTGGAAATATTGTTGTAAACCTGAAAAAACAGAACTAATGAGGGAAATACTTTTGTCAAGAGACATGGATGTTACAGGACTTGAATCTATACTTTTTACTGCCTTTGAACTCTGTGTGAAAATGAGGGAACAGAGAAAAAAGGGGGAAAATAATCTGTGAAATGTTTATAGTGTGGTTCCACACTGAGGATTGACTATGGAAAAATGACACCTTCTTATGTAATAGGCTACTTCCATTTTTGTACAGAGAATAGTACTCTATCTAAGAGAAATATGTCCTTACCTCCTTTAGCAGTGCAGAATCAGTGAGTCAAATGGGTTTTATCCTGGACTGTATATAAACAACAGAATTGTAAATGATGGGCTTGATCACAGAAGTTAAAAGGAACATGCCTGTCCATGTTCAGTGTGCACGTCTATATGAGACGCTTACTGTGCAGTAGCCTAATAACACTGCGCAGCACTGTGTCACAGCACAGACGGTGCTACTACACTACTGCATAGTATTATTGGGCTACTGTGCAGTAGAGTCACTAAAAGAGTGTTCACTGGTGCTACTGCGTGGCAACTCTGGTTTACTGAGCATTTATTTAGTACTTGATTATACAAGTCCAAAATTAAATGTGCAGTAACCACTGCACATTAATGAATGTGTAGACACCCAGTAGGAGTTGAATCCAGCTCTGCTAAGCTCTGAGTGCACATAGGGACAAACTTTTCAGAACTATCTAGAGATTTGGAGTACTTTGGTTTCTGAGCACACAATGTAATGCACTTTTCAGGGTGTATTACAGCTGTACTTCTCTTTTTCCAGGGCTTTGATGTCAGAATATCCTTCACACCTACCATCAGGCCTCTTCATGGGGTTTCACACTGGGTTCCCCAAATCATTCTTGAAGATCTTGGCTTGGATCTTCACTGTTGTTGATGCATGAATTAAAAAGCACTCAGTTTGATATTCAGATCCAGAAATGTTGTAACCTTTCTGCTGGGCACTAGTCAGCAGCAACAAGGCCTGCATTCAAATTTTGGGATACTCAATAAGTTTTCACTGTGGCTCGAGCCCGCACCCAGAAATCTGGGATCACTGAATTGGACAGGAGTATCCCTCATAAACAAACCCTCTTGCAAGCTGAGTAAACACAAAAAGTCAGATTTACTACAGCAAAGCCAAAGAAATCACCAAGTGTAATTTGAAACACCATCGCCTACAACATATATCTATGTCTATAGTCTATAGTTTGCACCCATTTGGGGAAACTCCACCCTTGCCCAGGCAGTCTGGGACCTGGGGCTCACCCAAAGGGTTAGTTCTGGGGGTCTGCACCCCTATACTGCCACTCAGCCATGAATGGTGCATGTCACTAGGAGGGTGGTGAAATACTGGAACAAGTTACCTAGAGAGGTAAAAGAAAAGAAAGATGCAGTAATTACAACCAAAAGACACTGGCAGCAAACATGATCATTAGGGCTGTGTGAAACAGCACAATTTAGTTCTGACTTCCATTTTGACGTTTCAATGGAACAGTAGTTTCATAGTTGGTAGGGTCAGAAGGGACCTGAGCAGATCATCAAGTCCAACCCCCTGCCACGAGCAGGAAAGGATGCAGGGGTCAAACAACCCCAGCAAGGTGTTTATCTAGCCTCCTTCTGAAGACCCCCAGGGTAGGAGCGAGCACCACTTATCCTGGAAGTTGGTTCCAGCTCCTAGCCACCCTGACAGTGAAGTAGCGCCTCCTGATATCTAGCCTGAATCTACTTTCCATCAACTTACAGCTGTTATTCCTTGTTATTGTCAATAGTGCTCAGGTGAACAGGAACTCTCCCATTGCCTGCTGGTCCCCCTCGGCAAGTTTATAGATGGCCACCAGATCCACCCTCAGCCTTCTTTTGTAGAGGCTGAACAGATTCACGTCTTGTAGCCTCTCCTCGTAGGGCCTGCTCTACTGACCCCTGATCATGTGAGTGGCCCTGCTCTGGACCCTCTCCATGCTGTCCATGTCCCTCCTGAAGTGCGGCGCTCACAACTGGACGCAGTACTCTAACTGCGGCCTAACTAATGTCATATAGAGGGGGAGGATCACCTCCTTGGACCTGCTCGTGATGCATCTGTGGATGCACAACAAGCTGCAGTTAGCCTTCCTGACTAAGTCCCCACATTGGCAGCCCATATTCATCTTGGAGTCTATAATGACTCCAAGATCCTTTTCTGCCTCTGTGCTGATGAGAGGGGAGTTCCCCAGCCTGTAGATATGCTGCTGGTTCTTCCTCCCTAGGTGCAGTACCCTGCACTTGTCAGTATTGAATCCCATCTTATTCTCATCCACCCACCCCTGTAACCTGTCCAGATCCAATTGCAGCCTGTCCTTCCCTTTTAGCATGCCCACTTCTCCCCACATCTTAGTGTCATCTGCGAATTTGAACAGGGTGCTTTTCACCCCCTCGTTCAGGTCACCGATGAAGATGTTGAACATTGCGGGCCCGAGAACCGAGCTCTGGGGACCCCACTGCCCACATCCCTCCAGGTCGAAAATGACCCATCCACCACCACTGTCTGGGTGCGGCCCTCTAGCCGATTTGTGATCCATCTTACTGTGTAGGCATTGACACCACAATCTCCTAATTTTTTAACGAGAAAGAGGTGGGAGACAGTGTTGAAGGCCTTCCTAAAATCCAGAAAGATTACGTCCACCACAACACCTGCAACCAAGGATTTTGTGACCTACTCATAGAAGGCCACCAGGCTGGTCTGATAGGACCTACCTCTAATGAACCCATGTTGGTTGCCCCTAAGCATACACTCCTCTGCTGGCCCCTCACAGATGTGTTCCTGGATAATTTTCTCAAAGAGCTTCTCCAGGACCAAGGTAAGACTAAAAGGTCTATAATTTCCTGGGTCCTCCTTCCTCCATTTTTTGAAAAAGGATCACATTGACCCTTTTCCAGTCCTCCAGCACCTTGCCAGAGCACTGTAAGTGCTTGTAAAGCTGTGCCAGGGGTCCTGCAATGATCTCTGCTAATTCCCTCAGCACTCTGGGGTGGAGATCGTCAGACCTGCTGATTTGAACATGTCCAGTCCCTCCAGAAGTATTTCATTTTGAGTTTTATTTCATTTCGTTTCATTCTGAAACTACTGTTCCATTTTGTTTCATTGAAACTGTTTCACTGTTTTGACACTGTTTCAGTGTTTCGCCCATAGGCTATAATGGGGAACCACAAAACTGCCTATAACTTTGTAAGTTCTTGCCTGTTTCAGATGGAACTTGCAGGGACAGTAGCTCCTTCTGAGGCCATGCAGCCTGCCAAGTTTCAAGGACATAGATGCTGAGATTTCTGGGAAACTGCACCTCAAATTCTTGTCAAATTCTTGAAAGCAAACCGCGCGTGTGTGTGTGTGTGTGTGTGTGTGTGTGAGAGAGAGAGAGAGAGAGAGAGAGAGAGAGAGAGAGAGAGAGAGAAGGCACAGCAGGGTGAAAACTGCAGGAATAGTAGCCCCAGCTGAAGCCACAAAGTCTGCCAGGTTTCAAGGAGATAGGTGCAGGTGTTTCTGAGAAAGTGTACCTCAGCCTGCTGATGAGCAAAACTCATGACATGTGTGACACTGCATGTGAGTAAAGATGCAGTGGGGTGAAAGCTGCAGGGATGGTAGCCCTTGCTGAGGCCATGAAGTCTGCAGACTTTCAAGGAGAGAGGTGCAGGTGTTTCTGGGAAACTGCACTTCATGCTGCTGACAAGCAAAACTCGTGACATGGGTAAGAGAAAGCAGGCCATTTCAAACACTGCTACCTTTTATGCAGTTTTTCCATCCCTCCTGCTCTTCCCCCTCCCTCTCTTTATTTTCTGTTTCCCTGCAGGCAAGCCCTGCTTGAGCTTCGAAACTCAAAATTTTTCAAAACTTTCGAAACATTTTGACTGCCCTCATTTCATTTTGAAGCTGTTTCAAAGCCCTTTGTTTCATTTCAATTTTGCTGTTTCAAGCTCAAAACGAGTCAAAACAGCCAGCAAAATTTTGCACAGCCCGAATGATCATAGTCAAAGCAAAACACACTTTGCAGTACTAACAAGACACACAAGCCAGAACACGTGTTGCAATACAAAATGACTTGTGCATTTTGTGTGTGTTACACTGTATTTGCAGGGCTGGCAGAACAAAGGAGCTTTTCCCTTCTAGTTTGTTTGCTCTGGAAAATCATTGAGGGAAACTGAATATTCGATTCCATTTTTCCAAAGGTTCTTCCTGAAATAAAACTCCATTTCAGTATGGTATGCAAATCTTTTTCTTGCTTTATTTTTATCTTTGCCTTTTGTTTCATTCACAATAATTGATTCATATTTCTTGGAATGAAGTTCTTCCATCAGTTGCAATTGATATGCTTGTACTGCATTGAAATGGAAATTTCCTATATGTTGTATGTCTAATGCAGATGTCCTCATTATGATGCACCAGAAACACACTTATCCATCTAAAAGAACATGGCATTGGGAAGGCACAGGAGGAGGGACATAGGACAGATTATAGATTGAATTTCTGTTAAGGATGTTGGAGCAGTAGAGATCTAATGAAATGCAGATTCTGACACCCTGCTTTACCCAACCACTAGAGGTGTGAAGATGTTAGAACTTGGATTTAAACTCTGGGATTTTTGGTCTGTCTGCCATAAAGGTTGCAGTCTGGATTCAGGTTCTGAGTATGTGCTAAATATTCATGTCTTATGGGTTCAGAGAACTGTGCTGTACCTTATTTCTCTCTTACAGTTGTTTCTCAAAGTTATTTTTTTATGCTGTTTATGTACTTACCATGAAAAATATGGCAATCTACTACTAAACACACTCTTGCCTAGCCCTAACCTAGTTATCCTGCTAACCCAAAGTGCCTCCACATGCCAATAAACAATGCCATTGTTTACAACAAAAATTAATGTCTACAATACTTAGCACCTCCTGTGCAGAAAATGGATATGTGTTACTTTTGTACAAGCTACTTCCTCCCTCTGTTTAAGAAATTAGTTGCATCCTTTTTTGTTGGGGGCTGGGGGGGCAGAACTCCTAGAGACCTAGGAAGTGTTTCCAACTAGCAATGATCATGCCTCTGTACAACCTCACAGGTTACAATGTAGGGCTGAGAGAGTTCTGTCCACTTACCTAGTTCAATACTCTGCTAATCCAAGTATATTCCCTCCAGAAATTGTTTTGTCTAGTTTTGGTTGGGCATACTTAAGATGTCCACAGGCAGAAGTGCAGCATGGAGATGTACAGAATCTAGATCTAAACTAGTAAGCCAACGTACTGGAAATAGACTAGCACAGTTTCTCAACCCATGGGTCAGAACCCAAAAGTGGGTCACAAGAATAAATGTTTCTCCTTTTATAGGAGCTTTGAAAAACACAGGAAAATTTGTCTTTTTCCTTGCAGGCTGGCAGAGCTCTAACCTTCCTTCTAATCCCTCTCCCCCCTCCCCACATGCCAAGCAGGTAGCGAGTGAGGGGCACTGGTTTGGGACTGGCCATGGATGTTCATAAATGGGCCCTGGTACAAAGAAAAGGTTGAGAACCACTAATCTAACTGTCATACTATACAGCTCTGTGCAAACTAACTTACCCTTCTCAGCAATGTGCAATATACTCGTACCTCACCGAATACTAGAAAGTGTTCCCTGATAGACTACTCTTTCCTAATGAAAAGGTTTTGTAGAATTAAGAACAAAACCAAAGTGTTCTAAAGAAATTAGCCATAAAGAACCTATAGGATTCAGTAGAAAATTATATCTATAGACTTCTTTTTTTTTTTAAACAGAATAAAAGCTTATAATTGCCTAATTAAATACCATAGAAAAGGAACCATCGTGAAACAGTCCTAAATTTCATGCCATTATCCATGGCCCAATTAAGTGAGCAGGGCTGGTCTCAAGGAAAATGGCACCCTGGGTGAACTAATATTTTGGCACTTTGTCCTCCAACAGCCCACACCCCCAAAGTCAATGGTGCTGCTGCAGGCAGGCAGGGACATGGGGCACACCCTTGTGTGAGTCCTTGTGTAGCAGAGTGTGAGACCAACTGCAGGAGGAGGCTGGAAGTGTGCTTGTGCATGTGTATACTTGTGTGTACTTATACGTTCACCACAGGGGCATTTGTGTGTGTGAGAGGTGCACGGGTGTGTGTGTATGCAGTAGGCCTGTGCAAAGCAGCTAGTATTCACTTTGCATGCCGTCAATTTGGGGGACAGTGATTCGATTCAGTGATTCAAATCACTTCCTCAAATCGATTCAGCCGAATCTGATTCAGAGATTTCGCTGCTGCTGAACTGGCCAAATCTCTGAATCACCTAGGCCCAGCCCCGGCCCTTTGAGGAAAAAAACCCCTTGGTTTCACTGGTTCCTGCCAGGTGGGGGAGATCCCCATTGCCCCCTGCTGCCCCACACCACATGGGGGGCTCTTCCACAAGCCCCCTAAAGACCTGAGGCCACAGCAGGAGCTGATAAGTCCTGGGAGGGGGTTGGGTTTTTTTCTCTTAAAGGACTGGAGCTGGGCAGGCAGGGCAGCAATGGGGGGGGCTGGGGGAGCAGGGAGGGTTGGGGGGGCTCATTGAGACTCCACCACATGGCATGGGGTAGTGGGGGGAAGCAGGGATCATCCCCCACCTGGCAGTACCCAGTGAGTCACTGGGAGCTGGGGCGGGTGGGGCAGCCAAGTAGGGGCTGGGGAAGCTGGGTGGGGATCGGGGGGGCTGGGGGAGGAGGCAAGGGATGAGACCTGGCATGGGTTCCCCCATGGTCCCCTCCTCCCTCCCCCAGTTCCCCCTCCCCTGCCCACTACTTTATAGTTTCATAGGAGGTAGGGTCAGAAGGGACCTGGTAGATCAAGTTCGACCCCCTGCCATGGGCAGGAAAGAATGCTGGGGTCAAATGACCCTGGCTAGGTGATTATCCAGCCTCCTTTTGAAGACCTCCAGGGTAGGAGTGAGCACCACTTCCCTTGGAAGTTTGTTCCTGCTCCTAGCTGCCCTGACTATGAAGCAGTGCTTCCTGATGTCTAGCCTGAACCTACTCTCGGTCAACTTGTAGCCGTTATTCTTAGTTATTCCTGGTAGTGTTCTGGGGACAGAGACTCTCCTGTTCCCTGCTGGTCCCCCCTGGCAAGTTTATAGACAGCCACCAGATCCCCTCCCAGCGTTCTCTTGTGGAGGCTGAACAGGTTCAGGTCTTGTAGCCTCTCCTCATAGAGCCTGCCCTGCTGACCCCTGACCATGCGAGTGGCCTTCCTCTGGACCCTCTCAATGCTGGCCACATCCCTCCTGAAGTGCAGTGCCCAGAACTGGATGCAGTACTCTAACTATGGTGGAAGTCTAATACAGATCCTCTACCCAGGTCAAGACCTTGACCAGGAGTTCACCAGGGAATTGGCTGAGACCTCATTCTCCCGGTGTATGGTTGTCATGGGGGACTTTAACTACCCAGACATCTCATGGGAGGAGTGCTCAGCCAAATCGGAGCAGTCACAAAGCTTTCTCTTGTGTGTGGATGACCTCCTATCTAACGCAAGAAGTCTACAGGCCAACAAGGGGTAAAGCGCTTCTTGACCTCATACTGACAATTGGGGTCGACCTAATCAGTGACCTAACGATTGAAGGGAAACTGGGTGACAGTAAGAGCTGATCACCTTCACCATCTGCTGTGAAACTGGCAAGTCAGTCAGTAATACAGAAGTCCTCAAGAGAGCAATCCTGGATGTGCAAGCAAAGTCCATCCCATCTCGGAGGAAAGGCAGCAAAAGGGCACAGCAGCCCCCTTGGCTCTTCAGGGAACTGGTGGACCTCCTGCATCTTAAAAGGAAGACCTTCAAAGGATGGAGGGCTGAAACCACCACCAAGGAGGAATACTCTGCTCTGGTCCGGACCTG
Organism: Caiman crocodilus; assembly: GCA_030014935.1. Classification (NCBI taxonomy): domain Eukaryota; kingdom Metazoa; phylum Chordata; order Crocodylia; family Alligatoridae; genus Caiman; species Caiman crocodilus. Next base: position 15,077,996 of record JAGPOW010003364.1, read on the forward strand.
CAGAGAGCGAACCAGGAAAGCCAAGGCTGTGATGGAACTCCAGCTATCTACAAATATCAAGGACAATAAAAAGTCCTTTTTTAGATATGTGGGGAGCCAGAGGAAAATCAGGGACAGCATTGGACCCCTGCTAAACCAGATGGGACAACTGACAACCGATGCCCAGGAAAAAGCGAACTTGCTAAATGGGTACTTTGCATCAGTTTTTCAACAGTCCCATGGGATAGCCCTGCCCACTGTGGGTCAGGGAGGCCCAGGTAAGGGAGATTCCTTGCCCTCCATCGAAGCTGACCTCATGAAGAAACACCTTGACAGGCTGGATACCTTCAAGTCAGCCAGCCCTGATGGGTTATACCCAAGGGTATTCAGGGAGCTGGCAAGCATCATAGCTCAGCCCCTGGCATGGATCTTTGAGAGTTCTTGGCACTCTGGTGAAGTGCCCAAAGAGTGGAAGAGAGCCAATGTGGTGCCTGTCTTCAAGAAAGGGAGAAAAGTGGATCTGGCAAACTATAGGCCCATCAGCCTGACCTCTATCCTGGAGCAGGTCTTGGAAAAGATTATCAAAAAGGCCATCCTTAACAGACTAGCTGAAGGCAATATCCTGAGGGATACCCAGCATGGGTTTTGTTGCAGGTAGGTCTTGCTTGACCAATCTCATTTCCTTTTATGATCAGGTGACCTATCACCTGGACAAGGGGGAAGAGATCGACGTTGTATATCTTGACTTTAAAAAAGCCTTTGATCTGGTATCCCACGATCACCTCTTGGCTAAACTGGCTAACTGCAGCCTCGACCTCACCACGATCTGCTGGCTGGGCGGTAGGGCCCAGAGGGTGGTGGTCAATGGGAGCGAATTGTCTTGGTGTGCAGTCACCAGTGGGGTCCCTCAAGGCTCTGCCCTAGGGCCTATACTGTTCAACATCTTCATCAATGATATGGACATTGGTGTCAGAAGTGGGCTGGTCAAATTTGCTGATGACACCAAACTCTGGGGTAAAGCATCCACACCTGAGGACAGGAGAGTGGTCCAGGCAGACCTTGACAGGCCCATGAAATGGTCAGATGAGGACCTGATGGTGTTCAACACCGAAAAATGCAAGGTTCTCCACCTTGGGAGGAAAAACCTGCAGCATGCTTTTATAGGTTCAGCAGTGCTATGCTAGTTAGCACTATAGATGAAAGGGACATGGAGGTCATGATTGACCACAAGATGAACATGAGCCTTCAATGTCAAGCTGCAGCTAGTAAAGCAAGCAAAACTCTGGCTTGCAACCATAGATACTTCTCAAGAAAATCCCATGACGTCATTCTCCCCTTGTACTCAGCCTTGGTGAGGCTACAGCTGGAGTACTGAGTCCAGTTTTGGGCTCCACAATTTTAAAAGGATGTGGAGAAGCTTGAGAGAGTTCAGAGAAGAGCCACGTCCATGATCAGAGGTCAGGAAAACAGACCTTATGATGAGAGGCTGAGAGCCATGGGACTCTTCAGCCTAGAAAAGAGCAGGCTCAGGGCTGATCTGGTGGCCACCTATAAGTTTATCGGGGTGCTCATCAGGATTTGGGGGAATGTCTGTTCACCAGAACACTTCAAGGGATGACAAGATCAAATAGTCACAAACTCTTCCGTGACCAATTCAGGCTGGACATGAGGAAGAACTTCTTTACTGTCCGAGCCCCCAAGGTTTGGAATAGACAGCTGCTGGAGGTGGTTCAAGCACCCACTTCAAATGTCTTCAAGATGCATTTGGGTGTTTATCTTGCTGGGATCCTATGATCCCTGCTGACTTCCTGGCCCTAGGGCAGAGAGCTGGACTTGATGATCTTCTGGGGTCCCTTCCAGCCCAAATGTCTATGAAATCTATGAAACTGCGGCCTGACCAATGTCGCATAGAGGGGGAGGATCACCTCTTTGGACCTACTCGTGATGCATCTGTGGATGCACGACAAAGGTGTGGTTAGCCTTACTGACCGCGTCCTCACATTGGCGGCCCATGTTCATCCTGCAAATCAGTAATGACTCCAAAATCCTTTTCTGCCTCTGCACTGACAAGGAGGGAGTTCCCCAGCCTGTAGGTATGCTGCTGGTTCTTTCTCCCCAGGTGCAGTACCTTGCTCATGTCAGTATTGAATCCCATCCTGTTCTCATCCACCCACCCCTGTAACCTATCCAGATCCAATTGCAGCCTGTCCCTCCCTTTTAGCGTGCCCACCTCTCCCCACATCTTAGTGCCATCTATGAATTTGAACAAGGTGCTTTTCACTTCCTCATCCAAGTCACTTACCAGCTCCAAGTCTGGCTCCAGCTCTCTGCTGTAGCCACTGGAGACTGCCCAAATCATTGAAACTCTCCAAATCTTTTCCAAATCAATTCAGAGAGCTTCAAATTGATTCAGACCTTTATATTGGTCCCCTGATTCAATTTGGATTTGGAGTTTCGGCTGCCAAATCTCCTCTGAATTGAATCGCACCCAAAGCTTCGTACAACCCTAGTGTGCAGGTATGCGAGGGCACATGGTACACGGGTGCACAATGGATATATGTGTACAATGAGCGGACACGGAAGACGGCACGAGAACTGCATTAGAGAGTCCAACTGGCAGCTTCAGCAATGGTGTCTTGAGGCAGGCTTTGGCTTCCTGGACAACGACCCGCACATCACGATGAGGGGCTGGGTTGGGATGGTCTTCACCTGTCCCCCAAAGGTAAGCATGTATTCTCTTCTAGGTTGGCGGATCTCCTCCAGCGGACTTTAAACTAGGCTTGTCAGGGGGAGGGGAAGATGAGGGCGGGGGAAGCCGTGGACCACAAAACCATGTGGCACCCACAAGGACAGCCCAACCTGAAGAAGGAGAACATCGGGAACCTGCAAGCCATGGGGCAGCCAGCAATACAGCACAGATAAGCAATAAGCAGGTTAGCAATAAGGGGCCCTTCGGGAATCGGAGCTGGGGGGCAAAAAAGGCACCAGTCACAGGGCTCAAGTGCCTGTATACTAATGCTAGGAGCATGGGGAACAAGCAGGATGAACTAGCACTCCTGCTTGCAGAAAACACCTACGACTTAGTAGGGCTAACTGAAACCTGGTGGGATTTGTCCCATGATGGGGCGGTACATATTGAGGGTTATAGACTGTACAGAAAGGACAGGGTGGGGAAGAAAGGGGGAGGGGTTGCGCTCTATGTCAATGAGCAATATACTTCAACCCTCATGAAGACGGAATCGAAGGAAGAGAAAGTAGAAGGATTGTGGGTTAAGTTACATGGGGGGCAAAGAGAAAGGGATTTGGTGGTAGGGGTCTGCTACAGACCCCCACACCAAGGGGAAGAGCTAGATTTGGGGCTCCTGAGGCAGCT
>JAGPOW010003364.1:15081447-15091889 GCA_030014935.1 Caiman crocodilus
ACAGAATGCAATTCAACAAGGAGAAATGCAAAGTGCTGCACCTAGGGAGGAAAAATGTCCAGCACACCTACTGCCTAGGGAATAACCTGCTGGGTGGCATGGAAACAGAAAGGGATCTTGGAGCCCTAGTGGACTCCAAGATGAACATGAGTCGGCAGTGTGACGAAGCCATCAGAAAAGCTAATGGCACTTTATCGTGCATCAGCAGATGCATGGTGAACAGATCCAAGGAGGTGATACTTCCCCTCTATCAGGCACTGGTCAGACCGCAGTTGGAGTACTGCGTGCAGTTTTGGGCACCGCACTTCAAGAGGGATGTGGATAACCTGGAGAGGGCCCAGAGAAGGGCCATTCATATGGTTAAGGGCTCGCAAGCCAAGCCCTATGAGAAGAAACTAGAGAACCTGGACCTCTTCAGCCTCTGCAAGAGAAGGTTGAGAGGCGACCTTGTGGCTGCCTACAAGTTCATCATGGAGAATGGAATTGGTAAGGTGTTATTCACCAAGGCACCCCTGGGGGTTACAAGAAATAATGGCCACAGGCTAGCAGAAAGCAGATTTAGACTAGACAGTAGGAAGAACTTCTTCACAGTTAGAGTGGTCAAGGTCTGGAATGGGCTCCCGAGGGAGGTGGTGCTCTCCCCTACCCTGGGGGTCTTTAAGGGGAGGTTAAGTGAGCATCTAGCTGGGGTCATCTGAACCCAGCACTCTTTCCTGCCTATGCAGGGGATCGGACTTGATGATCTATTGAGGTCCCATCCTACCCTAGCACCCATTAATCTATAAATGTGTGGGCAGGGGTGTGGGGCTGTGTGTGCAGGTGATGTGTGTGCACATGCACCCCTGCTGCAGCTAGCCATGGTTGGGCTCTACCTGCTGCATCATAAGGCCGTGTTGGCAGCCGCGGGTAAGGCTGGCTGCAGCAGACTGCCTATGCAGACCAGATGGCACAGCTCAGCTTGGTTCACCTCATCTGGACTGGCCTGGGAGCCTAGCACTGGCACTGGTTGGCCTGCAGTGACACTGAGGGAGGAAGCGCAGCTGAGGTGGCTGCAGCAGTGCCATGCCCCAGACCCTCCCCACAACTGGCTGCATTTTGGTGGGGGCTGGCCCTTAGCAGCTCCCACACATGCACACGCACACACACACAGTGAGTGCAAGCTGCTCACATGTGTGTGTATGCGTTTGGTGGCCTCTCCGACCGTGGCACCCTGGATGGTTGCCCACCCCTAAGACTGGCTCTTTAGGTGAGTCCATAGGTGATGGAATAAATTTTAAAAGATCACTTACTGTCTCAGTTGATGTAACCTTTGACCAGCCCAGATCAAACTTATCTAAGTTCTTTGGATGAATAAAGTGTAAGATATAAATCAATTACAGATAGAGCACAGATCAAAGACCACAGCTGGAAAGTTTGATTAAATGATGATGATACAACAGACAGGTTCGTCTCTCCTCTTTTTTCATCTAGACATTTAAATTGGATTTATAATTGTTTGAAGTTTCACTTTCAGCCCTTGTTATCTTTGCTCAAATATGTTTTGCTATGAAGCTGAAGCTTTAAGATTTCAAAGCTGAATTGTCCTATTTTCATGGATGATATTGCTAAGGGTTTCTGTTGTTTGCTTCTCCAGTCTGTCTCTGTAGAAATTAGCAGACTCGTAATGTTTAATAAAAAGGAAACAAAAAAACACTGGGGAAAAAAAAAGTTTCCAATTTTTTGATAACAAGTTGAATCTTCAGAATGTGGAACCAACACAATGTTTCTTTGGATGTCTATACAAACTGCAATGAGAACTCGGGAGTCCTGAACCCTAGTGTGCTGCTTGCTGATTTCTAAACAATTTTACTAAATATCTCTTTTGTCTTGCAGTTTATTAGCTTTCATTTTTTGTGTCAGTATCTGTAGTTTGCTGGTCAGGAAAGAATCATCCGAAGTAGAAAACCAGAAAGCTTGCTTGCTTGCTTGCTTTCTTAAAATACAAGCAACCTTTTGGATCTTAGTACACATCATGGAAAAAACAACAACAAAAATAAAAATGGGCACAAACCCAGGTTTTCCTATTTGTAGGCCATTGTTTAACTTCCAAGGGAAACGTTAATGAAAATCAATGGTTACGTGCTGTGATGCCTTAAACTGATCTGCCCCTGGGAGTGGTGTCAGGATACATCTGACAGTATTTACACCTCATGAAGAACTCCACTGGTTGGACTAGAGCCTTTATTAGCAAAATGAAGTGTGAACCTGAGAAAACATGAAATACATGATAAATCTGATGGCATGCTGTACTGTATGCACCTTCTGAGCACGTGTTTTAATAGCACTTTCAATAGTGTTATGGGGTATGAGAAGAAAAGGAAATCCATCTAATTTCTCAGTCCATCTCAAAGTGGACTGATAATTGCCTCTAAAATTGCAAGCTGCAAATCAACAAAGATTTGGCCAGTGGAAAAAAAATTGGACGATATTTTTAGTCTTATTTTGAATAATGACGCATGAATCGCAGAAAAACTTCATCACCATTCACACTGTGTAACTTATTTGACAGAACTATTTCATTCCCAGCCTCAAGGTTATTCGGGCCTTATTTACGTAGAGCACAATATCATGTGAAGAGTACAAACTCGCTTAATAGGCTCTTTCTGGAATAGTCAAATCTCTTGGGATGTTATGCAAGGACAAAGCAACACAATTGAATAGCTTCACTCGTTTACTATTCTGATGTTGTTAGGCCTATTGTACATGCATATATAGGAAGCTATAATAGCATCAATTATTCTATAGGGGGAAGTTTTCTGGCATGTTTCCCATCTGTAAAATGTAAAATGGGATGATGGTGATAATATGCATCTGACATGAATGCTGTGAGGCGCAATCTGCTAATATTTGTAAAATTATTTGAGATCCTCAAAAGGCACTACCAAAGTGCATAACCTTGTTGTTATAGCTAGGCTATCATATTTAAGTTACAATATTAGGAACTTATAAATCCCGAAACACTTAGGGATGTCACCTACTTTACATATTGGAACACTTCCATTGAGTTCATAGGATTGTTCCTGCGAAGAAAGTTCCTTAAGTAATTTTATAGTTTCATACTTGTTAGGGGCTGAAAGGGACATTACAGATCTTCAGGTCCAGCCCCCAGCACTTGGGCAGGAAAGACTGCTGGGATAAGATGACCCCAGTAAGATGGGCTTCAAGATACTTCTTGAAGATTGTCAGGGTAGATGACTGTACCACTTCTGGGGGAAGCCTGTTCCAGACCCTCAGCACTCGACTTGTAAAGAAGTTTTTCCTTATGTCTAGCCTGAAGTGATCTTCAATCAGTTTGTGCCCATTATTTCTTGTCCTCCCCTGGGGGGCCCTGGTGAATAGATGCTCCCCCAGGCCCTGATGTGCACCCCTCATATACTTCTAGGCTACCATCAAGTCCCCTCTGAGTCTTCTCTTCTCCAGGCTGAACAGTCCCAAGTACTTCAGCCTCTCCTTGTATGATCTGGTCTCAAGGCCTCTAATCACGCATGTGGCCCTCCTTTAGACTCTCTCGAGCTTCTCCACATCCTTCCAGAAATGTGGCGTCCAGAACTGGATGCAGTACTCCAGCTCCAGTCTCATCAAGGCCGAGTAGAGCAGAAGTATGACGTTCTTAGCTCTACTCGAGATGCCTCGGTAGATGCATGCCAGTGTTTAATTAGTTCTGCCAGCTATGGCATTGCATAGATGGCTCATGTTCATTTTGTTTATTGTGACACCCAGGTCTCGTTCAGTTGTGGTGCTAGCAAGCGTAGCACTGCCAAGCCTGTAAGTGTGTCGTGGATTATTTCTCCCCAGATGGAGCACTTTACATTTCTCATATTAAACAACATCAGGTTGAGGTTCGCCCACCTCGTGAGCCTGTCCAGGTCAGCCTGTAATGCCAGCCTGTCTTGGAGCGTGACCACACTCCCCATAGTTTGGTCTCATCAGCAAACTTTGCCTGTTCACTTCTAATACCCAAATCCAAATTGTTGATGAACATGTTGAAACCATTGGTCTGAGTACCAAACCCTGAGGGCTTCTACTGGTCATCTTCCACCGTGATGACTCAGTTCCATCTATTAATACTCTCTGGGTCCTACCACAGTGCCAGTTACCTAGGCACCAGGCCGTAAAGTAGTCGAGGCTTCATTTTCCCAATTTTACCATGAGGACATTGTGCGAGACCAAATCAAAGGCCTTTTTGAATTCCAAGTATATGACATCAACCTTTAATTCCATTTAAGGTTGAAATTTTCATAAGAACCTAAGGAAACTGAGCATCTTGCATCTGAGCAAATTACTAACCTCCTTAAGCAGGATTAGATCTATCATGGGATGATCCCTCTTCATGGGAGGCTTGAAAAATATTATCAAAATATTCTAAAGTTGCAATGATCTATTCTAACCTGTATGGGAATAAGTCTACATGTTGTATTACAAAAACAGAATAAAGAGTTAAGTTAAATCAATCTCTATCACCTTTATTTATCTGGGAATGAGAAGGGAACAGATTATATATTTTTGCAGAGTACAGTTAGCTCTTGTCTCAAAAGACATTAACTATACAAGGCAATAGTTTAAAAAGATCAGTCTTAGAAGCAGAAGCATAATAAACTATCAACAGACTGAAATTTGCAGAGAGAGTATTTTTTCACCTGAAGCATTTTAATGTTTCTCTGATGAACCAATCTACAGGAAATGAGGAAACAGCCTCCATGCCTTCTCAATCTTTATGTCAATTTGCATCTTAATGACTGAGCTGTTTCAGGTTACTCATTTAGCAAATACAGGGATTACTGCTGCAGTCCTTTATTATGAGTTGTTCTATTCACTTAAAAAATACTGCTCAGGCCCACTGAACCTGGCGATTTGATGGAGTTTAAAGATTAATAACATTCTTCCAGCATTTTTGGGACACAGAAGGCTGGTTAACATTTTCTTTATTATTATTATTATTATAGTTCCATATGTTGCTAATATAATTGTGGTTATCAGTGTTGCTAAGAGTCTTATGATATTTGGTATTTAACTGATGGATACAAATTATGTAGTGACAGAAGAATTCCCTATTTCATTTTTCAAAAGTAGCTTCTTGGTCCTCTTATTGGCAGCAAATAGCATAGTAAGGAGAAATGAGTACACCCTCCTTCCTGGTTTAAGTTAAACCAGAGTCCCCCAGCATGCTTTCCCTGCTTTGCTCTCTGCTCCAGTGCAGCAGGGCTGGCCCCAACCCTCTGCTCCCCAACTGGCAGGGGTGGGGGCCTGGCCAGATGCAGGCCCCAGAAAGGAGCAGGGAAGAGATTTATTCCCCCATCTCCCGCCCTCCCCTGTCCCACCACCATAGACCTGCATTTCTTCAGCGGCAGGGGCATGGCCAGTCCCAGCAGTAGTCTAGAGTGAACTGGCCAGAGTAGGAGTTGAATTCCCCGCTCCTTCCTCATTGCTGCAAGGGCAGGAATGTGACCAGGTAGAGGGGGCAGGGATGGGGTTATTCCTTGCTCTGCCCCCTCTGCCCCTGGAGGACCACAGTGGGAGTCCCCCCCCCCCCCCGACTGACTCCACTGCTGCTCACTCCCTGTGGGGTGAGTGGCAGAATAAGCCCCCTCTGCCAGACTCCAGAGGGAGGGGGGTTATTCCCCTGTGTTGGCTGACCTCTGTCTGCACCCCTGCCACTGGAGCAGCAAGGGGGCAGGGTCCTTGATGGGAGCAGTACCCCCTGTGATGTTGTCTGGGGAGCGTGAACATCTGCCTGGCAGTGGGGGGGATGGGTGGGGTGTGAGCAGGGGTCAGAGCTGCCACAGACTGCATGGTGCAAGTGGCCATAGCCCCCCAAACCCTCCCAGCATCGCTGCCACTGCTTGCCCCATGCAGTCTGCGGCAGCTTTCTGTGCCCTGCGGCGCAGCCCCACTCCGGGAAGAGGCTTGTGTTTCAGGACACCATGAAAGGGGCTGCAGCCCCATCAGGGTTGCTCCCTCTCACCATTCCAGTGGCAGGGGCAGGAGTGTGGCCAGAAGCCGGCCAGCAGGGCCCTTAGCTGTGGGAGTAGGAAGGGGGATTAATCCTTACTCGCTCTGGTGTCTGGCGCCCCTCCACGCTCCTTCCCTCCCTGCTCTGCCCACCACAAGAGACTTACCAGCTGGAGGCAACTATGTCCAGCATGGTGAGGACTGCTGCCTGTTTAGTTTCTGGCCAAATCTCTGAAGTGGTGCCAAATCTTCAGATCTGATTTGGCCAAATTGAATCAAGACAGTGATTCGAATCACTGAATCGAATCACTGTCCCTCTGAATCAGCTGAATCCTAATCTTAAGTGAATACTTGCCACTTCGCCCTAACGATTTTTTATGCTTGCTTTTTAGGGCTCCATAAGAAACTGTGACTCTACAAGTGCTAAGAACCTACCCTGAGAAAACTGAGGCTAATCATATATGAAGCTTTTGGCCAACTTTGTCCTGTGCCTTGGGCTTTCGGTTGAGCCTTACACTGCCTGGATCACATGCTGGATAAACAACAGGATGAGTTAGAGATTGAGCTTTGCTGTTTATTCAGAATTTCTTTGCTTTTGTGGTCTTAGAACATGTTCTTAAAATTATTTGAACATCCTCCTCTTGATGCGTTGTAAGAACATGAAACAAAATGCAATAAACTGTGGGGATATTTGCCAACCTCTTAAAACTAAATGGGTGTCTGAGTCACGTCTTTCAGTTTTTGGCAAAATTCTGATGTAGGTTTTTTCTTTACTGTATCAGCATTCAACCTTAGCTCCTGTTGATCATTTTCCTTCTGTCATGGCTTATGCTTTGTGTTTAAGATGAAACCACAAAAATGTTTAAACAATTGCTGCACAGCCTGAATCCAATGAGTTTGATTATTTTTTTAAGAAATCCTGGAAGAGAGACAAACCATACAGCCTGTGTAAAACTGAAAACACTGAGAGGACTGTCTTAAAAAAGGCTGTAAACCCTTTAACTGTACACAAATGTTCCTACTCTGATTGAACTGTATTATAAAAATACCAGTCCTTTAACATTAGCTGTTACATTGGGAACAATTAACAGTTATTATGTTGCTTATGAAATCATTGGAAGTTAGGATACGTATTCATCACACTGTATGGACATCAGAAGAGTAGCATCTTACTGGATGTGCTTATTTAATTTTTTTTTCAAAATAAAGTAAAATATTGTTTCAGCAATTTTGCTTACAAGTATTCTCTGTTCCATAAATGTTTTGCCACATGCTATAGGTGTTCCACCACAAATTCCAGTATCATGCATAAGCTGTAAAGACAGCAAGAGAAATTGAGATACAGCAACAAGCAGAAACATGGCTATTGTTAAATGCACCAGAGCAAGAAAATTAAGAGCTAAAGATGTCCAATGTTCTTATATCCCAATGTTCCCTACTTATCCTTGAATGTAATCATTGCATAAGCTTAACTGCTGCAAGGGCGCGATGTGACTGCAATTCTTATGAATGTTCTATTGACAAGAATATAGAATGGCAGATTCAGCTGTTTAATTCCTAAGCTGTGGCTTTGAATACGATCCTGAATGTTATTTTTGAGGCAGATCATATATGATTTATTTTCTTTCAAACCACTGATTCCTCCACCTTCAGACAAAAGATAAGAACAATGGATCTGTGAAGACAGTGCTGCTGTTTTTACCTTCCTTCTTCACAAGGTCTATTGCTCTTTCCATTTATGTGTGTTGATGATCTAACACAAGCCTGTGCTGTTGCATTTCACTGTTAAGGCCTGTGTCAGTGAAACAGAAATCTTCAAATGGGATTAAAGAAACTTTTTCACTTTGAGAAGAAATATAATAACTCAAGTCCTTTTATTTAGTTTTAGTGTAAAGTTGAGTAGGGGGGAACACATTATATAAGGCTGGTGGGGATGTATTTCAGAGAGACGTGTAAGGATTGTAATTAGGAGAGCTATTTAAAACCATCACACCCCCTCTTTTGAGAAAAAAAATGTAGTGAGACAGTTAACACCTTCCTCTTGGAATAAAACAAATAACAAATGTCCCTATTTCTCTGGGAGAGGCAAGGATTTTTGTGGGCGACTATCTGTTATTGGACCAACTGCATGGTTGGGATGAAGTCAGAGTAGCTTGCAAGGCATTCTTCCTCAAGCCTGAGTTGATTTCTCTGTCTCATCCAGCATTCTTTGCCCCTTCTTCCTCTCTCTCAACACAGACCTACTGCCATACCTCTGGGATATACCTGCGTGCTATGGCTGCTGGATCTGGCAGACCTTGACTGTAGGGAAACACTACAAAGACTCTTGTCCCCCTACAGAATTTTGCAGAGATCACTCTGGTGTGTTAGTGATCTCTCCACAAAATACAGTGTATTAAAATATACCATATGTACTATAAAAGCACCTTTGTGTCAAGGGACACAGCACTCATCCTCCACTCTGGCTGCTTCATTGAGAAATGGTCCAAAGGACGAATGCCCACAGAGGCCCATGTGAGGAGTTGCCTTGTACCTATGACTTGCTCCTATACACCAGGGCATCAGCCAGGTTAGCTTCCCAGCAAGAGATAGACACTGCTTCTCCTGCAGCTGGAAGATGGTCTATGACTTCAGACCTGTGGCTCTCAACCAGGGGTGCTGCGACATGCTGTGAGCCCCTTCCCTGGGTGCTGACAGGCTGAGGCTGCAGCCTGGGTACAGAAGCAGATCTGGAAACAGCTGGAGCCTCCAGTCTTCCCCATCTGATCCCGCAGGCTCCTCCTGGGAACAAAGGGGTGCCAAACCGGGAGCAGAGAAGGCCGCTTCCATTCCCCTCCAACCCACCCCCGCGAGGGTACAGGGGAGTCTTGCTCAGGGCACCAAACTCCTTAGCTACACCCCTGCTCCTGCCTGCTTTAGGCTTATCTGAGATCCCGAATAGGGTCGCTAACCTTCCAGGAGACTCCAGGAATTCAATGTAAATCTTCAGGAAACTGCTGGAAGTCAAGTGGAAGGTAAGTGAGAGGGGAGGGCAGGGCAGGGCAGGGCAGGCCAACCTGCAGCTCTGGAGCCACACGCAGCTCGTCAGAAGTCAGTATGTGTCTCCTTGAATCTTTGCACGAGTGCACGACGTAACGTAACGGCTATGAAAGCTGGTCCCTGTGCGCTCGCGCCCAGACTCAAAGAGACGCATATTAACTTCTGAAGAGCCGCATGTGCCTCTGCAGCTGTGGGTTGCCCACCCCCGTGATAAGGCATTCATTAAAATAAATATTAAACGTGACACAGGCGATGCACGTGCCCCCCCCAAAGCTGGCCGCCGCTGATGCTTGTGTCGCTGCCGGTGTCGCTGCGGGCGATTCCCGCTCGCCGCCAGCACGCCCCAGCGGGCGATCGCCGTACCCCACTGGCCTCCGTCGTTCGTGAACGTCGAATCCCATCTAGACACGAGTCCAGCGGGGTTTTAACAGGCACGTCCAGGCCCAGCGACTCGACACCGAGCAGCCGGACAGTGGTGTCGAATCAGCTCCCCCTTGGGCCAAGAGCAGGCCTCCATGTGCCACGCTTCGCCTCCCCACGTCACGTCTACACACGGTGCACCGCCACGGGCACGCCTAACACCCCCAGGGCCCACATGGCTTCACACGAGGGGTGGGCCTGGCTGGGCCGCGGCTGCCGCGCCGGGAGGGAGCGGGGCTGAGGGCCGGGGCCGTGAGACGAGGCGAAGCCGGGCCGAGGCGGGCGGGCGGCGGTGCGCACGCCCGGGACCCCGCTCGGCACATGCTCACTGGGGCGGCGGCCGGAGCATGAGCAGAAGCGGAGCGAGCGGCATCGGACATCTTGGGCGGCCTCGCCGCAGCCCCCCGCCCGCGCCGTGCGCTGGATCCCGCTCGGGACGACATGGCGACGCCGGCGGCCGTCAACCCCCCCGGTGAGTAGCAGCCGGTGCCGGGCGGCCCCCCGAGCGGCGCGGCCCGGCCCTCCCCGCACGAGCAGCCCGGCGCGGCCCGCCTCGGGGCTGCCGCCGCTCCAGCGCCGGCGAGAGCTCGGCACGCGGTGCCCAACAATGGGGAGGCGGCGGGACGGCCAGAGCCGCCTCCGCCTCCTCCGTCCTCGCCGGGGAAGGGGCCACAAAACCCACCCGGGCTGAGGTGTTACCCCTGCTTGCTTCTTCCCTCCCTCATGAGACAGTGTGTGTAAGCGCCAGCAGTCCAGCCGAGGAACGATCCCGCTGTCCGAGCCCCCATGCCTGGAGCAGACCCCCCTTCTCCGGACACGTCCTTAAAAAACACTCGGGTCTTGCTGGGCGACCCCCGGGGCGGGGGGTCTTGCGAGGTCCCTTCCAGCCCCAATGTCTAGGAAATATGAACTCCCGTGAGCAGGAAAGAAATTGGAGTAACAGGAGGAGCGGATGTCATAGAGGATGCGACATAAGCGGCGTGGCGTGGCGTGGC
>JAGPOW010003364.1:15091989-15113125 GCA_030014935.1 Caiman crocodilus
GGCGTGGCGTGGCGTGGCTCTGAACTGCCCTCCCCGCGCTAACGCCGTGACTGTCAGGATGCCTGGCGTTAGTTTGTTCTGGCAGGACCTCTCAACCCGTTGTAAAATTTTGCTAGGAGTCAAAATAATGGACTAAAACGCGTTGGCCAGAGTAGGAGCGGGCTCTTTGGGGTGTAGGTAGAGGCACAAATGTCATCGCTGCTTTTGCTTGTACGAAGGACTCATTCACGTTTCCTGTTCAGGTGTGTGTTTTGCAGGGAGGAGCGCTCTTTGGAGTCCCGTCCTGTCTACAATCAAACACCAGTCCGCAAAATTTTGAGTAAAGGCGCTTAGCCTCCATAAGTTACCGTACCTGCAGTTGTTAAAACAAGTGAATAAAGCGGGTTGAACTAAAATGTCAGCGTGCATGTTTTGAAATTTGTACTCTGGTTTAATTTGTGGGGGGGGAATGCTCAGCCAAATTAAAATGGGACAACTGAAGTTTTACTGGGCCTGAAACGAAGGGTATACATAAAAAAAAGTATTGCGTAGTGGTTTTGCTTCACTTTTTTATTATTATTATTATTGCTTAGTAATATATGGCTAAATTCTGGAGTTTTTAACGAGTTTTGCCTGAGCTTTCACTAGCATCGCTTGGCATTTTTGTTGGTTAACGTCTTCAGAATTTGGTTTCTGTTCTTGGGCTGAAGCCTGCTCCGATCACGCGTGTGAGTGTTTGCACTCAAGCTGGTGGGATTTCCTGCAGAATGATTTTTAGCTTGGTGAGTCTGGCTTCTTGCATCAGTGAAGTGGGTAGAGTCGGACCCTTGCCCCTTAAGATGAAGCTTTACTTTCAGAAGTCTAAATATTAAATGAAAATCAATATTTCATGAAGGGTTATTAAATGGGTATTATTTAGCAAGCAGTCTACAAAGGCATGGTCATTAAAGGTAAAATTCCTTTCACCCCTGTGATAAATGAGCCATAATGAAGTGCATGTGAAATGCAGTAGCTGAGGCAAGTGAAATGCATCCTCCCTTCATATGATAAGGGAATCGGATTGTCTCCTTCCTTCCTCCTGCCTTTGCCGGCTTCATTGCATAGGAACCGCAGCCTTTCTGAGCTACTTGCCACACAGCACATTAAGGACTATAGCATATGCGTGTATGCGCCTGTGTATCCTTTGGTCCATGCCCTCAGTGCTGATCTTACACCTGACTGTCAGCAGGGTATGGGTGTGGACAGACGTAACAGTTATACTAGTATTAAGTTACAGTATAACAGTATAAATTGGTATGAAATACCTGTCACACGCCTGATCTGTAACTAGCACTCTAAACGCATTTCATTAGGAGTTTAAACTTACAGTAGTTTGGCTCCTTGATGGGTTTCCCTTGCTTTATGTGGGTTCTGTACGTGTGAATTCGCTTTTATGCGATGGCCCTTTTTATACAAAAAAATCATTATATGCGAGGTAAATTCACTCTTATACAACTAGTGGGGTGGAAATCCACAGTCAGCTGCTTTGTGTGGTGCATTGTGGGAGTGACGTGCACCGAAATATAGTCTCCTGCATGGATCTGTGCTCCTTGCTTGTTGTCTCCGACGTGTTTCTGTAAGTGCCATCCCCATTATGATAGTGCCCTGGGCTTGTGTGTACTCTGCTGTTGGTGAGTACCAAAATTATCTTGTAAAATTGTACAAATATGTCTGGGGGTCAGTACAGTTAAGGTCTTGGAAAGTATCCCTTATCTGTTACATTGTAAAGTGGGTTCCTTTTATGTGAATTTGAGTTATGTGCCATTTTCCAGGAATGCATGGATAGCATAAAGCAACAGAAACCTGTATACTGGTTTAGGAACACACAGTTATAACAGTTAAATTAGGATAACTGATGCACACCCCCAAGTGGCATATTCCCTTTCTCTTTGAAAGCGTGGAAGAGCTGCATCTATCCACAGCCACAGAGACTCTGTGGCTTGTCAAAGGTGTGTCAAAAGTCTGCTGTAACAGGCCATGCTGCTATGCACACTTTCTCAGTACACCCAAAAAATAGGGCTCAATTGGTTGTGCCTCCATGCTGCAGATGACTTTGCCCATAGCTATTTTAACTGTTAACTTGGGACATGTGGAGTTTTTGATGAAGAGTAAACAGTATATGCAATAGGCAAGAGCCAAGCATAACTGCAGCCAGGTTTTCATATTTCCGTCAAACATGGCTTACATTGCAGTCTTGGGACTCTTGACTGCAAGTTTTCAATCCTGCTGATACATGAAGGACTTTATCCTGGTTTTCATATGTTAGGCCATCTTTCCTCTGGTGATCGAAGACAGGTTGGAGCACGTATCAGTTGCAGTCTATGAATCGCCTATTGTCTGTTACAACCCTTTATTCCGTGTCGCCTGGTAATAACTAATGATCTTATTGAAACACAAGAAGGGAGTAATTGGCTTTATAGCTGTACTGCAGTGCTATGTTTGCTTGACCAAGGAGACCAGCACAGACAGTTTCTGGAAGATTTATCTTCAGTTTATGCTGTATCAGTAACATGATGATCCTCTATTACATTTGTATGCTTCTCTATTTGCATTTATGTATGCTGCAAAGCAGTTCAGACAGATTGAAATGAAAGCCATTGCAAATCTGGCGGTATGTTATGTTAGCCTCAGTGACAGAATTTTAACAAAGTCATATTTATTTTTGGCTAGATTCTCAGCTGGTGTAAACTGGTGGCTTTATTGATTTTTGTGAAGCTATGCTGATCTACGCCAACTGAAGACCTGTTCTGTAATGTTGGGGTAGGACAATGGAGAGCTTAACTCATTAAGACTTAAATGGTGATTAGAAATTACAACGTGATTACATTTTTATTAAGCAAATGTCTGGGGTTTTAATGACAGTTGAAAATGTAGGCAGGACATTAATCTGCAGCTAGTATAATACGAATAGATGATTTTTAGTTCTGTCTTGGGGTAATGGAAGAAAATGACTATCAAATGGGGGACATCAGAAAATAAATCCTGGGTGGAGTGGATATATCACGCTTTTTAAAGTGGAATCTAATAGCACAAAATCCTATGCCTATACAGAGCACCATCTTCCCTTACATAAGTCACCTGAGTAAAGAAATGCTATATTTGGTTTTCCATGGCCACCTTTTGAGGATTGAAGCCATTTTATGGAGAGTCCTGGGATTAGCAGTGGCTAAGGAGTCTCAATTGTATGACTCCGTTAGGGCCAGGGATGCAGTCCTTATTGTGGGTTTCCTAGAGGCGGTGAAGCTTGGGGGTTAAAGGCACAGATTTTATATGCATCTTTATGTAACTGCACCTTGCTGGGATAACCATTTGAGGGACAGTCCACAGAGGGGGTCTTCTGTTCACAACCCTTTCCCTCAGGTTTTACCTTAGGAGGGAACAAATCAGCCCTTTTTAGTTTGTCAACTGGTGTCTAACTGAAGTACCAAAGGCTGTGAAACACAATGCAGGTATGTGGGAAGCTCATGTGCATTATCACATAATTGAATCAAAGTTCAATTATTTCCTTCTAACATAAGGTTGTCATGTGAAAGACAACTGAGTGAGAGCTAAGAATAAAAAACTGGAGGTGTAGCAGGCTTTTCATAAAGTATGCTTGCAGTGAGTTCACAGTACTGGCTGTTCTAAAATGCATATATTTTTGGTGTCTTAATTTGTCCACAGTTATTGTTACTTTTGGGGCAGTCTGTTAAGGAACCAAAGATTGAATTCCTCTTGTTTTGGTCATATAAGCTAAGCTATCACAAATGTATAAAGTCTCTAGTGAATATGATAGATGACTTTTGCCCCCCATTCACTCTAGGGATTGACTGGGGCCTAGCCAGTCAGGAGACTTAATTTGGGTTGCCCGTTCCAATTTAGCTTGGTCTAGTATTGACAAAAATTTGCCCTCTTAGGGCCATTTGTCAGTCTCTGTGAAATGAGTTCTTGCTATCATTTCATTTCCTATTGGCTATGTGGCCATAGTCCAAAACCACCACTGTGACTGGCACTATCAATATTTGGCAACCAACCAAAGTTGTGATTCAAGGCCCATGATAAGAGATTTTAAAAAGTAAGTTTTATCACACTTCTGGTTCTTTATCCTCTAGAGTGTTTCTTTGGGTCATATTTTGAATTTCTTGCAACCATGAATTTTGAATTAAAAAAGAAAGAAGAGGGTTTTAAAGTGAAATTCTCCTGCAATCACTTCAGCTATGTCTATGTTGATGTTTAGGATTGGCTCTGAGATCATCCTCAGCCAGCCCGAACCATCTGTGAGACAGATCCCTGTCTGTATCGTTGCTAGTAGTCCGCTAGTCTTGGCCAAAGTTGGCCACATTTTGCGTCTTATTTGTGAGATTTGAGTCCTTCTAGGAGGCGCTTGTCTGCTTATGGGCAGTAGGGGATGAAGTGGTGGTGGAGACTATCTGGAAGACGGGAATAGGGAGCTGTAGAATTGCGTCTGGTTGACTGTGCTTGAATCCTAATTGCCAGGGTGAGTTTCAAACATACTTCAGAGAGAGGTGACTAGGAGACAAGCCACTGGGGAGTCAACAAGAGTAGGTGAACTGCCTGTGGGGCAATTCTAGCCTGGAGACTTACAGGGGAGATGGTCAGCTTAGATGGCTTTTAGGGTGACCTTAAAATTAACCTTAGTTAGCAGCCTAGGTAATGCCTCATTTCTGGGAAGCAGAGCTGCAAGAAAAACACCAAATACTATCTGACTTATGTGAATTGGCAATACCGTTGCTGCCTTGCTGGCGTTCTCAGCAGAGACACCAAAGACTGAAAAACTGGAGACCAAAGAACTGTCTCACCCACAGAAATGGTTTCATCAGCAGTGGTTTGTGGGTAGAGCAGACTTGTATCTTGTGGTTAAGGCAGGGGACCAGGACTCATGAGATCTGCTTTCTGTTTCTGTCAGTGCATTTCTCTTAGGCAAAAATAAGATTTCTCTCATTTAATTGGGCATTGTTGGGCTACTGCAATAAACAGGCTATTTGTTGGGGGGAAGGAGGGGTTGTTTTATTTTTTAAAGGTATTTGGGGTTTTGACACTGTTCTGGTAGGGATGCTTCCAAACATCCCCAGCCCACCTATTCCTCCTTGCTGACTCAACCTAGAAATGTATTGGAGAAGCCACTGTAAGGATGTTCTGCCATGGTTACTTGAGACCTCAGTTTTTGGCAAGCCTGGGAATGGTCTCGGGAATGAGCCCAGAACAGCTAGAGAAGCGGTTCACTTGTCAGTTGGGAGTTTGTGAGCAGAAGCATAGTGATCTCTGCCATGACGCGTTGTGGGCACCATACAGACATACCCTTTGATACTACCCAGGTACTCTGGAAGGTCTGTATTGTTGCTGCTTTTTTACCTGAAGCTGTTGGTTTGGCCTGTTCAACAGTTTTTACAACAAAATACTGATAGTTTTTTTTAATACCCATCCTAGCACATCAGACATGTTTTACCACTAAGTTGGATGCTACATCCAAGAACTATTCTGTTTTACTGCTGTAGTGGTAAGACTTTTGCTCTGAATAAAGCATAGACTAGCAGGTAAATTCCAAAATCAATTAAACAACATCCTTGGCAGTAAACAGAGATAAATGATGGAGATTCTAATGGATTTTAATGCATCTGGGATGCAGAGCAAGTAATCTCATTTCCAGGATAAAGTCAAAACAGAGATCCTAATAATTGTCTATTCATTAGCTAATAGGAGGCCTAAAACTAAGGAACCTTTTTCTCCTCTGATGTTAGTATCTCTCCTACTTTGGAATGAGTCCCGCCAAACTGTGGTGTATTGGTTTAGTGTCTCTTAAGTTATTTGTTGATATAGTTTTGAATTTTAAAGCTGCCTGCAAACAACCTGTGCAATAGGCTGCATATTTTTCTGACATTTCTAATTTGCAGACTTAGCAAGAAACTGATGTTCACAAGGAGATATGAATCTGGTAATAGTGTTTCAATTTCAAATTTAAAAATGTTTAGTTTCTAAGGCTGCTTCAAGCTTGGTAATCATGTCTTTGTACCATTTAAAAATAGTTTGGTTGTTGTGGAGGTGATGATAGTGGTGTTTTTTCATTTTACTAAAAAATGTTGTAAGGTTGGGTCAGACAAAAGAATAGTGGTTTCAAAACATGTCAGAAAGAAAATAAGTATATTGATTATGTAGCCAGTTACTGCTATCAAGGAGACGTATTGTGGTCATTTGTCACCTATGAAGTATGGTGTGCACTGTGCAGCATGTGGGTCAACTCTGAGACCCAGGGGTAGCAGCGGGGTCTGGATGATGGGGCCTTGCAGGCTGCATCTAGCCTGCGGTCTGCATCTTTGACACTCCTCTCCCAAAGGATATGTTATATTTGTCAAGTTTTATTTAAGCAATTCTGTAGCTTAGCATCCATTTTGTATAGAAGTCAAGGTAGAGGTGGATCTTACAGACTAATTGAATCTGAGAGGCATAAGCTCTTATGAGCCACAGATTGCTTCCTCAATCTATAAGACCATCCTCACCTTGCCTTTTGCTGACTTGATTAACATGTCTTAGTGCCCACTTATACAGATTGTGTGCATGTCTGTCAGTGTCTGTGTGAGGGAAAATGTTGAATGATGTATTTATTTTACTAGATTTTTTTTTTTAGTTGTGATTTGTATAAATCGCTTTTAATGGAAATTTGAAATCAAAATACACATCACAATTTAAAAATGTTCTTGTATTACTTAAATAAAACTGCTAGTAGTACCGTGAATATATAAGGGAAGAAAGTTTATCATAATATGTTTTGCCTTTAAACAAAGGAAATTTAATTTAGCATCTTCTTTCTGTTTACCCATCCTTCAAGATTTTAAATCTAGTATCTAATCCTATTTCTTCAGACTTGTATTCATAGTTTGGAAGAGAAACAATAAGCTTTCTTAACTTAGAATGAACTAATCATTGAACTAAACACGGTAAATAAATAATATTTACAAAATCGTTTAAATTATTAAGAGAGTATACTTTAGTTTATTGCTTGGCATATTTTGAAATATATTTTTTAAATGGGTTTATTTAAAAATGTAAGATCTGAAAAGCCCAATGTAAGTATTATTAAAGAAAAATCAATTTTTATCATTCCTGGTTTTCCGTGTTAGAGGGATTTCTTATTGCAGTTTATATCATGAAAGTACATTAAAGTAATACCCAGCCTTTTTGTGTGCAAGGTATACCAGACTTCCTTGGTAAAGGTTGCCCTCACAGTGGGGGGAAAATTCAATTGTTTGTATTATTTGGTTATTACTGTTAAAATAGCTTCATATTCTGCATGCAGAGACATCTGTATAAACTTATCTCCTCTTTTTTCCCTGTGTTTCTCCTGCCCACCTAACTTTTTTTGCCTACATTTTTATGTTTCCCTCTTTCTTGCCTCTTTGTTCACTGTTGAAAACACTCTTTATTCCCTTTTCACTGCTTCTTTCCTTCTTACCACTCAAATTCCTTTCTATTGTTCTTTTGTCTAGTTTAATTCTGGTGCTATACTCAGCAGTGTTCCTGCCTCTCAATTACTATTGTTTAAATGTAAATGAATGCTGGCATTGTACTGCTGCTTTGCTCAAATGCTTAAACAGCCCTTAGTCCCATCTCTAATCAATAGGTAAAGTAAGTGATTTTCCCTGAGGTAAGGTGAGGCTTTCCTGTTCTAACCACTTACCAGGCTACCTTCCATCAAAGACACTAGCTACATCTAAAGTTTTATCAGCTGTCTCAAGAATGGAAACATCTATTAGCCGAAAATATCTATCAGCCCTGCTCTGTTGATACATATGCATCAAACTGCTTTGCTCAAGAACAGGTCATACTGTTGCATTTTCAGTTAAATATCAAACAGCTGGCAAAAAAAATACAGTAATTACTATCTTTCTCTAGTAGAGCCAGTGGGGAGTTGAATTGGTTAATTACTGATATTACTAGAATACGAATTGGAAGGCTTTTCAGGTAAATTGTTAATAAATAATGCCTGAAATGGCTAGTAATTAATACCATCATTCATACTGTATGTTAATTATACTATAATCTGTCCTAGTGCACACGCCTGTTTAAACATTAAGTTATGTTTTGTGTTTGCCAATAAGTGAATTCTACAGTTGAATGTATGACTGCGGTGTAAAACTTGGATGTATGCAAGTATTTTATAGAAATAGAGATGGCAATAAATCTTTGAGCTGCAGAGAACTCAAAACATTGCTGTTTTGGGAGATAAAAAGCAACAACTGTTTCTTTTGTAAAAACAAGCTTGAGTTGGAAAAATGGCTGACAGTTTTGGTGACAGCTCATAATCACAAGTCCATGGATTCATACCTGGCTATATGTCTACTAATTAGGTAGGTAAATGTCTGAATGGGGTGAAGTATATTTAGTGTTGTGTATACATAACACTAAACCTACTATTAGAGTTGGGTGAAAAACCAGAGGCTGAATGTATTCTGTATTATTATTAAAAAAAAATGAAATAAAATGAAGGTCAGATTTGTTTCAGGATGTCATGGTGAAAAATGATGCAACTTTTACTGACTGGGCTGCACACCAGAAGACTTGGATCCAACTTAATTCACGGGGTTGTCTATTAGGATATCCTTTTCTAAGGTTATGTGTATATATGCTTAGAACAGTGTGATGCCTCGCCCCAAATTGTGAATGGTATCTCACCACTGCAGTAATCAACTGAATCTAACAGCATTCATTTTTCCAGTGCCATTTATTTCATATTGCCCTCTCCTGAAGAGGAGCAATGTAATAATGTGTGGCAGGCAGAGATGTTGTATGTGGCCACTTTTGTTTTGCCCAGCCCGAGTCACACAGCAAGAGTTGGGGTTGCAAAAACAGGGATATGGCAGAGGTTAAAAATCACTGATTATAGTCGCTCCTTTTAACAATAGCCCTTGGAAAACAGCTACATTTAGCTACAAAAATGACACCTCCAGACTGCACAACTGCCCTTTCTGTTCTCTGAATCGCATTTGTTTATTGACACAGCCCAGTTTTACTGTGCCCGGCACTGCTGAGCCAATACAGCTGTGGAAGTAAGAGGTGGATTTTATTGTACGTTATGCACGACCAACAAAATTGCCAGCTCGTTTGAGTCCAGAGTTTTTTATTGTTGGTGTTAATGTGAAAACACTGCTTAATTCTCAGAAAACAGTTTGACCTTAAAGTACTATAGCTAGGAAAACTCTTGTTTGGAAATGCCCAGTGCTTCTGGTACTAACCACTGATTGGTAATGTGCATAGCAGCAACCATTTAAGTCAGCAAAGGCTGACCTCTGTCAGAAGCCAGGGAAATAAAGTTCAGTCTAACAAATACTTTTGTGAGTCACAGTATCATTACAGGAAATGTGGATGCAAAGACAGTTCTTAACAAAATCCATTTTTGAATTTGTCCTCATCTTCTCTTGAGCAGCTTTGTCACTTTGAAAATGGTCTGTGACTTCTCTGACAAGTATTGCCATGGCCCTTTATGAAGATTGTTTCTCTATCCTGAATTTCCATTACATTTCATAGGACTTCTGGGTACTCTAGAAGAACAGTGTCACAGTGATGTTTATATCCTCCTGTTCAGGTAACTTGTCCAGATGTTAGAATAAGTTTTCTTGTAATAAAGAAATGCTAAGATATATCAGATTCAGTAGTAGCTAATATACATACAATAGCATTTCAACTGTCTGTTAAGTAGCTGTCTTAACACATTTCTGGGAAGAGGGGGAATAAAACCTTGAGGTACTAAAGAGTATAGGTCTAATACTCCCATCTTAAAACTGTTATATTGGTGCCACATTAGCTTACTGTGCAGTTTCTCTCTAGTGACTAGCTGATGTGAAGTGTAAGGGTCTGTTACTGCTGCTAGGTACTGCCATGACTTTAGCTTACTTTGCAGCGGTCCAAGCTTTTAGTGTAAGGTCCTGGGTTCAAATGTTGTTGGCTAACCATAAACAGGGTGATTATTGCAAGTAAACACGCATTGCTTTTCTTAACCTTTCGATTTCTTTTGTATTTTCCTCTCCCCCAGACTACACATGTGATTACAATGATAGCCATGCAGAGATTTGTTGGGTTTAATGTAATTTGTTTTTGTTAGGAACTCTTGCGTGATATACCAGCTTCCTCTAATAGAGAGAACCAGTTCACTTCCTGTTTTAGTTGTCATTTTCAGCCTCCCATTTAAAACAGATAAACTTAGGATTTCATTTTACAGCCATATTATTTTCATTGCTGTACCTTGAAACTATTAAAATCGTATTCATGTAAGCAGACATGAAAGATGAACTCAGCAGAGTTAAATATATATATTTTTTTAATTCCTTGAGCATGCTGCTGCTGTTCCAGAATCCACTGGGGTCAAGGAATACATTTTCCTCCTTTAATTCCTTTGCAGCTGAAAAACTGGGTTGTTTTGAAATTTGCTGCAATTTCTGATGGCAGAAAAAAAGCATTGCAGCTTTTCAAGCTTCAAAGACTTACTGATATGAATTTTTTAACTAGGGAATTTGAACTAATAGCACAACATGCTCTTCACTGAAAATTTAATTAAATTATTTGAGGATTTCAAAATGTAAAGCCTTGGCTCTGATTTGCCTAAAGACAGCTTTGGATCTAGTAAATAACTCCTCTTTCCCTGGGAGACAGTGCCACAGGTGAGATCAGTGAAGGCACTTGAGAATGACCTGTACTGGCAAGCCTGAGTGAGCAAGCTGCCTTTAGTCCAAAATACCATAAACCTATTACCTTTGGGGAATGCTTGGTTGCCTATCCGTCTGAACAGTCATGTGGAGGAAGATTGAGCTTTTTGGGCTAAGGGAGAGAATTGTTAAATGGATAGTAAATAAGGTTGTATAGGAGCTGCACTGCCTTAATTATATTTCTGCTTCCCTGAGGGCCTGGGAGCCATAGTTTTTATGTTTGTGTTGAAATCATAGTAGATAACTTTTAATGAGAGAAATAAAAGAGGGTTTCAGAACTATCATTTAGGGCACTTCTACACATGCTGTGGGGGTGGGGGGTGCTATAATTTGAGTGGCTCCGAGAACTGCCCGAATTAAAGCGCCTTAGCGTCTCATGCATTAGCATCTCCGTGCTTCAAAATAGCAGCAGGAGCAATCGAACTAAATTTAAATGAGCTTTAGTTCAAGTGCCCCTACTGCCATTTTGAAGCACAGGGACAGTAATACACAAGATGTGGAGCCTGGCTGGAGTGCAGTAATTGCCATGCTCTAGCAGACTCCATCTAACTTAATTACAGCGCGTCAGAGTAGCCCCACGGCATGTCTTCAGGTAGCCTGAAAGAGCTGAAAGCCAAAATAATATTAAAAGTAATCCTGTATATGGCTTTGAATCTCTGGGGTTAATTATTTTTCCACCACTTACAAATTTTACAGAAAGATGCTTTCTGTTTCATAAGTTTCTGCAGCGATGGCCTTTCAGAGGCTTTTCAGAATTCCTCAGTAGGTTGTGGATCCTAGTTTTAATTTTGGAGACTTTTTTTTCTGCACTGCTTGTGCAGAGCTCAGACTAGGTTTTGGCACTTCCTACCTGAGTAGTAGAAAATGTGATATGCTCTACAACTGTCCTACCAGCAGTGACCTATACTGATGACTTAAGGCTGACGCAACTAACGTTTACTGCGAGGATACACAAGAGGATTCTTCAGGGTCTGGACCACTCCTTGGGTAAGAACTCGGGAACTGGCCCACCAGATTAGTCATAGCAGTCCATTGCGTCTGGCTGGCTGTCTCCAACAGTAGCCACTTGTAGGTATTTCAGAACAAGGTGTAAAATCCTTGTAAAAGATAATTGTAGAATAAAACACCCATAGAAGAATTTTCTTCTGAAAAAGTTGGCTTATGCCCTGGAGTATGTGGGTTCATATGCCTTATATATTTTATCCCAGTTGTATTGCCATTTAAATGAGTGTTAACTATATACAGGAATAATAAAATAAAATAAAAACATGCAGAGTTGTGTAAAATATCTTGGCTGGTTTGCATCAAGTGTAGCTTTATTGGGGGAAAGAAAAATTATCATGCAGTTTACACCAAATCCTGTTTTGACTGAAGGTGCCCCTTACTTGAGTAACTGTCATAAACTCCATTCTGCTGGCTAGGTAAGTTGAGTTCAAATACCCTGGCAGTAGGAGTGGGGATTGGTGAGAAAAGGCTCTGTGTGGCTCTGCTGGGGTTGTACGAGGAGCCATCCTAAGTCTTGTACAAGAGTAGGTATTTGCAGACAATTGTAGTCCTCTTCACTGCGCTTAACACTGATTCAGCATTACATGTACTTCAGAGGAGGAACCATAAATTGATTCTCTGGCATGGGATGTGTTAAGAGCTGGGAGATGCACCCCATGATACTGCCTCTGAGCCCTCAGAAGCACCAGGATTTATTGTGCCTCCTTGAGGCTCTGCCACCTCCAAAGTAAGCAGATGTGTCCAAAGCATAATCAGTGCCTAAGCATTCTTTTATCATTGCTCAGTTTAGCATGGTTGTGGTAATTATAAGTAATCATCTCTAAGACCATAAATTATGATTTGTTTTGGAGAAAAATTCATGGCTGTTGTAATTGGCCTACATATCTAAGTTTTATTGCAGGCTGGCTGTTTTGCCTTTGAATTGTGGTTTTGTGGTTAAGACACTAGAGCAAGACTCTGTTATACCCAGAGTTCCCTTGTGTGCCCTTGGGCAAGTCACTTAATACCTCAAGGCTGCAATTGTCTGTGCTTTGTATCTCTTTCTCCCACCTTATTATCTAGGTTTTGAGCGCCTCAGAACAGAACCTCTCTTATGTGTTTGCATGAAGCTCGTCAGAATGGTGCCCTCTTGTTATTATGGACTAGTAGGCTCTTCAAGTGATACAGATAATAAAGGAATTTCTAAGTTGTTTTACAAGGGACAGATAACAGAAAGTCTGGTCCTGGAACCATTGTTTTCTACAGTGCTACAACAATATCATTGATAAATAGGACAATTCATTACTATTTCACCCATGTTCAGCTGTAACCTGGAGAAACCTACCATATTTGCTCACATGCCACATTCACCTTTTTTTCCCAATAATTAACCTTCCAAAACTGGGGTGTGCAACTTAAATAGGGAAATCAATTTTGTATCCAGAATAGAGCATGGAGATGCTGCAAAATGGCTGCTACTACTTTGGCGCCTTTTCCATCAAGCAGGTTCATAGAGGGAGGGGCAGAATCCAGAAGAAGAAGATCCATATGGTTGCAGTGGTATAGCTGTACTCCACTTTGTTTCTTGTTCCGCACAGTTCCTGCCAGGAACTATGATATTTCTGTTCAGGCAGTCCTAATGGGTTCATTATAGTCTACCTGATTCCTTCACTCAGCAGGTGTCAACAGCCTTCTCTCCTTTTCATGTTCTTGATATTCCACTAATCAAAATTCCACTTTCTTTGGCAATTTTGCTGTCTGTTGGCTACTTCTAGCTTGTCTTCTCCACTCTCCAAGTCCTACAGACTTGGTGTAGCTCTTCTCAAAATCCTAGATCCACTCATTTCACTTTTCAGCAACAGCTACAGTCAGTGCCATAGGAGGGAAGTTTAGTGCCCAAGGCAAAACCCGCAGCAGCAGCCTGCCCCTCACCCTGCTCAGATTCGGGTGATATACCTCCTCATGCTTTCCCGGGAGTGGGTGCAGCAGCAAGAGCTGCCCTCCGCTTGTCTTCACGTCCCCACAAACAAGTTACTCGCAGCTCTGTCCTGCGTGTCGCCGAAGCTGGGCATCACATGTTGGTGGCCCTTTGCTTTGGTCCCCAGGGCAGTTGCCTCCCACCACCTCCTCCTACAGCACTGACTACAGTTTCAGATTTTGGCTTAGTAGCCAAGAGTTGTTGACAATTCAGCTGTGAAAGGGTTAAAAACCTGTAGCTTTTACCTGAGCAGCAAAGGGAGGGTGAGCAAATCTGCAGGTTTGAGCCACAACTCTGGAAAAATCTTTCTTTTTTTCCCCTTTGTTCTCTCTTTCCCAAAACAAGGTGTGTGTTGTATTTGAGGTTGTGTAGTATGCAAGGATGGTATTCCACAGCAGGCTGATTAAATGTCTACCAATTAAGGTGAATATCATCTTTCATACATAAAATCTGACATGAGTTTTAATATGTGGATTCATATGAACATGGTTTATCAAATGTCATTAGAACGTAAGACTTCCTGGCTTCTCATTCCATATTTTCTGTGTTAAGTCCTACAAGGTTCTTTATTTTTCTCTCTCATTACTCCCCATTAAGTGTTTACATGGTGCTGTAAATGTAGTTAGACTCAAGGTTCCCTCTAAGCTGCGCAGGTGTGCATCTGTGCACAATAAAAAATCTTGCCGCACAGTAATTTTTAATGCTGCGTACTGGGGCCAGCGCAGGGGCCGCTCTGCTCCATTCTTCACCACGCTGGCATTCCCATGGGAAGGGAGAACGCAGCGCTGGCTGGAGCAGCCTGTGAGGGGCTGCACTGCTGATCAGTGGGCAGTCATTGCCCCTGCCCCTTCCTCCTCCATGCCAGCAGTACGGGGCAGGCAGCGACTCCTTCCCAAGGCAAGGCAGGGATGGGGGCCAAGCCGGGCACTACTGGCTCCAGGGACCTACTCCACTCCCCAGCCCCTTCAGCAAGCTTCACTCTGAGCCCTGCTGGCTTCACCCCAATCTTAGCTTTCATCCCTGTGCCGCAAGCCCCACAGCTTCCACGCCAAAGCCCGGCAGCCCCATGGGTCTTCCATGCTCTGCCTGCTCCCTGCCTCCATGCCTTGCTGCGGCTTTGAAAGCAACATCATGTGCCTCGCTGCCTGATCTGTACATGGCGCCATGCCACTTTCAAAGGCTGCAGCCAGGCACGGAGGCAGGGAGCAGGCCGAGCGCAGCCTGCATGTGCGTCCAAGAGACACGACAGGGAGGTACACACACTTCGTGTACCAGAGGTACTGGAGACAAATTCAGCTCTTTGGTAACTGAAGGCAGAGAACTCAAATGTTTGCCCAATTTTAGTTAAGCCTTAATCCTGACCACAGAGACATGATTAAAAGGTAGCATGTGGGTAGTACAGTTAGTTTCTTCTATTATTTACAACAATGCAAATTAAAAGCAGAATTGGGCCTTTAAAGAAAAACATCTAACAAGATAATAAATAGACTGAGATTAATACTAAAGAATGCATCTGGTACACAGTGTAATATTAAAGGGGGAGGCGGGACCAATTCGGAAACGGACCAGAGCAGCGTGCTCATGGACCATAGTGGTGCGCTCACAGACTGAAGCTGGGTGCTCATGGATCACTATACCTTGGAGGGAGCATTGGTCAGCCTATCCAAAACATCAGCTATAAAATATAAGATTTTGGTTATCTTGGGCAAAACCAGGCTCAGCTCTAGAATTGATGACTTGAATTATAGCTTTGGGAACATGACACAGAAAATGTCCCCTATGAATAAATAAGAAATTACATTGACAGATTTTGCTGTTATGTTTAAGTTACAACCACAATTCAACATAACATACTGAATGGCCTCTAATTGTCAGCTGCACTTTCTGAAAGAGTCTCTCTTCTCATGTTCATGACTCCCCATGTTCATGACTGCTGCTTTTCCAGTGTTTCAAAATGTGTTAAAAATTCAGTTCTGCCCAGGCGTACAGACAGACATCTAGCATGTTTGCATTGAATTTTATTAAATAAACTTATTCACTTCTTTATTTAAAGTATCGCTTAGTGGTTCTGATAGCAAATTCCAGCATTTGTAATTCTGGAAAATTTAGTAATGTAGTTCACCACCACCTTTTGAAAACAGAAACCAGTTATTTCTCTTAACATGGGTCACAGAGCAACTCTAAGGCAAAAGCATAAGCCTGTCCAAGAAGGTCTGTTCAGAAAACAGCTCTTTGCACAAAAATTAGGGATGACCAAGAGTCTTAGCATTTATGACAAACTCTGGGGGGAATAGTAAAAATAAAACGGCACTAGAAGCCTGTGTAACAAGACTGGCAGTATCACGTATTTATGGGTGCCAAGAAAAATCTGTGTCATATTCCGAGAGAGTTCTAGGGTATCTCCCGAAAAGAAAAAAATCTGGAATATGATAATAGTATTAAAATCCTTCCTCCCATTAATTTGTGAATTTCCAATACCATGTGAGCTTTTATCCTTTTCAGACATAAAATATGCAAAACTCAGACTGCCGAAGAGATTGACATCCTTAACAGCAAAATAAATTGTCACCAGAGCAATGAAGAGCTGAAAAATCATAATTTTCATTTAGCCAAAACTTCAGATTTTAGAGAGGATCTCCAAAGATAGCCAAAAGCCACTGAAAGGAGTCAACATCTTAGGCATTGGATCACTTCATTTTGTAGAATTGGTTTGGATAGCTTCTGTGGCGCAACACAGGGTGTTCGCGCCCCTTGAGCTACCAGTGGGTTGTGGGTGGGGTATAGACCCGCGGTAAGGATCAAGCCCAGAGAGGGGGCGATGAGGAGGCACCCCACTTCCTGAGGGAAAGAAGGTGTGTGGCGCGGCCACTTGTGAGCCACAGGGAGGGGGCGGTGATGGCCCACAAGGGGCTGTAGCGGAGAGCGGCCCAGAGAGTGCCCGAGAGAGCAGGGCAGAGAGGAGAGCGCCCGAGGGAGTGGGCTCTGAGAGGGAGCCCCAGAGACTGGGTGGTGCATTTGGGCATTACGTGCCTGCTGCTCCCTGAGGACGGGAAGGTGTGTGGCCGGGCACTGAACGTGCTCGCCACTTGTGGAGAGTGCGGCAGGGCGTTGAGTCTGCCTGCCGCTGGAGGAGATCGCGGCGGTGGGGTGCCGAGCCCGCCAGCCGCTGGTGGAGAGTGAGCAGCAGGGCGTTGAGCCCGCTGCCGCTGGTGGAGAGTGCGGCAGGGCCTAGGGGAGAGTGCGGACCTAGCGGAGAGTGCGCCGCTAGGGGAGAGTGCGGCGGGGTGCTGAGTGCGCTGCTGCTGGTAAAGATCGTGGCAGGGCACTGGGGGTGCCTGCCCCTTTAAGGCCCTGGAGCTGGCAGCCTCCAGGTGCCTGATAAAAGCAGCCATTTTGTGACGCGGGCTGCCTATATAAACACAGGCAGTTTGGCTGCTGGAGGGCAGGCAGCAACGTCGCCTAGCCAGAGAGCTGCTGGCAAGAACACCCAGAGGTAAGGGGGGAGCTGTAGGGGTGGCAGGAGGCTCCTGGTCCTGGGCATGACCTGAAACTGCACCCTGCTGGGTGTGGGTGGCCTGGTGGGGCTCTCAGTGGCGTGGGAGCCCCCAGGAAATGCCAGGTCAGTTACCACCCTGGTGAAAGGCGAGTTGGGGTGCCTTTGCCCCCACCACCGGGTGGGTAACCCAGTATTTGTTTGGAGGGCCCAGAGGGTGGACCCGGTGAGAGTGAGAGAGTGAGGAGCTAGAGACCAGCCCGAGCCAGTGAGTACCCTCATCTGGCCCATGCTGGGGCCAGGGCTAAGGGGAGCCCACTGTGGGGGACGCCCAAGAGTCAGAGGCCTGGGGTTCTGACGGGCCTGGAGGTGGGCCAGGGCTAGGTGCCGGAGGTCCTGGGGGGACCACACCCAAGAGGGGTAGGAGGCGCTGCGGTTGTCCTCAGGAGGTGGGGATAGCAGCGCGGTTATGGTTTCGGAGGGCTAGGTAGCCTGGATGATGGCGGCGAGGTCGCCTGACCAGAGGGATCGTAGGAGGGTCCGGTATGGAGGATTCTGGGGCCCAGCGTAGGGCTGGTGATTAGAGTAAGACCAAGATGCTATCTGCGAGGCTTGTGCTGCGGTATGGGGATGGATGGAGCCGCAGATATCGCCCCCTGGCATCGGGGCATGTGTGGGCAGCTTCCTGCTTATTAACATCAGTGAACCTTAAGATCAAGTTGTGACGGGCCAGACAGGCAGATGGTTGGCCCACTGAGACAGGTGGGCGGGCCGTAGAGCGTGGAGAACGGCCCCAGGGGAGCCCGTCCTGTCACAGCTTCCTGTTAGAATGATTGATGGAAAGAGTTTTCTTTCTGCAGGTCACTGCTAAATCCTAGCAATGGCATTTTTTGAGATGGCATTGAACTATCCATTTTAGGTGACGTGCTCAAGGTTCAGTAACATTTGAATCCATGACTTTCTAATTCCCTGTCACCTGTAGACTAAATTATACTACTTCATAAAATGGGGATGCAGTAAAAAGAAATTTCATCTTAAAATGACACCTTGCTTACGGATGTGCTCAGTTGTATAGCTGTGGTTACAGCTGAATGCTTTGCTTACTGATTGAAATGGATTTTTTTAATACTGGTTGGAGCTATGGAAAATTAACCTGGATTCTTCTCTGCCTCCTCTGTTACTGATAGGAGAAGACAGTGGTCAACTATAAATCATGGAATGTTTATTCCATCTTTGGGGGCTGGACTCGATGATCTTCCGAGGTCCCTTCCAGCCCTAATATCTATGAAATCTATGAAATATAAAATATTCACTGGTGGTAACGTAGGGAGACAGTAAGGGGGGCAGAAACTTAATGTCTGGGATCCAGTGTGAGTTTCCAAAACAGGAATTTAGAAACAAGGGGAGTTTGTTTGTTTTTTTAATAAGTATATTCTTGCACAGTAACTCCACAAGTTCATTGTATTTTGTTTTAGGGGATGAATTGGGACTTAACAAATTGGCCTTTTAACCATTTCTATCATAACATTAAATAAGCATCCTTTACTGGCTGTCTAAGCAGGATTAGAATTGCTACTGCTGTCAGAAGAATATAGTTGAATGATACACACACTTCTGGGACACAGCAGAACTCTGGTTAACTAGTGCTGTTCCAAGACACCCTAAATATAGCAATAACTAAAGATCTGGTAATATGGTGTGCTGCTCTGCATGAATCCAGATTTGTTTTGGCCGTAGTGCAGCGTACTTTTTATTATACAGATGTAATGAATTACTTGTGTCTCTCAAATGATATTACAGTGAATAATTTAAATAGCTAATTGAGGCTTTTGTGCTTGATGAATTGGAAGTAGATTGTGATTTCATGTAAATTCAAATTATTAGAGGCTATTTTTGCAAAATAGTTAAACCTACCAGATTGACTAACAATACTTCTCTCTGAGTAGTTGACATTCCCTTTGTAATTGGTAAAGTCAGTCAGTCATTCACTGTTAAAGGTAAAGTTGCGTGATACCATTTCTGTCCACAGGCCAGATTACTGAGCATGCAAATTTAAAAATTGTATGCCTATAAATACTTTTGCATGTGGCTTTGAAATGTGCTTTCCGTGACTACTTATGCCAGTAAAACTGAATTGCAAGACTGCTTAGGCAAAGCAATCCTAGAAGGTGCCCATGTGCAATAAGAGAAAATTCCCTTAAAAACATTGTTTGCAAAAATCTCTTGACAGTATCCTCCCAATTCTTGCTCAGAGTTGAAAATCAGAATACATAACTTGAGTTCCATGTTCATGAAATGTGACTATATATTTGTACGTACTTCATATGGATTGGGATCACAATGCTTTTGAATCTCAAATCATGAAATCATACAATAAACATTTTTATTTCTGAGTGGGGATAAGAGCATGTAGAGAGAGCACAGCAAGTTTGGTAATGCAGGAAAACGATGTTATTCAATTCCCAATGCAGCTAATTAAAACCAATCCTAGTGAACTTTTAAAGAAGATTTACAGTCGATTAATTTTAATTCATTGTTTACTGCTGCTCACTATGCTTTATGAAGTTAATAGGAGCTAAGTATATTCAGCACCTCTCAGTCTTTGTCATGTCGTTGTGATATAAACTCTGGAACACCACAGCATATTGATCTGGCATTTTTTTTCCTGAAGGTTATAGCAGCATAAACCTTCTAAAGGGAGCTGCAAAATAAACTGCAAACTGAAAGCTGAGATTAGTGTGCGAACGGTATAGATCTGAGTTCAGATGGTCAAAATTGACTTTTGCTAGAGCTCTAAATCAAAAATAAATTAATAGTAAACAATTAAAAGCTCAGAGACCAGATGTGTTGATGAAGGACTAAGTATTCAATTTTAAAAAGTAATTTTAAAGATGAGTGAATAAAAAATAAGCTATACTAATAAATAATGAAGTTTGAACAGTCATCATTAATATTTATCAGAAAGCTCAAAAGTGGGTATAGATACCTTCCAAAATAGATAAAAAGGCACTATTGCCCAGGAAATCTTACAGGGTATCCTAAAAGGTGACATAGTATACAGCAGTGTAGTAAGATAAGAAGGGAAAGGAGGACAAGTAACAATAATCTAATCTAGTAACTCAGTGGAAGGTAGTATGTTAGATACTGAATGTATGATTGTTAATAGAATAAAATAATTACATCTGTTGTTTGGCCATTTTACTAAGCTTCCTAAAATAAGCGGGTTTTGAGGACCTTTTCTCTAACTCCAGTATAGGCATGGAAGGAGATCCAAGATAGACTTGAATGAAGTGGTAAGTTGAGAGTCGATGCCAACATTGGTGGCAGAGCAGAGATGGAGAGGGTATAGAAGAGGGAGTTGGAAGAAAATAGGGCAGTGTTATATAGGATCTTGAATCCTAGGACTGATACTTCAACTTCCTGCTGCTGGGAGGACGATAGAGAACTATGGATGGATTCAAGGAGGGGTGAGAGGATCCGAAAAGTGGCCAAGGAGTATGATCTTAGCTGTTGCATCTTGTATAAACTGTAAGGGGCTGTTGTAGGTACCAAGGAGGTCAGAGAGGAGAGGAGAGTGATCAAGATGAGAAATAAAAATGCCCTGGGGGTAAGTTTTTGATGTCTAGGCAACAGTCCCATCTTAGAAGGGTTGTGGAAGAATATTTAAGAGAATTTGAGCCCAGTTGTGGGTATTAGCAGGGAAGAGTGAAATAAATGTTTTGCTCGTGCTGGGGTGGATTCTGATTCCATTACTTGGGTACAAAATGAGCATAATTCCCTGAAACTGTTTCTATACTAAGGGAACTAGAGATCAGAATTTTCTCCACCATATTCAAATAATGGTCTTTTAGGCTGCAACGTATGTGTATTTTATCATAGTACCTAGGGTCAGAAGGGGCCTAGAGCAGGCCATCTAGTCTGACCCCCCGCCAATTGGCAGGAAACGAGTGCCAGGGTCACAGGACCCCA
>JAGPOW010003364.1:15113225-15124509 GCA_030014935.1 Caiman crocodilus
CATTGGCGGCTCATGTTCATCTTGGCATCAACAATGACGCCAAGATCCCGTTCCTCCACTGTGCTAGTAAGAGGGGAGCTTCCCAGCCAGTATGTGTGCATTTAGTCAATGCAGCATTATTATACCTAACAGATGCTTGTTTTATAACTTCTGCTTTACCACCTGATGTTTTACTGTCTAAAATACAACAAGTGTTCCAGTTTAGAAAGAGAGAACCACATTTCCTGTTCGTGAATTTCTAATGAAATTCCAACAAAAATAAACAAAATGACATGGACTTGTTAAATGATGAGTTAATGGACTGAGCATGATTTATCTGGGGGTGGGGGGACAGCAAGAGAAATTGTACCTTTTGCACACTTCAGTTGTAGACCATTTTTACCTCGGATTTTGCATCTTTATCTGTCAGGACCTAATTCATTAATAAAGTTGCAATTCTATAGGTATGGCCCTGCCTGTATAACTGATCGATCTTGCATTGCATTTGTTATGTCCAATGCAGTAAGTAAAATTAATGAAAAGTATCCTTGGAATAGTACCTTTTTGGTTCTTGCACGCAGCTGATAATTATACAGTTATTTTAAGCATAATCAAAATGTCGATGGAGGGAGGATAATCATTTGTTTTAAATGGAAATTCTGTGTTGTGTGGGAAGCCAAACTTTTTTTTGTAATGAAGAATCATTTAATTAATACTTTAAATGTCATAAATAGCCATATTAAACAGGGAAAACATTAGGATGATTTTGAGGCTGCATACAGACATTTAGGGAGATGAGGGGGAGGTTAGATTGCTTTAAACCTAGCCACTCCATCTAAGTCAGGATGAGGGGTTACCGAGTGGGGGGGAAGCAGGCTCTGGGAGAAAGATCAGGGGGTCTAGCAGGTTCCATGGGGGCGATTGGGGCAGGTGGAGACCACGAGGGAATTATTTGGGTCCTGAAGGGTTTGGCAGGATCGGGGGGGTTCATGGGTTACACAGAGGGGCTTGAGGGGATGGGGCACTCTCTCCCCCACCCCCTGGGACTAGGGGCTATTTTTAGACCCCCTCAACCTCCACCCCCCCAGACAAAAAACTCCCCCCTCCGGCAAGCCTACCCATCCCATCTGTCCCTCCCCCCACTAGGACTTATTTCCATCAGCTCCCAGCACTAGTGAATAATGATAAAATAGGCACTGGGAGAAGCTTGCAGTACAGGAGTTTTGGTGGGCTGGGGCAAGGGGCTATTGGCTGGTCCATGGGGTGATGTCTGTCTGGGGCTGGGGTCAGGGACCAAAAAAATAGCTTGTTGCCAGGGATGCAATAGGAAAAGTGCAGCCCTGGGGGTGGGGCCAGCAGTGGGGTTTCCCAGCTTTGGGACTGTGCTGGGAACTATACAGACATTCAGTTAGATCGGTCTCACCAGGTCCAAGCTAAGTTAGACTGCCTTGGAGGTACGCTTAACTTAGATTGGGATGGCTATCTTTATACCAATCATGTACACACAGCCCCAAACGTACCCTACTGGAAGGTCCTGGTGCAGCATGGCAAGTGTGCAGCTTCTGCTCAGGGCTGCTGCTGGCATGGTTGCAGCCCCTGGGGACCTGCTCCGCTTCCCCAGGCTCCTGCTGGCTCTGGGCAACAGGTAGGGCAGTGGCAGCGGCTGAGCTGCAGCTGGACGGGAGCACTCAGCATGGGGCTAGGGCTGGTCTCAGCACGGAGCTCACACCTGGGGAGTGTGGCAGCAGCTTTGGCTGCCTAACCCACTCACCAGGGCTGCACTACAGGGGAGGGAAGCCCCAGGTACCTTCCCCTGGGAGGCAGGGAAGGCAGCCAGCTTCAGCATGTGGAGCTTCCCTCCTGTGCCCAGAGAGTACAAGGGCTGCATGTGAGTGGCAGAGAGGGCCAGCGATACAGGCAGCTTGGAAGGCTGTGCCACTTGCAGCAATGTGCAGTATTGGCCAGAGCTGCACCCCACCAGGCAGGAGTGCCCTGCCTACTGCTGCTGCTGCTGTGCAATAGGGGTGAAGTGTGGGAGGGTCCCCACACCCCTCCATTCTCCTTCATGCCCCACACCCCCACAACATCCCACGTATACACAACCCCCAACATACCCTATGCCTCCTACTCTACCATACACGCAGCCACACCCACACATGCCTCCCACACACCCACAACACCACACACATCATACACCCCCCACCCCACACACCATATACCCCACCACACACCCACACCCCACCCACATGCATACATCTACTACACATGCACACACACATCCCACCATGCACCCCCACACAATATACAAGACTAAGAATTTTATTCTTGAGTTATTATGCAATCACCTCTATATACACTATGCAAACACAAATCATGACAAAAATATTTTTGTAATAAAATTAAAATATGTTATAGTAGGTGTTTTGCCTTTTAGTATATGATTTGTGGGGGGGTGGTTTCTGGTTCTAAGATGGCAGCTCCCCCTCCCAAAAGAAGTATTTCCAGGGGGTGGGGGGAGGGACTTCTGGTGGCGAAGGTCAGGGGTTGGGGTGGGACTTTCGATTCCAAGATGGGGATGGGGCAGCCATCAAGAGGCAGGGCTATCCGTGTGGCCCTTGACAGCTCACCAAAGCTCATTAAGTAGTCCTCCACCCGATAAGTGTCACCCCTGACCTAACTAGTGTAAGGTCCACATCTGGGTGAGCTAAGTTAGATCTGGTAGACATTTTAAATGCCATTTAACCTTCCCCTAACCTCCCTGAATGTCTGTATGCAGTCTGGGTGCTTAAACAATAATTCTTGGAGAAATCAAGGGAAAAAAAAGAATCCTGCTTTACCTGTGAACAGTACTATTATTTGTGGTCAAATCCTAAGCTGCTGTAAGACATCTGGTGGCTTCAATTGACTCATGACTCTCTATACAAGTTGAGGACTCAGCCCCTCAATTTAAAGAGAGACTTTGAAGTGATGGAATCTTTAAACTGTCTTGTGCATTGTATGTGGAGACCCTACTACTGCATGTTTCTCTTTAGTAAGTATTTGAACATGAGTGAGACTGGGTGAATATTTGATACTCGCTGCCTGCTTCATGGCAGAGTTTACCTGGGCTTTTGTTGGGTCTTGTCCCTAACTCATTTTTGGTAAGCGAACAACAATCTCTGACTTGTCTTCAATAGTCCTTTAAACCTGAACTAGTTGGTGTCTCCTGAGGTAGAGGCCGGAGCTCAGGAGCTGCTTTGAGGTCTGCTAGCTCAAACATTTTTCTGTCAGGCTGCAAGCTAAATCACTTCAGTGCTGTTTAGTTGCTCAGCTCCTTCCCACTGTTTCCTGTCTTTGCCTAAAAGGACAGACAAGTTGAGAAACCGTCAAGAAACTAATTGGCTTAGAGAAGCATACATTTTCGTAGCTGACAACCTGCTTCATTAGATGCTATAAATGGATATTTGTTAGGGCTGTGCGAACCTTTGTTTGCTGATTCGATTCAGTGGCTGAATCCCCAAATCCAAATCCCTTTAATCTCTCGGAATTGAATCTGAACCCTCTGAATCGTTTCGGAGAGATTCAGTGATTCGGCCATAAACACAGCTTTAAATGCTTTTTCTACATACCTCGAGGTACCGGGCAGCTTGTGAATGCTGAGATACTGGGGCAGATGGAGCATCCCAGAGGAGTGTGGGAGGATTGGCAGTGGACCCGAAAGTGGACCAGAACTACCTCCTGTCCACTTCTGGGTCCACCAGGGATTGTGCTGGGGACCCTTCCCCCCCAGCTCAGTGACTGGTGCCTCCTGGGTCTGGGGGGACCCTTGAGTTCCCCTGCGGCTGATCGCTGAACATGCACGGGGGGCCCCACACACACTCATGTGGGACACTTCATCTACCCCATCACCTCGGCATTCACAAGCTGCGCTGGTAGCTCGAGGTATGTAGAAAAAACATTAAGCTGTGTCTGTGTCCCAATTGCTGATTCTCTGAATCGACATCAAATGTTCAGATTTGGATTTGGCCAAATTGAGTCAGGACAGTGATCCAAATCGACCAGTTGAATCACTGTCCTCGATTCAGGCCGAATTTGAATCGAATGCAGCCTATTTTGCCCACCCCTAATATTTGTAGCATTTGATGAAGTAAGCTTGTTAGTTTGAGACACCTCAAAGGGCCCCGTGTTTCAAAATGGCTTGAACATTGTCCTCTGAAACCAGACATTTTTAAGAGGTTGAATCGAGTGCCCAGATATTGTGGTACCTCTTCCTCCCCCAAGTTGTTTGATTTTTAAGTTTATTTCCATACAATGCCTACTGCTCGTCATAGCCCAGATATGTGTGGAATTATTTGGACTGGGGGCCACTTAGTGTGGACCAGGTCAGCAACCCTTCCCCCACCCTGCAACAGCTCACCAAAACTCCCTAAGTGATCTGCAGGTACTGGACAGAGCAGGTGGGCATGGTCTCCATGGAGATCATCCAGGACCCCCAGGGGCAGGGTGTGCTTGGACAGGTGCATAGGATGGGGCTGCAGGCAGGGAGTAGTATCCAGGAGTGGGACAGTTGGGTGGGGTTGTGGCCAAGCCAGTGACAGCACAGGACTGCGGCTCAGAGCAGAGCTGTGACCCACCCTAACATGACCTTGTGCTGTCACCACCATGTGATCTTGGCCTCAGCCCCACCTGCCTGTCCCATTCCCAGACACTGCTCCCCATCTGCCTGAGGCCTCATCCCATGTCCCCATCCAAGCACACCCTGTCCATGGTGGGTCCTGGCTGAGACTCCATTCACCTGCTTATTTGGTGCCCCGGTGGTAAGTGCAGAGCAGATGGACTGGGTTGCCCAGGTAGGAGGGCTGGTGGCAATGGTGACACTAGTGGTGGCAGCCAGAAAGAGCTGCCACCACTGGTAGGGCTAGTGAGAAGCAGAATCTGACAGATGTACTGCCCAAGCTGCTGTTTGCCCAGGGGTGGCAGGACCAGCTGCATCTGCCACAGCTCAAACTGTCCACCCCGCCCATGCCTGGGCTGGGCACGCTGAGGGACTTGTCCCTAGCTGGATAAAATCTCTTGGCAGGCTGGACCTGACCCGTCAGCTGTATTTTGCTCACCCCTGCACTAGAGTCAAGGTGCCCCGTGGAAAATACCAACTGTTCTCTCTCACTTGTTTTCTTGATCACAGAAAACTAAGAACACAGAAAGACCATCTTAAAAAAGAATCTATGAAAGCATAACGGGTCAGAATGTTTTTGGCCCTGTAAATTCCTGTTTGGAATCTCTGCTTTTGTCTTTTGAGTCATATGTAGGTGAGGTGTTTAGATGCCTAACAGTACTAATGCTGCACTACACCATTAAAAGGATCTCATGGCATCTGAGTCACCCTGGTTGAGAATTACTGTTTTAGTGTGATAAAACCAATATTTATTTAGCGTGCAAGATAGCTGGAGTGTTAGGGTTCCCAGACTTCACAGGCTAGATGCCAAAATACTGTTAATCAAATATTCTAAGGTCTCCTCTACTTGTGGAGATAGTCCAGAGTAATTGTTCCGTGCTAATTTCCTATATGGACACTCCTTGTGCACTGAAAGCATGTTTGTGTCGTTAGTCTTGACCCACTTTGGAAGCAGAATGTGACGGGATTAGCACAGAATAGCTTCTGCATGTTGAATTCACACCTCAGTTTATTTCTCAATAGCTTCTTCTTGTAGACAAGCCCAAGGAATGACTGACTTAATTGCATGGTTGTACATTTTTTATATTAGTTAACATTCACCTACAAATGCCACAAATACAGGTCTAATTTTATGCTAAATGGATAATTTTGGCTGTTTAAAAGTTAATGTTAAGGATTATGACTTAATGTCTATTCAAGATAAAAAGTGAAACCAGATTGGGTGAGATCCATGTTGTTAGAATGTAAAATATTGTAGCAAAATGCCATCCTTACTTTATATCTGGAAAATACCTGTAACTTAGTAATTATTGTCCAGAACCTAAGTAGTTAATGTAGAAAATGTTAGTAATTTTGCTGCAAATAAATTGATCAGTATGCAAGACGGTTGTCACTAGCTGAATCATGGTCCACAGTTTAAGGTAAACAGATCTGTGGTGACATTTTCTGAACAGAATACCAATGCAGCTACACTTCTTCCCAGAGATTTCTGACATTTCTTGCATGTGGATAACATTTCTTTCAAGCTTTTGCTCACAGGGAAGAAAGAATATCTTTGTATGATTCTTCTATAAGGTGGGATTTATTGCATTTCATGAGTTATTTGTTGCGATAATTATACTGAGTTAAGAGCATGTGATTGGGGGCTTTTTTGCATATCTTATCTGCCCAATAGGTCTTTTTGACCTAAAGTCTATTTGAATATCTTGTTAATGGAATATAAATACAACAACATGAATAGGGTTGTAAAATTGTTTCATTATTTTTAATTTGTGATGCTCTCTGGAATATATCTTTCTTTTTACCCCTCCCTGATTAACATGCAGAAGTGCTGACTTGCTACATCATTAGATTTTACTGGGGGTAATTTTATGAAATTTTTATCATGTTGGCTACGTGGTGACTCCATGTTTTCTCTGGCAAATTTTGAAGTTATAAATGTGATTTTATTTTGTTCCTCTTAAATATATCTCTACTAGCTTGTAAGATCCTTTCACAATCTTAATGCAGTCAAAATGTTGATGCTGCTGTATCTAATCCTAAATTAATCTGAAAACCACATTTTTCCACACTCTAAAGAAGCTTTTAAACTTTGCCTTTGTAGAACATCTAAACTGTTTTTGTAAATTTCTATTCAATGTCTAGGGTGCATTATTAATTAATTGTGTTAACTTTAGATTTAAATTTACTCTGAGATGATTGATACTCATGGATTAGGAATTAGAAGTTTGTCACATTTTATATTTATAGAACTATCCTCTCGTAGGTTTTTAATCATGCAGTGAGACCTAGTTCTAATGTAACACACTTTATCACAATACATTCTGAAGGATACTCTGTAAGGGAGTATGCCTGATGAAACTGTATATTTAAAAGCAAATGTTGAATTTGCTCTGCTGGTGGAGAGATGAAAATATCTAAAGCCTTTTAAAGTCAGAGATGATTTCTCATTGGCTTCCTTTTGATTTGTTATTTATAGTTGGCCCAGGCCATGCATATCTTGATCTGAAAAAAGGCTTTGTAATTCCCTGCCTGAAAGTGGTATTGGATAATGGCCATTTTCTAAGATTAGAGCCTAGAGAGTCTTTATGGGAATTTCAGAGCTTTGTAAAAAGTGGAGACTGCTAACTGCAGTTGGAGAAGCTTCTCTCAAACTTAATGATTCAAGTCATAAAGCTAGCTTACTGTTCAGCTTTGCTCCCTGAAAGAGTATCAAAAAGAAATCTGTCTTTAAGGCTAGGGACAGACATTACAAAAGCTGGAGCCTGAATTGATTCGCTCTTTACGAGTTAGTCTAAGCTTAAACTGATTAATAACTGGACAGACATTCTCTGTTAAATCGGGAAACACAGGCATGTGCCTACAGTGGGCTCAAGTCGGAAGCTGGGGCCAGTGGGGGCAGTCTCACCCTCAAGGCACTCGCTCCTCCCTGCTGGAGTGGAGGGGGCATGGCCAGGCACCAGCCCGGGCTAGCAGGATACGCAGGATGCCAGCTATCAGCCTGGGGGTGGGGTGGGGTGGGCGGAGCTGCTGCCAGACTGAGGAGTGGGATTGGGAAAAAAGTCCTCTCTCTGAAGCAACCATGTATTGAACACCGCAATTTGCAGAGCAACAGAGAACTACCAAAAATCTTTACCTAAACTAAGATACAGCCCACTAAAACACAGCATACACAACTTAGTCTAACTTAAAATGTAAAGCAGGAAGACGAGAATTAGTCAGCGTGTCTCCTTACAGCCAGGCACTCAGAAAGGCTTTGTTTAGGTTTTACAAGTTCTGCTTTATAATGTAACTGTAGCTCTCTGCATTCTTTGGTCCGCAACTTCCAGCCAGAAGCTGTCTGCAACTTCTCTTAACTCCATCTCCAGCACATATGTATGATGATTGTCAGGTCTTTGCCAACGCTTCACACCTCTCAGTCTGGTCCTGCAAGTCTTAGCTCTGAGCTCACAGGTGCAGGTCTTGGATCTGCATGCAGGTGACTAGCTTGTTTCTCTCCCCTG
This sequence comes from Caiman crocodilus, assembly GCA_030014935.1. Lineage (NCBI taxonomy): Eukaryota > Metazoa > Chordata > Crocodylia > Alligatoridae > Caiman > Caiman crocodilus. Next base: position 15,121,362 of record JAGPOW010003364.1, read on the forward strand.
CTCCAGGACTGCTGTGGAATTAATCCCCTCCCTGGCTGCAAGCAAGCTGGACAGAGGGAGGAATAAACTCCTTCTCTGCCTGGCTGCAGGAAAGCTGTGAAGGTGTGGCTGGGGCTGGCAAGCCCCACCTGCAGCCTGCGGGGTTTGCCAGCAGTGGGGAGAGGGGACGGAGGGAGGACTTTGCCTCAGAGGCCATGGCAGGCCAGCGGCTGGCCACACCCCACCCCTGCTCCTGCTCTCTGGTGCAGAGCCCAGCCCAGAGAGCATGCGGGGATGCTGGGGGTTTCTGATTTGACTTAAACTAGCCAGAGGTCAGATATTGCATAAACCGGTTTGAGCCAAATCAGTTAAGTCTGATGCTGTATTCAACAAGGTTTATCTTAAACTGGTTTTGGCCATTTTCAAACTGGTTTATGTGCACTGAATGTCTGTTCTCTTACCGGCTTAAACCAGTTTCTGATCACTTAAACCAGTTTATGTGTAACTTCTGTCCCTAGTCTATGTGATTTATTGTAGACCTGAGCTCAAGTTGCTGAATTTAAATCTAGAGGTGGATTTAGAATACTCCAAAGAAGTATCTGGATTTGAGGTTTGCAGTTAGGGGCTGTCCTTTAGTAAGATTACAAGTCAAAAGAGAAATATAAAGTCAGTATTTTTACCTACAACCAGTACAACCTAATGATTTTGTTGCTGTCATTGCTATTATGATGAGTCTGAGACCCTAGGCTTTTGGGATAGAAGATGAGCTGCATACACAACATGAACTTATTTTGTTTCCCTTTGTGCAGTAAACTGTAACTTTTATAAATATAAGATCTTGTAACTAAGTCTTGGGTTTAAATTAAACTTAATTGAAACTAGAATGTATCAATATCTTGGATTTTTATGTAGATAGCTAGAGATATCTATCTATAGATATCTACGATAGAGAGAGAGAGAGATATAGAGATAGATAGATGGCTAGTAAAAAGCCTCAAGCAGAAGCTTACAGAAATGAGTATAATTCAGGACCCAGAATCACAAGGCCTAATTCTTCTCTGCATTCTGGGACTACAGAAAAACTCGGCATGGGATGGGGTTGCAGTATCAGTCCTAGTTAACAGAGGTAGCTGTTGAATAAGCAATGTGTTTGTTGATTTTTTACAGTGGTGTAAACCAGGATTGTACAGATGCAGTAAAGTCCTACCACAGGGTACCATGACCTGGTGCAAAGTGTAACATGTAGAATTGCTCCTGAAAGAATGAGGGGTAAAACTTTTACCAGCATGGGTTACTCTGCAGCTTACTCTGTGATAGTGTTTTGCTCAATAGAAAAAGACTGTTACCAAGTCTCCTGACACTTATCGGTGAGGCACAGTGTTAGCAGCTTATAGTCTGTTATGTAATGTGTCATAGGCATATAATGACAATATAAAGTACACTGGTGTGAATACATCCTGTCTCAGACACTTGGAGGAAAGTTAAGCCATCTAATCAGTAGCTGTACAGTTATCCCTTTCAGAATATGAACATTTTTAGAGTTCTAATTTTGAGGCATTTATTATTTTATTTTATTTTTTTAGCTGATTTTTTTGCCTGGCATTCCCTTTTGCCCTTTGTGTTATAACTTCGAAATGAATACTGTGCAAGTTCTGAAGCAAATGCCTTCCATTAAAAAGTCTGAAACAGAGAAACTGAAGCTATTTAAAGTAGCTAGGTATTTTTCATGGAGTTTCTGTAGCTTCTCTAAAATTTTAAGCAACATACAAGGCCAGATTAAATGTACATATTTCACTTGCTGACCGTTACTCCATTTTGCCACATTTTGATTTTGGGTTATATGAAGCAGATATGCCTTATTTCTTTAGGCAAAAGAAAAGAGCAGCTTCTTTCCCAGTGCATATAGCTGCTGAAATACTTGGGTAGAGGCAGTGATGACATCTGTGTTGAAGAGAACCTGGGACAGCTTGAGACCCGCATCCTCCTGGCTCTGGCAAGTTCCACACTCCAAGCATTTTCATTTTGCTGCTAAGCAACTGACAGAAGAATGACCATAGGCTTTGGTTCTGTTTTCTGTTACACCATAAGAATGCAATTTACTTCTGTGGAATTGCCCCAACTACAGTAGTGTGATTTTTAAATCGGCTCCTCTTTTGAGGGGGCTAAAATACTTTCTGGTGACAAATATTTATTCCACAGCAGAAGGTACCTTTTAATAGCATTGATGCCATTGCAGAAAGTCTTACATGTCTCGTGGTCTCCTTGCAAGTAAACAGACGTTCACTTTTGATTCTGAAAATGCAGTCCTGTGCCTGCAGTGGCGCAGGCCAGAAGCCAGGAGAGAGGGGGGCACTAGAGCATGCCTGCCTGCTCAGCTGGAGCAAACAGCTTGGGCCAAGGCTAGCCCATCCACCCTGCAAGGTAGGGGAGGTTTGTGGGGGAGGTGCAAAGCATCCTTGGATGGTGGGGGACTATGAGTTAACTGGGATCTGGGACAGACATTCAATAAACTGGTTTTAACCTAAATCAGTTAAGTCTGATACTACGTCCATTCTGGTTTATCTTAAACCACTTTTGGCTACTTTGGAAGTGGTTTATGTGCACTGAACTTGTTTTGAATTACAGATTCAAACTGGTTTCCAATCACTTGTACCAGTTTATGTGTAATTTCTGTCCCTAGCCCTTGTATGCAACATAAGATGGACATCTTAGGGGGTCTTGCAAGCAGGTTGTTTAGCCTCCTGACTTTTGCGTGAGAACATGCTCCCTAAGGAACTCCTCAGCAAGTCCTTCAAAGCAAAGTTCACTCCTTTAAAAAAAACAAGAAAACAAAATCCCTCTGCCTTGTCCCCCGGACACCAGGAGGGGATCCCTTTTTTTACTCTGGCCCTAGCACAGCAGCCTTGCCTCTCCTTACAGCACACTGTTCTGTTCAGTTTCATCGTTTCATAGTATCTAGGGTCAGAAGGGGCCTAGAGCAGGCCATCTAGTCTGACCCACCGCCAATGGCAGGAATGAGTGCTGGGGTCACAGGACCCCAGCCAAGTACCTATCTAATCTATTCTTAAAAACGCCCAAGGTAGGAGCAAGAACAACTTCCCTAGGAAGCTGGTTCCATATCCTAGCCACCCTAACTGTGAAGTAGTGCCTCCTAATGTCCAACCTAAAC
>JAGPOW010003364.1:15124609-15177273 GCA_030014935.1 Caiman crocodilus
CCAGCCCTTCCAGAAGCCCTTCCACTAGGTCAACCCTCACCCCCGGCCTAGCAGTGATTCCCGAGGGGGAATACAGGCCTCCAACAGGAGGGATGTCCCGGTCCCCACTCAGGAAGACCAAGGCAAAGATCTCATTGAAGATCTCCACCTTCCCATCAGCCGCGAGCACCAGGTTGCCCGACGAGTCCCTCAGGGACACCTTGCTTTCCTTCCTCTCTGCCCACTCTTCACTGGGTTTCTTAACAGGGCTTATTGTTTCTCCATAAAGGGACAAACCACCCCGGTACAGATCTGTTAAGTTCATTTCTAATGCCCTTCGATGCCTGCTGGATTGGCCTCCAAAGAGGTGTGCCACCTTGTCACTTATTCCTTCTGTCTTCTTCCACCAGCAGTAGCTCCTTTTTTGAGGTAGCATTTTTACTTTTCTGATTGATCCAACTTTTGGTTATGCTGATGTACCTTAGGACTTGCTTTCTGCTATATGAGGGTAAAATTAGCACTAGGGATCTGATCCGGTAGGTGCCTTTTGATGAGTAGACAGGGAAATAATTTCTTGGAGAACCGGCTCGAATTTGAACCAGTTTCCTATTAGAACCCCTGGAATTTATAATCCTTTGCTTTTGGGCTGCCAGATGGTTGGAGTTTCCATAGTCAGACTCTAGCATTTGCACACAGCAGTGAGGTTTTCACTCTTGAATATAGTGCAATTCAGTAAGGCTTGCTTTTTAAATTTATTTATTGCAAAGGCCTCTCCTTTTTTATCTTGTTTTCTCTATGTATACTGATATGTGTGGAGATAGCAAAGTGAATGTTTCTCTTTGCTGTTGTAGTTATTTACTTTACTCTTAGGTAATGAATGCTCCTAGCTGAGGTGTGCTTTGGGATCCCAGTTGTGGGTTTCCTTGCTGTATGTTATGCAGCAGGCCGCTTAAGACTTGACTTCCATTTAGGAATCTATGCTTGGAGAATTTGCCATAATTTTTCAGGGCAGGAATTGAGTGTTGGACATTGAGCTCCTTTTATCCCACATCCTGGTCTCTCTTTAAAACCCACAGCAGGTCACAATTGCTCAGTGTTCTCTTTTATATAGTGCTGTAAGCCCCTGAGTAAGAACATTAATTATGAGTTTGTTGTAGTTATGTGGAAGCAGGTATATTATTTTCTTGTGAGTTCTCTTTCAGCTTGTTGGAGCTGTTTTTGTTATGGACCTGAAAACTATCTTCCTATGGGAGGGGTTTGCTCTTATTATCTGGAGTTTGGTGGGCTTTTACTTCCCATGCTCATGGCTCCAAAAAATTCAAAGTCCTCTCCTTATGGAGATAATGTTTCTAAAACATCACTGTTCAATGATATTTGCTTTCTATGCTCCAAGGGCTGAGAATTTGGGCATGAAAAAGTTGCATTTCAACTGTTTCCTCTGAATGTAACTCTTTAATTGCTGTACCCTTGGTACATCATGATGGAGACTTATGTGGTTTGTTTATCAGGGAGAAAACTAAGAACAGGCAGTGCTAAATGGATGTTTCAGTTGTTTCAGCCCAGGTGCAGCTGGTGAACTCAGACTGGTGGGGCAGTGGAGCATCCCATGGGAGTGCGGGGGAAGGTTTGCAGCTGGCTGGGAGCATGGGGGGAGGCAGCACTCCAGCCAGCAGTGGGGAGGCTGCAAACCCCTCCACTCCTGGCCAACTGCAACCCCCTCCCTGTTGCTGGCTGGCTGCAACCCCCCCCATCCCCTTGGCGCCACTTCTGTGGGATGTTCCACTGCCCCACCAGTGTGAATTCACCAGCCACGCCTGTTTCAGCCTCTTTCAGATGATTTTTGACTTTGACTGGGCCCAGGCTTCTCTCAGCCCTCTGACCAGATACATCACTGTTATGATTTTCTTCCCGTTGTTTTCCTGGAGATAAAAGGAGCCATAGGGTTTCATCTGCTCTGAATATGCACCCTTTAGAAGTACAAGTATACAGTGATACAGTGACCAACTCAAAGGCCTGTAGTGCTCATCTCTGCCTAGAGAAACTATAGGGCTAAGTCCAAACAGGCAAAAGCCTGAGGCTGAATTGATTCAGTCTTTGCAGGTTAGTCTAAACTGCAGCGGTTAAATTGAAACAACATTGAACAGACATTTACCTTTGATTAAGGGTACGCAGCCACATGCCTGCAGTGATTTGGGCCAGAAGCCAGGTGGCACTAGAGAACATGGTTCTCTGGCTGTGTTCACTTCCTCTTTCTGATGGCCCCGAGGCCTCTGAGATTTGCAGTCCACAATCACAGTAGTAGGACTCTGCAGGGTTATTCATTGTTGTTTCTTCCTGCTTCCAGGTGCTTCTGGGATTTGTAGTCCACAGTTGTAGCCAACAGCAACAGTAAGTTTGAGCAGGAAAAGAGGTGCCCCAGCCAGGGTTGGTCTGAGTGGGGCAGTCCCCTCCTGCAGACTGGGCTGCATCCCCAGCTGGACTTGCCCCACCCCACCCTCTTTTAAGCTAACCCTTATTGATGCAGGTAGGTAGCAGAGGAGCGGGGCTGGCTTTGCTCCCTGGAGCAGACAGCACATCCTAGCCCAGGACTGGAAAGCATGCTGGGAGACTGATTTAACTTGAACTAGAAAGGAGTGTGGGACAGAAGTTTCATAAACTGGTTTGGCCCCAATCAGTTAAGTCTGATACTACATTCAACCACTTTTATCTTAAACAAGTTTTAGCCATTTTGAAACTGGTTTATGTGCATTGACCTTCTGTTACGTTACAGGTTTAAACCAGTTGCTGATCACTTTAACCAGTGACTTGCTCTAGGGAAAGAAGCTGCACATAAACCAGTTTAAATCACTTATTAACTGGCTAGATAAAAAGATGATCAGGTCACAGTCTCTGCCAGGGAAGAAAACATAGTTTGTAAAGTTCTTTAAGTTGCCTTGAAGGTAAACCCACTTCTTCTTGTGCCTCCTTGATATATCTGCTGGTGATTTGGAAAGTGACAAATGCTAAAGGAAAAACCTCACTAGCCTTTCAGGTTTTTGTATCCTCCTCTCACAGCTTAAGTTCCCTCCTCCTTCCTTGTGTTATGAGGTAACCCTTGCATTGTGAGTTGTCAGCTTTAAATATAACTGAGGGGCTGAAATTACACTGCAGTGTATATCGTCTGCCTTTTACTATATTTGGCCTCTTAAGTTTTTGCATCCAAGTAGAAAGGACTGTGATGCTGATTGCATGCACCATTTGCAAAGATGGGAGAAGAGATGGGATGCTTAACTAAGTGCTAGTAGATTATTTTCCCTTCATACCTCTGATACTAAGTACTCCCTCCTTTCATCTTAAAATGCTTATACACTGAAAATAAATATTTGAAACAATTCAGTAGGGACCAATTGCTTCTCATTCTAGTCAGAGCGTTGAAATTGGTGGGATTCCTGGGATAAGTAAGGTGAGTTGGGTGGAATGCTGTAAAAGGTGGTAACTGGTTTCTTTGTTTAATAGTTGATGGATGAGCTTCCTCCCACCTTTTTTTTAAATAGATTTTGGACACTATGGGCGAATCCAGACAAGCGGAGACATTTATTTCCCCGGGGACAATAGTAGGGGTGCACCTTGTGTCACAACTACTTGTCCCTGGTGAATGCCCATACCACGGGCACTTTGGCACACAGCAAGTTACCACTGCGGCAGTAGGGGAGGCTGGGGCCAGTGCTATGCTGGCCCCAGCAACCTTACCTTAGGTAATGGGGGCCTTCCTGGAGGTGCAGCTCTGGTAATCCTGCTGGGCAGAGCCTGGCCAGCAGCTGCAGCACCGCTCCAGGCTCCTCTTTTTTCAGCAGCGCACGTTGCCCAAGTGTGCACTGCTCCATTTTCTTTCCCCGTGGGTTTTTTTGACCCCTGGCTATTCAGGGGTCCAAAAAACCCGTGGGGAAAAAAATTGGAGCAGCGCATGCTCTGGCAATGTGCCTTTGCAGCACGGAGAATGTGTGGTTGTGTGGTGCTGCAGGTGTGTTTGCAGCACCACATACCATGCTTGCCTGGATGCAACTTATGGTGTCAATTTGGTGAGCCCATTCAGACCTGCTGTCCTTTAGTATCTCATTGTAAGGTGTCACCTATATATATGTCACGTCATATAAGAGGAAAATAATGACATATAGATTACTCATCACATATCTTAAGGTTTCTTTTGTAGTATTAAGAAAAGGATATTTTAGGACTTAAATGCAACTTTCTTATAAAATTCTGTTTCTGCTTTTTCCTTATGTCATACAAAAGAACAATCCTGTTAGTGGTCTACATTGCAGAGTTTTTTAAAAATAGATGTATTAGTTTTTTATGATCTACTGTAACAAATGATTCAGCAGAGCAATTCAAGATGACCTTCAACTATATCCGTGAAACGTGAGTCAAGTCTTCTGAGTGAGTTTGTCAATATATTTCACAGATAACATATTTCATGGACATTACGGCTGGAAGGGACCTCAGAAGATCATTGAAGGGCAGGAAGTCAGCTGGGGTCATAGGATCCCAGCAAGATAAGCATCCAGTGTTCAATGTAGGTGTTTGAACCACCTCCGATGGCAGGCTATTCCAGACCTTGAGGGCTCGGACAGTAAAGAAATTTTTCCTTGTGTCCAGCCTGAAACAGTCTTGCAGTAGTTTATAACCGTTCAACCTCATCATCCCTTGGGGCGCTCTGGTGAACAAACGTTCACCCCTGATAAACTTAAAGGTGGCCGTCAGATCACCCCTGAGCCTGCGCTTTTCCAGGCTAAAAAGCCTTGTAGTTCTCAGCCTGTCGTTGTAAGGTCTGTTTTCCTGACCTCTGATCATTCACATGGCTCTTCTCTGGACTCTCAAGCTTCTCCACATCCTTTTTGAATTGTGGGGCCTGAAACTGGACGCAGTACTCCAGCTGTGGTCTGACCAAGACTGAGTACAAGGGGAGAATGACGTCCCGGGATTTGCTTGAGACGCATCAATGGATACCAGCCAGCATTTTGGGCACGTTACTAGCTGCAGCATCGCATTGCAGGCTCATGTTCATCTTGTGAAGAGACCCCCAAGTCTTTCTTCCGTAGTACTAGCCAGCGTAGCACTGCTAAGCCTATAAGGATGTTACAGGTTTTTCTTCCCAAAGTGGAGAACCTTGCATTTCTCAGTGTTAAACACCATCAGGTTCTCATCCACCCATTTGCTGAGCCTGTCCAGGTCAGCCTGGATTGCCCTCCTGTCTTCAGGTGTGGACACTTTGCCCCAAAGTTTGGTGTCATCGGCGAAGATCAAAGCTAGCTGATATAAAAAATGGGGATGTAGTGTCTGTGTGTGACTGTCTGTAGATAATATGTTAATATTTATTTAACAATAAATGTGTTATACATATAGATGCAGCATATCTTTCTGTGAGAGGCATTAGATGCAGCAGAACAGCTGCTTTATTATGGTATCATAGACACAGATATTATTTATCCTTGAACATTTTTAAAACATAATAAGTTTTTTGTTCTGTTACTTTTTAGTTGAAAAGGAGTAGAGCTAATAAAAATCAATGTACTAGAAGAAATTCCTAAAAGCAATGAACAGAAACAGTAATATTACAAAAAATGTACATTATTGCATAATGGATTTATATAAAATATGTGAGAAACTAAGTACTTTCCCAACATGATGTAAGAAATTGCTGTTGAAAAAAACTTGGTTTTGGTTTTCTCTGTGATAGCTGCTTTTTTTTTCCCCACCCCCACCAGTAAGCCTGGAATAATAATAGAATTTCTAGAGTGTTTAATTTCCCATTAGTAATCTTGTATTTATATATAAAATTTTTCTCTGTTTTAGGATTAGTTTTACACCATAGTCTACTCTAGTTTGGTGTAAACTACTGTTGGAGGGTAACCTCTGTGCTGGTACAGGGCCGTGTCTATGACTAAGTACAGACAGTCAGAAAGCCCAAGGCTCAATGGATTCAGTATTTACAGATTAGTCTAAACTGCACAGATTAAATTGAAACAGAAGTGAACAGATATTTGGCTTTGATTCAGGAAATGCAGCTACATGCTTGCAGTGGCTCAGGCCAGAAGCCGGGGGGCGCTACAGCACAGCTCTCTGGCTGTGTATTCTCTTCCTCTTCCTCCTGCCCCCAAGGTCCTTGGGATTCGCAGTCCAGAATTACAGCAGCAGGCCTCTGCAAGGTTGCTCATCACTTCCTCTTCCTGCTTCCAGGTACTTTTGGGATTTCCACAGTTGCAGCCAGCAGTAAGTTTGAGCAGGATATGGCAAAGTAGGGTTCCCCGACTAGCCACTGTGCTAGTTTCCCACCTGCTTTTGGGCGCGCCACCCACGTGTCTTGCTTTGTTATTAACTAATTAAGTTGTTAATTAAGGCGGGAAGCTACCCATTCTTGCCCCAATGCCAGGGGCCACTATCTGCGGCTCTGCTCCCCTACGCTTCAGTCCAAGCCTTGCAGATGGCATCCAGATGACAGTGGTCCCTGCTTACAGCCAGACCAAGCTTGGGCCTTGTTGTCAGGCCTCAGGCGTACACACATTAATACCATACTCCTCTCACTATGGCCACTCACACTCCACCTTTCACAGTCTCTTTCACACCTCAACAACTCGTACTACCTTGATCCTTCTTGGAGCGGGCCCCTTAGGCCATAGGCTTTAGCTAGCTCATACCTTGGGTGGCAGACATACTGTATTTTGGGCCTCTCCTGCAACCCTCACTGGGGTAGTGTCCAGCCAGTTACCCAACCAGATCTGCGCTTGCCCTGGTCCTTCTGGGGCAACTCTATACAGACTCACACAACCAGAGGACTGGAAGCCCAGCATTTCCCCTCACTGGGGCTCTTCATCTCTGCCCCCTTACTGGGGCTCCATGCCATCTCCTCACTGGGGCCACGGGGATCCTTCCCTGGTGGGCTCAGGTGGCCATAGCTGTGCCTGGCCCCAACTACCTCCGATGTGACCCACCCAAAGGTGAGAGCTGGGATTAAGGCACCCCTAACCACCTTTCACCAGGGTGGTAACTGGCCTGGTGTTTCCTGGGGGCTCCTGCATCAGTGAGAGCCCCACCAGGTCACCCACTCCTGGCAGGGTGCAGTTTTAGGTCATGCCCAGGACCAGGAGCCTCCAAACCATTCCCTACAGCTCCTGCCCTCAGCTCCAGGATGTTGCATGGAGCCTTGCAGCCAGGCCATGTTACTGCCTGTCCTGCCAGCAATGAACTGCTCTGTTTACATAGGCTGCCAAAGATCTAAAATGGCCAACACAATCAAGCACCTGTCAACTGCTTAGCTCCAATCAGTGGCAGGCACCAACAGTGCCCTGCCACACAGGAGAAGGGATGTTTAACTCCCCTCCCTAGCCCTAGATGACAGCCAGGGTTTGCCCCTCCCCCCTGTTGGCCAACCCTCACTGATCCAGAGCAGAGAGGTGGGGCCAGCCCTGCTCTCTGGAGCAGACAACACAGCCCAGCCCAGGGCTAGAAAGCCTACTGGGATGCTGGGTGGGACTGTAACTTAACTTGAACCAGGAATCGATCTGGGACAAGTCTGATAAACCGGTTAGACCCAAATCAGTTAAGTCTGATACTGCATTTAACCAGGTTCATCTTAAACCAGGTTCAGTCATTTTAAAACTGGTTTATGTGTACTAAGCTTCTGTTCTGTTACAGATTTAAATCAGTTTGCACTTAAACCAGTTTATGTGCAACTTCTGTCCCTAGCCTACATGAGGTACAACAGGAAGCTTGTTTAATAGTTCCTACCCATTCCTTGTGCTCACTTCCATAGGAGCCACTTGTTAGGAGTAAGCTGTCCATTTCCCAGAGTTACCATTTAGTTTCGTCTACTCTTGGGGTGTTCCATCCCGGACACTGAGGAGATGGATGAGAAAAAATGGCCTTCAATAATTTTACTTCCTCCCAGAGAAGTAAGTATGTAAAAATTGCCATTTCCTGGGTCAGACCATAGATCCATCTTGCCCAGTGTCCTTTGTCACACAGGGGCAGAGAATGATGCTGAAAGGAAGAGTGAACTGGGTATGACCAGGGCTTTTTCCACTGTTCCTCTCACTTACAGCCTCTGGCATTTAAGTTCTAGGAAGTTCTGATTCAGAGGCTGTACCTCTGACTCCAGTGCTCAATAACTACTGATGCCCCTTTCTTCCAAGAATTTGTCCAATTCCTTCTTGAATCTGGCTAAACTCTCAGCTTACACAACGTCTGGTGGCAATGAGTTCCACCCTCTAATGACATCCTATGTAAATCTACACAGGGCCTGAAAGCTGTATTATACCTATGGCTGGGTGTAACAGGTTGCCCTCCCCAGCAGCATTCTAGTGGCTTATAAAGGGCACCCTTGAAATCCCTTTATACTTCACTTCTGTATTTTTGTCTTGTATCCCGCCTTTACTCTCCTGCCATGTCTTGATGTAAATATTATTTAGATGTTTTGACAAGCAGTAGACTGCCTATTGTACTTCATCTTGCCACTGCTCCCCCACCACCAAATTTCCAGACAGACAAAAGAAAAAACAAGTATACCATGTTAACATGCTGAAGCCATGGCAAGAATGAGAGGACCTATATTTGGTCCCTCAACTGGACGAACTGGAACTGGAACCCTCCCCAAAGGAAGGGGATGGGAGAAGTGAAGTGGCCCCATGACTATGTGAAGAACAGAGGCGACAGGCAATGGAACTATTGAAAGAGAATGGAGATGTGTCCTAAGAGGTGGAGGTCCCCAGGGAACCTCGGGGCATAATGCATCGAATAAAAACCCCTCCAGGCCCGGTGACCCAGCAAAACTGGAGGCGGATCCCACAATAACTCCAGGGGCAGATAAGAGATGAGACAGAGATGATGTTAGAAAAAGGCATAATACAAGAATCCCAAAGAGACTGGCACGGACATCGTGGTAATACCAAAGCCAGATGGGAAAATTAGACTCTGAATTGATTTCCAGAAGGTAAATGCGGTGGCAAGATGACTCGCTATGGCTTCCAAAATTGTACTTCATAATACAGTACTTCATAATGTACATGCCCTACTTGGCATATGATTTCATAGGGTCCCTGCCAGTTTGCAAGTAGCTTACTATCTTGGTCAGATAAGAGAACCAATACATGGTCTCCCAGCTTGAATTTCCTTTCTCAGGCCCCTCTGTTGTAATAGGTTGTTTGTTGCCTTTGGGCCTCCCTAATGTTTCCTAAAGCTTTGTGCCACTTCTTGGTGCTCTCTCAGTTGCATCGCATATTGAACCAGGTTCTTGTCTTTACTTTGTTGCTCTTCCCAACTTTCTTTAATCAAATCAATGATTCCCCTTGGTTGCCATCTGTATAATAGTTCAAAGTGGGAAAACCCTGTCGAGGCTTGGGGTGCCTCTTACCACAGATAACGAGGGTGGTAATAGTTGATCCTATTTCTGCGGGATCTCTACCATGAACTTCTTCAACATCTGTTTCAAAGTCTGGTTAAATCGCTCCACTAGCCTGTCAGTTTAGGGATAATACACTGTAGTCTTTAGGTGTTTAATTCCCAGTGTTTTACTCACTTCCTCAAACATGTGAGATATAAAATTTGTTCTGTGATCGGTCAGCAATTCTTTAGGGAGTCCCACTCAGGAGAATATTTTCAATAACTCCTCTGCCATCTTCAGGGTGGACACCGTCCGCAGGGGTACAGCCTCTGGGTACCTTATTGCATAGTCTGGAAGGACCAAAATATATTGGTGTCCAGCACTACTTCTTGGCAGTGGCCCCATAATATCCACTGCCACATGCTTGAAGGGAACCTTCACCAAGGGCAGTTGCACTAACGGAGCTTTTGAAGGATGACTAGGGTTTACTTTTTGACATGCGGGACAGGATGTGCAGTACTTCGCTACTTCCTGTATTAATCCTGGCCAAAAAACCTTTCCCAAATGCAAGCTGCTGTTTTGTGCCTCCCCAAATGTCCACCCGTAGGGACCTTCAGTGGGACCCTTCAGTATCGCAGGGGTACCAGCAATTGTACTACTTCTCCTTCAGGTCTTCCATGCTTGACTCCATATAGGAGATCATTCCTCACCTCGAATCTCAGGGTTGTCTTCCATCAGTGCTGGTTGTAGCACCTCCCCATTGCGCTGAACTAGATGCTCCTGGAATGCATCTGACGGAGGTTGTTCAGCCTCTCTGGTGAATCCCTCAGCCATAACGTCATCCTCAAGTACCACCTTGAACTCCGCTGCCTTACATCTTTGTATTCCTACTTCCAGTGGCCTCCAGCTAGGGCCTTCTCCTGCCTCTGACTTCTCTTCAGAGGCTTTCCCTCCAGTCTGAATGAGGCAGTGCTGTGGGGCTCCTCTATTTTTTCTCGCCCATCTCAAATTGTGTGTCGCAGCTTCCTCTTTCTTTTTCTTGTGGGTTATCGCTGTCAGTAACTCCAGCCAGTCGCATCCTAGGATCATTGGATAGGGTAAGTGCTCAGCTACCCCATCTAGCATCTGGCATGTATTCGCGCCCATTTGCAGAAGAACCCACACTTTGTCATGTCTTTGCGTCTCCCTGCACCAGCATCGAGTGATTATCTGATCTGCTACTTCCTTCTCTTCCCAGTAACGCATCTCTGCAATATTGTGTGCAATGAGTCTGAATCCAACATACCATGCGTCTTCCATCCCTCAAGCTTCATATCCACCATCAGTACGGGCTGCTTCTCCCAGCTCAGGATGAACCCTGGCATTGTTCTTGATGAGCAGTTGGCTAGTAAATAACATCTGATGCCCAGTCTCTTGCTCTAACTACTAGAAACTATTGGTCTTGATTAATAGTACATATATTTATCATGTCAGTATATACTTTTAATAGTGTACTTTATTATAGCTTTAGTTCTGTTTTGTTTCCTCTGAATACATTAGGCACCATCACTTATTTCACCTCTATATTTGCATGCTGACAAAAATCCCTCTAAGAAAACATAATGGCTGAAGACTACTCTTCATTGACAGCTCCTGTAAAGTGGGAAATAAAAGTATGGTGATCCAATAGATCAGAGGTTTCAAACACATGGGGTATTTATACATGTGCTCCAGGAGTGATGGTGGTAGTGGGACACGCTTTAATTAGAGCAGCTCTGAGAGCCGCTCTAATTAAAACACCCAGAGCATCTCATGTATCAGCATCCCTGTGCAGAAAAATGACACCGGGGGTGCTTTGACTACAGCTTATCACACAAGCTTCAGTTAAAGCACTTTGGCTGCAATTTTTCAACATGGAGACACTGATATACTGGAGTCTGCTGGAGTGTGGTAATTACCATGGTCCAGGAAACTCGACTAATTGAGTTTGCTCCAATGTGCTGTAGTTACTTTGCCACTCATGTATAGGTGCCCACGACTTGTAGGCTGGATCTGGCCTGTATAGCCAGTCCACCTAGTCCTGGTAAATTGGTAGGGAGTACGGCATGCTGTGAAATACAAGGCCATTTGGCCCTGATGGCTGTGCCCTTGACCTTACTGCTGTCATGGCCAAACCGCTTGCAGATGCTAGAACTGCTGCTGCTGTGGTGGCTGCAGCACCTGCCTGTATGCCCTGCACTGGATCTGGTCTGCGCGGAACCCTGCAGTTCAGATCCAGCCTGGGGCCCCAAGTGTGTTTGATAACCCTGCGGTAGATGAATAAATTAGGGAGGTTCCTACAGGCTGTTGTTTACCAAGTGCATATCAGGTGGCTATTGACAAAAATAGAGGTTCTTTCAAGGCTGTTGAGACTTTGCCAGCATTTATACAATCTTTAAACTATATTTTCATTTAGAAATGAAAGAAATTTTTCTCTGCCTTGATAGCTCTGGAAATGGCTTCTCTATATTTCATTATTTAAACTTGCTTCTTTCACACTGGACTACACGAGTTTTCTTCTTCATTGCAGAAATGGCTTCAGATATTCCGGGATCGGTGACATTGCCAGTTGCCCCTATGGCAGCAGGACAGGTGAGAATGGCAGGATCCATGCCTTCCAGAGGAGGAAAGAGACGTTCTGGGTAAGCTGTTTTATTTGCTCAGAGATGAAACTGAAAACTAGTTTTATTACTTTGTCAAATGCATAAATGGAAAGATACAAAAAGCACCAAAAAATGCCACTTTACTTCAAACTCGGCACGCTCCCATTGAATGGGGCTTTTTGGCACTTTTATCTAATAGTTGGTTGACTCAGTTATTAGATAAAAGTGCCAAAAAAGCCATGCTGAAGCACCTCTTAGCCATGGAATTAAATAGGCATGCAGTTGGAGTGGGTGGAGCACTAATGCAGTGTGATCCTTTGATTTGCCCTGTCTAGCATGCTTCCACATGCTGACATAACTGCATAAAGATGATCTTACAAGTTCACGAAATAGCCCTTGATAAACTTAACACTTTTATTTTGAAACTATTCTTTAAAATTCCTTTCAAGCTTCTGCTTAAGAGAGAAAGTGTTTAACAGTTTTTAATGACCACATTGCATTTATAACTGGCTTGGACTCTTAAATGACCAGACAGATGACATTTTTATTGAGCAGCTACAGGTCAGGTGGTAAAGCTGCTTATTCTGTCATGATTGACAATGATATATGTTGGTTGCTCAGTGTGGAGTCTGCTGGTGATATAAAGTGTTGACTTGATGAGGGAGGTCCTGAGTTTTAAATATTTCTTTTTAAGTATCTTCATATATGCAAGTAAATGGGATGTGGGAGGGGGCAGAGGGGAGGTAAAATCAAGTTGAAATCTGTGTTTAATATTCACTTTTTCTGAAGCAGCTATTCTAGGTTTGCTGCTCCACAGAAGGCACTGTGGTATAAGTGGTCCATAGGTCTAGATCAGTGGTTGCAACCTTGTCTGACTGCAGGCTAGAGAGACCCAACTTGGGTCAGAAGTAGGCAGTTGGGCAAGTACTAGGACCAGCTGGCAGCCACTGCTTCTTCCTGTGGTGGCATAGGGAGAGTGATCACAGCTGCTGCAGCTCTACACTACCAAATACCATCAAAACTCCATATCTGCAGTTTGAATCCAGTGGCTCTGTAGGCCATACGTTGCCATCCCCTGGTCTAGATTAGTAGGCTTTCTGCAAAATGTAAGAAGAGAGCATCGTGGAGCATTTATATTCATATCACAGAGGAAAAAATTCCTTCTGTGCAGAATTCATTGTAGTTTCTATTTGAGCAAAGCTAAAACTAATACTTTGTTCATACTCCCTGGTGATACATCTTTGCACACCAAAATCCTTGGGCACTTCAGAAGAGAACACCTCTGAGCGTATGCAAAGGACTGCAGTCAAACAAAGCCCACTTTTCCAACAGAGGTATCTTAGAAATTCGTGGGAGGGGTTGGTTTTTTTCATTCCCCTTCTGATTGCTGATGTATGCTGGCAAACTAATTGTAGTTCTGGCCTGAATATCTGTCAGCTTAGTCTCATTGTCCATCTGCAATGTAGATATCAGTTTTCCTAGCTGTTAGTGGAACTTGTTTTTCTTCTGTATGAATTACTTGGTAGAAGAGTGGCGGCATAGAAATCCATAAGATAATGTATTGCTGAGGGCTATTCAAGTATTACACTGGTTTAAATGAATTTATTTGGTTTAAATTGGGATTTTATAAGTGTTGGGTTTGTTTTTTTTTAAATACTTATCTGTGTAGGACCTGTTTGCACCTTAGGCTTCCTGCTATATTAGTTTGTTTGCTATTTCTACTTCCTTTTTCTTTTAAGGGCTCAGTGATTTTTAGCTTTAGGTCACCAGGTAATTTGTGTCTTGTCTGTGACCTGTTTTCATGCTTGCCTATTACTTCCCTATCCACCCTTCGTCTTACAATAACTATATCACACCATTTCTTGTCTATCCCAAAGGGTAGTAATCAGTGTCTCACTGTCTAGTTGGTGGTACCCCAGGGATCAGTCCTGGGGCGGGTTCTGTTCTATATTTTCATCAGCGACCTGGAAGATGCGGATGGAGTACATGTTCAGCAAGTTTGTAGCTGACACCAAGCTGGGTGGAGTTGTAGGTACACTGGAGGGTAGAGCTAGAATCCAGAGAGACCTTGACAAATTGGAGGACCGAACCAAAGGAAGTCTCATGATGTCCAATAAGGACAAGTGCAAAGTCCTGTGCTTAAGATGGAACAATCCTATGCTGGACCAATACAGGCTGGGGGCTGACTGGCTGGGCAGCAGCTCTACAGAAGAGGACCTGAAGGTTATAGTGAACAATAAGCTGAATATGAGCCAGTAGTATGCCCCTGATGCCAGGAAGGCTAACAGCATACTGGGCTGCATTAATAGGAGATTTGCCAGAAGACTGAGGGAAGTGACTCTTCTCCTCTGTTCTCCAGATGTGGCCTCACCAGTGCTTACCATGTCCAGTTTTGGGCCCTGTACTACAGAAAAGATGTAGACAAACTGGAGAGAGGCCCATGGGGGCAGCAAAAATGGTTTTGGGGCTAGGGCACGTGCCTTCTGAGGAGAGGCTGAGGGAACTGGGCTTATTTAGTGGGGACAAGAGAAGACGGAGGGGATTTCATAACAGCCTTCAACTACTTGGAGGGTAGTTCCAAAGAGGAGCGATGCAGCTAGGCTGTTCTCAGTGGTGGCAGATAACTGAACAAACAGCAGTGGTCTCAAGTTGCAGCAAGGGAAGTTGAGGTTAGATATTGGGAAGAATTTGCTCACTAGGAGGGCAGTAAAACACTGGAACAGATTACCCAGGGAGGTGGTGGAAGCTCCATCCTTGGAGGTTTTCAAATCCTGGCTAGACAGAGCTTTGGCTGAGATGATCTAGTTGGGGATGGTCCAGCTTTGAGCAGGAGGTTGGACTAGATGACTTCCTGAGGTCCCTTCCAACCCTAATTTTCTATGATTTTATGATTTTCTCAAAATATTTTTCTCCTCCAAAAGGACTTCCCAGCACAATCGCTCTTCCCCCAAAATTTCCCTCCTACCTTTTTTGTGAACTTACACTGAACTGTTTCCATATATTTATCTGAAGGTATTTTTGCTGTAAATTTTGGCTGTAATTTTTTAAGGTTTACAATATATGGGTATCTTTTGTAGTGTGATTTTTATATTTGCTTATATCTGTGTACAGTAAGTACATACTGTGTGTAAGGAAAAAATAAGATGTGTTATCTCTTCAAAACAAAACAATCTAGAAGACCTCATTTTTAGTTATTTTTTTTAATATGAAATTTAAATAAAGACCAAAGATGTGGTTTAGAAATGATGCCTTGTCTTCTCAGAAGCTCCTTTTGGCTGACGTACAATCTGAATATAGGATCTTTATTTCTTTGCATGAGAGAAGTTTGCCAAATTGTTTGTCTTTTTATGTGCTGTATTGTGATTTGCTAAAGATTACATCTGATTCTTTATTGTCTGATTTCTGTCTAATTCTAAACCATGCCCACTAGCGGAAGGCAGTCAGGCAGCATTACTTTTAAATTGGGGAATATGTGTAAGACCTTACGCTTAAGAGTGACCTAACTAGGGTTAGGTCAACCTAAGTGCCAAACTGTATGTACATTTGGGAAGGTTAGATTGGGCAAAAAAAGGCTGGCTTGATCTTCTGTTTACCCAGAAAATGAACTACATAGATTTGTCCCATCAAACCCAAATGTGTGCACATGTTTGAAGCACAGCACTGGGGCTGGAAAAGCAGAGCTGCTCGTCCTAGCCCTAGCCCTGGCCTTAGCCTGATCCCCAGGGCTGTGCTTTTCCTACCCCTCACCCTGACAGGGCTCTTGTTTAGTCCTCTGACAGTTGCCCCTCAGCCCCCCAACCTGCTTACCCACCTGATTCTTCCAACCTCTCCCTTCCCTTTGTGGACCCAGCAGTCCCCACAGACCTGCCAGAAGACCCTATCTGTGGACCTGCCAGCCCCCCTGATCCTGCCCACTCCTTCCTCCCACCCTGACTTACTCTAGATTGGGTTCTCAGCACTGGTGAAAATCTGCCCAATTGGGGCCCAATCTACACTCACTCCATGTGATTAGAGATTGGGCCTGGGAACATCTGCACACGCCAGTGGTTCCAAACCATGTTTCTACTGTTAAAATGGTATTGAAATTAATTTTGTGCAGCATTTTTACAAATGTTGCATTCAATTGGCTAAGTTCAGTGTGTTTAACTTTCTAAGCTGTCTTTTTTTTAAAGGAAAAAAATACTTTTGGAATAAAGAATTATTTCCTTTCAAAGCAAAAATGACCAAATATATATATTAAAAAGTCTAGTATATTAAAGACCTGACTGATGCTTTGGCTCTGTGCACCCAGATTCTTCAGTGTGGAACAGAGCCTGGTAGAAAGGGTTAAATGTACCTAACTGTCTGCTTTTATTCCAGTAGCCCTCACGGTGAGGTAAGTGGTGGTGTCTTGATATAAGAATTAAATTGTGCCTTGTCCCTGAAGAGCTGACTACTGAAGAGAATAAAATCCATCTAACTAGATAAACACTAACATGACTAGTCTCACTTATTCCTTTGGGACTAGTCCCACACGAAGGGCTACAAGATCAGGTCCTAAATATGTTGATACTCAGTTTTTTGTATCTTTTTGCTTTTTCCAATAATAATAAACTGGACCTAACATAATAAGAGTTGTCATTTTATCCAAATGGGAAAGTTCAGCCCTCCGCAAAGCTGAATATTTTGGCTGGGAATTCAGAAAATCCCTCAAGGCAAGGAGCTCCTAGCATTTCTCTTTCTTTTTCTCCAAGGAGAAGAACTGGAGAAGTTTTCTCTCCCCAGCCCCATCACTGCCCAACTTTGGAACACCCAGGAGAAACTGCGGTTTGAGCCAAATGCCTCGCCTTCAATTCCTCCATTAAAAATCTGACTTTATAGCTTTATTGGTTGTAGTCACCACTAAGGTTGGGGAATGATTTGTCTTTATAGACGAGGATACTGCAACTGCTTCTGTATGACAATAGTACAAAACCTTTGGGCCTATGTGAGGATTCAGCGTGCTAAGGAAGAGGCAATTGTCACAAGAAGTTTGACTTCATGTAGCAATGTGAAAAAATATAAACTTGCTGGCCATGAAGTAGGAATAGTGAGCATCAATGTACAACCAGCTTATGTAGCCACTGGAGGTCAGTGTTGCTCCACAACAACACATGGAAAGGTTAGCTCAGCAGCAGGGGAAGTGCTTTTGAAACTGAAAATTAAGAGTAAAATGTAATTTTCACTGACAACATTGATGAAAGAATCTGACTTTAACTAACTCAAATGCAGAAACCACATCTTTTCATAAAGACTGTTTAGAAAGGTGGTTTTCTCACCACTTCCTCTTACAAATGAATAATCACTTTTACCATCTGGGAAATATGAATGCATCTTTGCTAATAAGATTTCCAGCTCCTGTGCTTATTTTCTGGTTTTGATCTGATTGTACATTGATTATTGCCAGCCTAAATCTCTTTTTAGAGAGGAGAGGAATCATTTTAAATCAAAATAGCAACTAGTGTTAGACAGTCAGATGGTTGATGTTGCCTAGAGTCTAGCCCGTATTATGTTATGTTACCCGTATTTCATAGTTTCTCTTTTCTCATTCTCAAATGGTTATTTTTCCCTATATTAATTGTACCCTCAGTTCTCTAATTCTGTCTTTCTCTGTTCCTTGAAACTTTTTTTAATATTAAGATTAGAAAAAGTTTTTGTATGCATGTTGTAGTTTTCTGTGTGCCTGAACTATAATTTACATCACTTGTTATTGTAAAGATCTTCAAGGCATCAGAAATATCAGCACAGATGTGTAAAGCAGGGCTGCAAACATAAAGCTTTAAGTTGGTCGTGGCTGGGGAGGATAACAGAATTCTTGTCTTGAGCCAGTGAATTGTGTAGGACCTGAATCCGATGCCAGTTGACCCAGCTGTGAAATGGCTACAGATTCTGGTGTACGTTAATCGCACTAGCTTAATGGGCTGCTAGGCTTGGTCAGGATTTCAACTTTGACCTCTTGACAACTGTGTAATAGATTTGTCAGCATTTAATGACACTGATTTATTTCAATCCAGCCCTGATCAGTAGCATTTGAAACTTACTTCTGTCTGAGGGCTGATTGGTGCTGACTTGTATGAAGTGAATTAGTGGTTGTGGTTCCTAATGGACAAGTGAAAAATACCACATTTAATAGTGGTTGAGACTAATTAGCAGCCATTAGCAGAGAAGCCAAGAACCAAGTGGTTATAGAAAGCAGTAAGGTTTCTCTCTCTCACTCTTAATTGTGATTGCCTCTCCAGATTTGAGTAAAAGCATCTGAGCAAGTTGGTGTAAGGAAGCGTGCACTGCTGTTATATAACTGACAGAAAAATGCACTTGGCAAGGGATCCTAAGCTCATTCAAATAAATGGAAAAACTCCTGTTGATTTCTTTAGGGTTTGGTTCAGGCTTCTGAGAGTCATTAATCCAGCATGTTTGACATGACCATCCTTTTTTGCGATTAGGAAGGAGTAAGGGTTAAGGGGAGAGCAGCAGCAGCACAGACTTTGGTTAATAAAATGCTCATTGAACTGACGGCTTCTTAATGATTTTTTTATGAACTCAAAAATCTTACTTTTTTAGAATGGACTTTGATGATGAAGATGGCGAAGGTCCCAGCAAATTTTCAAGGTGAGCTTTATAACTAACCAGCTTGAATAACTGGCTTTTTCAGTGGAATGAAAAACCAAGCACACAGTTAAGATTATACAAAACTCTAATCCCATAAGTTGAAATATGTTTGGTAGCATTGCCAACAGAATGTCCTGACCTGTATCTAGTTACCTTTCAACATTCTCTACATTGGCAAATAAGGCATGCAACACAGTGGTGCATAAGGAGCCAGTAAGGAGGATGGCATGCATCAGATCTTAGCTCACAGATAATCATGCACTAGAGGAACAGTTTGTTCAAGTAAAACTTTTCAGATAACTACTTACGTAGCTGTTGCTTTTCAACAACGTACAGTATGCGCATTTTAATTGCTTCTACAGCTACTGTCATGTATACCACAAAAACCACAATTTCCTCATCTGAAATTATTTTTTTTTTAGTTTCACTATTTTAAATTTGAGAGATGAGCTTCTGTTGCTTGTCATTTTTGAACGTGTCTTTTCTGCCACTGAAAATGGGTTTTATATTGAGTATTATTTCAATTCTGAACTATTATAATTAAAACATTGGACTTGGACTTTAGCTTTTTAAGAGCAAAGTTTATAATCTTGTTGTATGCATGTCTTTAGCAGTAGCATAATAGCAAATTTGGTTAAAATGAAATGTTGAATATTTCAAGTGACATTTTAATATAGAAGTAAAAGCAGCCTCATTGTCATTATTCACCTTTCATTTCAGTTTTGGTCACATGGTTTGTAATTCCCTATTAAAGAAAAATGGGAGTCACTAAACAGGATTCACTGATACTGGGTGATTTTACAAATTGCAGTTGCAGTTATGATAGCAGCAGCTGTGTTTAAACGCAAGGTTCTAGCATGGTTTTTTTATGCAAGATGGATAGGAATACTGTGTTAAAACTATATGTAGCATGCCTATTAAAGTCAATGGTAACTCTGCTTAGCTAATCCAGCTCATTTTTTTTGAGAGCAGTATTTTTAAAAAGTGACCTTTCATGTCTGTGAAGTACTTTCAGAGCCTCAGGCAGGTGCTGTGGGAGTAAAACATTATGATTTTATAATGACCTGATTTGTCCACATAAATTCGCAGTTAGTGCTAGGGGAAGATCAGGGTCTAGGTTCAAAGTGATTATCAGGTAAAGGTTCTGAGCCTTTGGAAATTTTATCATGAGGTTGGGTTTTGGGGAGGTTTTTTGCAACAAGGTTCTTATCTTGTCTTAATTTGTAGGTTAAGTTCACATGCGCCTGATAATAGCCAAGCCTGTTATCTATGCTGTTTTTTAGAGAGAGTGCAAAATGTACTGTCTCCACCTAAAGCACATACAGTTTAGAAACAAAGACCATGAAAGTCCTACCTCATCTCTGTTTTGATGGTTTAAATGGAACTTAATGGAAGAGAACAACATGATTGTAATGCCTGGGTAAAGAAGTGCAAAGGATAGAGAAAATCACCAGTAGGAGACTCAGGAGCTAATTCCTTACCTAAGACTCCTTGCAATTTAAAAAAATTATTCTTTTGGTTTTGTTTTCGGTAAATAAATTACTAACTTACGCATTGATGGTAGTTAGGACTTCAGAAAAGAAAAAAACATCATAATTGTCATAGTTACATTTGTGGAAGCTGTAAAGGGCCACACCCTCTAATAAATTATGTACCCTGGAAAAGAGAGTATTAATGCTTAAACACTAATCCTCTTTATTTTCAGCAAATACTTTGACCTGATTACTGAGTTCTTGAAACATACATGCCTAAACACTTCTTTTAATTCTGACAATCACCTAGAAAATTAACAAAGGAGGAAGTAGTTGGGTTGCATATCATGCAGCTCACTTAAACTACCCTTCTTGTGTTTTTTACAACCTTTTTCTTGTTCGTTGGATTGGATTTTTTTTTTTTTGCATGTGCTTTTTTTGTTCCATGTATAAAGTTAAATTTCCAAGTGTAATGTGCCAGTGTTGTCTTTTAGCAAAAAAACCCAATAAGCAGTCAGTGCTGTTCAGTAGTGAAACACCCTCTTTTATTATGTAAAACTTTATTTGGATTCACTTAAAAGATTTAAGAGTTTTCTGTTTACTGAGTAATTGTAAAAAACATGGGTTAAATCAGTGGTAGTAAGCCATGAAAAATGTATGCTTATATGGTAGGATTTAGGCATAACTTGTATGAAGCCTGCAGCTATTAGAGCAGTGGTTCTCAAATTTTTTTGTACCAGGACCTATTTGTAAACATTGATGACCAGTCTCGACCCAGTGCCACTTGCTCCCAACCTGCTGCCCCCTGCCCCTAGACCCCCAGTATGTGGAGCCAATGGGTGGGTGTGTGGGGCATGGGGGGCCCCAAGCAGCCCCTGGCCGGCTGGAAGTCTGCCAGCCTGCAAGGAAAAAGCCATGGTTCCGCATGTTTTTCTCCTTTAAAGGAAGATCCATTTTTAAAGTTTGTTTGCAATTTTTTGTATGTTCTTGTAACCCATTGGTTGAGAAATGTTGTACTAGAAGGTAAAAGTTATGTACACCTAGAGGCCTTTGTGTTTTAGCTTGTAAATATTTCCCTTCTGAGATCTACATGCATGAAAGTAGGTCTAATGCTCTGTCCAAAAGAGGTCATACTGACGCATGCATTGTGAAATGATAATTAGAAGAGTGAACACAGCAAATTTTATATTATGCCATGTTATACTATGATAGCGTATAAATAATAGTGGACACGGCAGACTCCGTGAGATTAGCGTCCTACCTTTAGGTATGTACTTATGTACCTATCTTCCCACATTGTAGATACGTCACCACTGCCCTCTGCTGAATGCAATGGGTAATGATGACTTCAGCCTGCAGTCCCTTTCGGCTCTAGGTCAACTATTAATGCAACCATGAATATTTCAGAGGTAGCTCTCAGTAACAGATAAACGGTTCTTTGTATAATGGGTGTTGATCAGTTTCTCAACCAAGAAACAGAAGGCTCATGTCTTCTAAGTGAATCCAGTGGGACATGTTTTGACCTTCTAAATATTAATAAGTAAAAAGAGCATTTAACAACAGGATGTCGATTGTTTAATAAGTTTCGCCAGAGCCTACTTTTTCTTTTGTGTTTTATCATGTCCATTGCATCATCCTTCTCGTGCTTTAATTTATAGTTGTTATGTACAAGCAAGTTTCTTCTTGGCCTTCTGCTTTGTGTTTGACTTATTGTTTTGCACAAAACCTTTGAATTTACTTACCATCTTTTGTTTATAGGTATGATGATGATCAAATCTCTGGTGATAAGGAAAAATTTGCAAGGTAGGCGTATTCTATAGCGATCTTCTGCTGAGAGAAAAGAGGGTGATAGTCGTATCCAAAAATTCTCAATCTGTGCACCTTAGCTTAGAGAGCTGGTTATTTTGTTTCTAGGTGGAACGATGGTCAAAGTACTGGTGACACAGAAGGGATGGCCAGGTAGGAGAAAGGAAAACGTTTTGCCCCTTTTATTTTATATGATACCATTCTCATTGGTCATGCACCAGGAAGAGTCAAAGCTTAATGAAGTTAATGGGAGCCTGAGTCAAAGCTTAATGAAGTTAATGGGAGTTCTTCTGGTAATCACTGACTTCTGTGGGCTTTTGAATCAGCCCCCACATACCCCAATATAATACCCTGAAAACAGTCTTTTAAATAAAAATTAATTCAGTGCTCCATCCTGTAACCACATTAACACACATAAATGCTTCTAGGACAAGACCTTTTATAAGAGGAGCATATTTCCTCTTCCTATCTCCCAAGCTTACACTGAGTGGAATTCAGGGCAGTGCATATGTTTGCCCAGTTGAGTCTTTAGGCAACCTATAAATGAAGGCTATACTATATATTATTATAAAATAGGAAACGCTCTTTCAATCCAAAGGTCCTGCTATCTCTTTTTTTTTCCACGCTGTGCATATGTGCGCTTAAATGATGTAAAACATCATGTGATAGTGAGAAGCACTATATATTTCTTAAGAATAAATTTTGAAGTTTCTAAAAATAATTTATGTATATATGTAGTATAAGCTCACACATCCATTCTCTTCTTTGCACCATTTTTGTGAAAACTTGTAACTTAAATAGTATAGGCTTTCATCATGTAAAACTGCACTTGTTTCCCTTTGTTCTTGTTCACAAATATACACAATTCTGCTTTTATGTATACATGCAAACTATAGCAAAAGCTTTGTTATCTAGCACCCATGGGAAATGGGGGGTGCCAGATAACAAAATATGCCAGTTAATTGAGAGGCCTGAACAGGGGTCTGTGTCTGTTCAGGCCGCCAGTTTTCCCGCCATGTCTGGGGCATCACCACCCCTCCCGCCACATTGCTAACCCTCCCGCAGGCCCCAAGGGACAGGGAGACAGGCCCTGTGCAAACCATAGCGGGCACTTCTGGTTTTGCTTTTACCTTACAAGCTGGCATGCCGATTAATAGAGCATGCCAGCTTGTAAGGTGCCAATTTAAGGAAGCTTTTACTGTATCTTCTTCATGTTCAAATACATTTGTCCCAGTTCTGCAGTCTGATACATGCACATACATGCCACATACAGGTGTTAGGTTTCTACTGGGAAAATTGCAGCTTTCCTGGTAGAAATCATAAGCATACAGATATTCACACCTGAATAAAAATTGCAGTTCCAGGAGAAAAAAAACATCCCCAACCTGGAGAACAAGTGCCAGTACGCTTCCTTGCTACTCGACTCCTCCTGGAGACCAGGAGGGGTTGAGAAATGGGACAGCACTCCCCAAACCTTCCTGAGAAGGAGGTCACCCTGGTTTGGGCAAGGCATGGGAAACAGTTGCTGTTTGCCTCTTGCCTGTCCCAAGAATAGTTGAGTGGTGGGGAAAGGCTCCCTTGTCTTCCATAACCCTGGTCACCCCTCTGGAGAAGATGTGGGGAAGGCAGCTGCTCTCACCCTTCGTGTAGTTAGGATGAGGAAGAAAGGTACAGCCACTCTTTGCTCCCTGCCCACTCCTTAGACCAGGGTCGCCAGTATGAAAAGCAGGTTGGGGGCTTTGCCTGCTGCTCCAGTCCCTTCCACCCACCCTCTGGAATTCAGACGACTGGAGCAGTTGCTACTTTCCATGCTTTCTGTAGCCTGGGATTACCCTGGTTTTAGAAAGGTGCAAGAAGCAGTGGGGAGGTAGGCAGCTGCAGTATGAATGCTTGTACTGCTCCCTTTCCCTGAAACATGTTTCTAGCAGTGGAAAATTTCTACCGTTAGAAATGAATGCCTGTTTGTGGCTGAAGACTCTGAGGGAGGTTCTGTTTTAAACCTGCAAGTACTCCAGTTAAAAAAAAGTGATAAAATCTGAGGTTGGCTTTAACCAAGGGAAGTCATTTAGTTTACTTAAGATGAGCTGACACTGCAGTATGTTTGTATATATTGTTGCTTTACTCAAAAGACCTTCTTAACATCCATTTGATCAGTGAATGTGGGGAGAGAGCCCTAAAAAGCATTATTTTTGTGACAGTACCTCAGATCTGTTACACTTGCACATGATAACTTACGGGTACAGTATGTCTTCTGAAGCACCAGAGCCTTTGCACACTCCCATGCTTCTAGATGTTCATTGACTGCTTGATTACTAGAATATTTTGAGTGAAGAACACAATGCAACTTGGACTTCTCCTAAATTTGAAAAAAATGCTTAGTTGTTAAATTAACTGTAAAGTATTCTGAGCTATGCTTCCATTTTCATGAGTTGCTCCCTGATTATTTAGCCCTAATTTATGCTAAATCAGAATACTTTAGTCTCTTCTAAGATTGTACCTATCAGTGGTAGTGGATTCTCCACCTGCAACTTCACATCTTGTTGGGTCAGTCAGCGATCCCACAAGAGAATCTGCACCGCTCATGGCAGTCAGTGGAGGATGCTGCTTCGACATCAGAAGTGGCATGTACTTGTCCTGTACTTGTTCTTAGCTGCCACTTGACAGGTACAGTATGCTGCTGCCTATTCCGAAGCTAAAGGCATGCATCTCTACAAGTGCAGTTTTTTGAATGATCGGTATTACTTCATTGATCTTAACATATGTTGACTTATACCAATTGAGGATTGAGCCCACAAATCCTAGTTTTATAGCTGTTAATTGAAAAATCCCCAAGTTCAATTTTCTGACTTGACAAAATGCTTGTAATTGCAGATCTGGGCATCATGAATAAAGTGAGTCAGTGATCCTTGTGGTTGCAGGATTTGGGGAAGTTACAAGTGGGAGAGGAAATAAACCCTTATTTGCTGGGTGTTGTTTTGCATATTTGGATATTCATTTCATGGGTGTATTGAGAGTTCGCTCAGTAAAAGTTGTTGATTATAGGCTAAGTGTAGAAATGGTATTCCCAAGCCCACTAGTTTCTTTAAACATTTATGCAGGTTTAAAACTTACTTCTTACCCAAGTAAAAGAACCCATTGACTTTAATGACCATTTTCCCCAAGTAAAGACTTTAAAGCGTGACTTTATCTGTAATGTCCCCTATGCCATGCACACATTAAAACCAAAGCATAGTGGCTTTATATATATTTAAAACTAATAGTGTGCTGAAACCACTAATGTAATGAAGAACTTGAGTACAAATCCCAGCCTTGGCAGTGACTACCGGCTTCCTTTGTAACCATAGTCAGCTCACCTGTCAGCTCTGTAAAAATGGAAAGGCTCTGAAGATGCACAAGGAAATCTTTGTAAACCTTTCTGAAGATAGCTATTTGCGTGTGGAGCACTGTCATTATTTTATCAGTATATTTGGTGGTTTATATTCTGCATCTAGCAAGCCAATGCCTTCTCAACTTAGTATTTGCTTTGGGTATTTTCCTTTACTGTTTTACCACAGGTGGTCATGATCTTACAGTCTGATTCATGCAGCCGTTCATTACCTATGCAGCACTCCAAGACTAAGACCTTGGCACTGCAGGATAGGACTCTTAGTTTTACATGGTCAGTCACATGACTGATGCTTTACTACAGACCTTATCTAGCTGCTGGCATCAACAGAAGGGCTCCCATGTATTTAACTGGAAGCTGGATCAGGCCATATGTAGCAACAGGCAAGACCTCACTTAAAGACCGAATGCTAATGAGTCCTGATCCTGAAAGATCAGGACTTGAGCTGAAGTTGATAGACCTCAGCCACATACTTATTGCTTCTTCTGCAGGCTGCTCTAAATCAAGGCAAAATGGCCAGGGGAGTTGTTGTCAGGAACTAGCTGTTCAGACATCCGAGTTCTTTTCTCAGCTTTGCTGTTGGCTTATGGTGTGACCTTGGGCAAGTCGTACTTAACTCTCCCTGTGCCTCAGTTTCCCCACCTGTAAAATGGGGGATAATAATGCTTACCTTTGTAAAGCACTTTGATCTCTTTGGATGAAAGATGCTCTATAAGTGCAAAGTATTATTATTATTATTTACTACACACAATGGAAATTCTTGCACTGATTATGTCTTGTTTTCTGTTGGCTTGGTCTTTTTTTTATGTGTTTAGGGAGAATCATAGCGAAATTGAAAGACGCCGGAGAAATAAGATGACACAATACATCACTGAGCTGTCTGACATGGTACCCACCTGCAGTGCGCTGGCCCGTAAACCTGACAAGCTGACAATTCTCCGAATGGCTGTTTCTCACATGAAGTCTATGAGGGGCACTGGAAATAAGTCTACTGATGGAGCATATAAACCTTCTTTCCTAACAGAGCAGGTAGTTGATTCGTAAATATTTTCCTTCCACAATCTGTGTTGCTAATACCATGAAAAGAGTTGAGCCAGGATCATCTATCAGTAAGTTCCTGTCTTTGTTTACCTTGTCTCATTTAATAAGAGCCCTGAAACAATATTCTGGATATAAACACACACGGATATTTTGGAAGAATCTGGACCTGGTTCTGAACCACATACTGTGTCTTTAAAGCCTCAGAACTGTCAAGTTTGGATCAGAACTTGGTGACTAAGGCTTCTTTCTAGTGTCTTGTTTGCTGTATGCAAAGAGCTATAACTCCCTTCTCTGTGTGAAAGGATACTAGGTTCTGCTGTATCCACTGGCAGCTCCTAATGGCTTCAGGCACTCTAGAAGTCAGAGGCATGCAACATGCACACTTTTGCTCTTCACAGTTAAGTGCTTACATGTGTAAAGCATGGCTCGAGGTTGTCCGTGTTTATTAAGTTAGGAGCTGTTGGTGTTTGACTCTCACTGCTCAAGTCTCTGCCTCATTTTCCCTTTCTTTAAACAATAATCACATTCAGAAATGGTGGTGTTATTCTGTATCATTTAAAAATAGGGTCACTCCATCTCTGCAAGGTACAGCTGACTGTGTAGTGAGGCAAGCTGTTTTAACAGAATTGTCTTGTTTTTCTTTTGGGTATTTCACAAATAAGACAAGTTGGCAAAAGCAGGTGGTTTATCAGTGGTTTTCATGGTGGTTAGCATGTCTTAGGTGCTCGTAAGTGTTTATCAGGGTGCAGTGGCAGATTAGCTAAGGTGTCTCTTTATGGCTTCAGAAATGTGAGTTTGAAGCCTGCTCTGGACTTATGCCAAAGGCTGTCACCAGTCAGTTCAGCTGTACCTCTCATATGGCCTGTAGAATCAAAGGTGCTTAGATGTGGTGCTGGTCATATCACACCTTTAATGTGCTGTTGGCTACAAAAACTGGAATGCCTTGACCATGCTAGCCCTGAGGATCATTAGACTAACAAGGACTTCTGACCTTGATTTTTGATAACACATTATTAGTCTTTGATCAGGACATGCCACCTTCCATGTAGTTCTGTCTATTCTATGCCAGGATAGAGCTGGGACTATCCCACATCATGTCTTCCTGGCTAAACCTCTTAGTGCATCAATGCATGCAGTCACATGCGAGGAGAGCAGTTGAAGTATGGTTCCAGACCTAGTGCAAAGGTGTAATTGTTGGTTTGCTGTCTCTTCTGTATCATAGGCTCAGTCACAGAAGTCTGGGGCAGCTCTTGAAGACCCTGGCTTTGAAGACTGTATGTTTGACTAGTATTGTGACATAGAAGATGGTGATTTGTCAGAGAAACCTCACTTGCTGTCAGACAAGCTGCAGATACAGGGTTGTGTTGGTGCTGACTAGTCTTGACTAAGTCAGAATAAAACAATAAGCCATGTTTTTTCCTCCCTATTGACCAAAGTTACCCTTTCAGATATGGGCAAAAAGCTGTGTGCCCCATGCTCTGGCGTCTTCCCTATGGTAGTTGTCTTCTGGCAGAAGGCTTGTGAGGTGGACAAGCCTTTAGACACCTGACTCCAGTGGGCAGAGAGGTCCCATCAACTTAGGTTTCACTCCTTAGTGATTAGGGCACTCCTTTGGAGGGAGTCCTGAGTTTCAGTCCTTGTTTCCTTGATAATTTCTGTATTTTATTCAATGAGTTTTGTGTAAAATCCAAATACAGTCCTTGGAGCTGTGGCTGTTTCATCCCTATTAAATTTTATAGAACATTTCAATGAGTTGGAGCTGGTTATGGTTTATAGCATTTTTTTTTCCCTGTTTATAATTTAATTCACCTTTTTATGATGAAAACCCATCACAGAGGCTCAATTAATTTTTCTAAAGTGCATTGAGATAATCAAAGGAAAGCAGATATAGAAATGCAGTGCAATTGTTTGTAACAAAGATAAGCAAAGTACACTTTAGTGCCTGAGATGCTAGAAACGTTCACTTATATTTTATGGCAAGATGGTGTTGTATGTTGCTAGTGACAGGTGCGTACTTTGATTTCCTTTTCTTACTGGCAACCTAATTGAATCCGTCCTTTGCCAGGAGCTGAAACATCTTATCCTGGAGGCTGCAGATGGGTTCCTGTTTGTGGTTGCAGCTGAGACGGGAAGAGTGATTTACGTATCGGATTCAGTTACTCCCGTGTTGAACCAGCCCCAGTCAGAATGGTTTGGCAGCACGCTGTATGAGCAGGTTCATCCAGATGACGTGGAAAAACTACGAGAACAACTGTGTACATCCGAAAACTCTATGACAGGTCAGATGTTTCTGATGTGTGGTTCATTGTATTATGGCCCCCTCCTGAGCTCAGCTGAAGTTTAGCATCCCAGTTTTAACAAGCAGGTTAAAACTCGGGTCAATTTATTCTTTTAATCTACGAAAAAAGCAGTTCAATTCTGGGAGATCTGGCTGCTATTTTCTGCTGTCTGTAATAATACACCGGAATTATTTATTTTATTTATTTATTTTTTGTATGGTTACCATCTGCTCCCTGCTGACCTTTCTTTACTCTTGGCTTATGAGCCACTTCAACTTTGCTCTGCCTTCAGAGTTCTGGTTCATCTTGTTCTGGATTCCAGATTGCTTTCCTTTCACATCACATGTTGCTTTTTACTGCTTTGCAAATGTGTATTTTCTTTATGCCTGTGTCTGTTTTGAAACCTAAAATCATTTTTCAACCTTTTTTTCCTTTTCTTTCATAAAAGTTTATTGCAGTCTGTTGACAGGAATACTATTGAAAAAGATGTAATGCTTGGCAGCTAGGACTTGCATATAGCTTTGCTGCCATTAGCCTATGATACATGATTTACAAAGGTTATGTGCTTTTTATATCCTTGTGAAGCAATTTAAACATGGGTTTTGAAGCCTCCAAGGCTGAATACCACCAAGGTTGCTCTCATTAATGAAGTGTGCTAGAACTAATAGATGGAGTTAAATCCCATTTTAACTGAAACTTGAAAAGCAGAAAATTGGAGGATTGTTTTTCATTGTTTTTTTTTTAATCGGTGCCTACTCTCATTCCTTTTATCCAATGTTTATAGTTAAAAAATATGCAAGCTAGATTAGAGCTGTGCAAAATACTTAGAACAAAACCCCAAACCAGGCAAAACTTTCACAGCTTTTCCTTGCATAGGAACTGACTTGTTTTGCTGGAAATTTTGCTGCGTTTCATAACCAAAAGGACTGTGCCCCAGTTTTGATTGAACCTGTGCACTGTGTTTCTGGCTTCCATATCAAAACAAAGCCAAAGTCATGGTTTCCTGTGGTTTTGATGTGCTGTGGTTTTGGCAGAGTTTTGCTTGATTTCAAATGAGAAACTCAAAGCAAAGCTTTGTGGTGAACATTCACATGGATCAAAACCAAGTGAATGCTCGCTGGAACCTGTGTGGAGCAAAAACAGCTGAGTGTCACGTAGCTCTGTTTCTGTGCTGTTTAAGGACATGGGTGAACACACTCTCCTCACACGCAGCATTTATCGCAGAGCATTTCCCATTAAGAAGTTGTTACCTCAGACACTCGTTTAACCCTTGGGTTTGGATTTTTACAAATCCTCAAAGTTGCTCGGTGTCTGTTCAAACAGGAACAATGTTAGGCCCATGCTGAGTAACTCTGAAAATCCAGCTTTTCATAGATGCATGCACTTTTAATCACAGGCTTTATATGTCATTAAGCATGGCTTTGCACAAAGAAAATAATATTAAAAAACTGAATGCTTTTGGATGAGATCTCTGAGTCACAGATCAACACTAATGGTGTCTTTGATTTGCCTTACATAGACAGTTGAGCATTTTCCTAGTGTGAGAGTTATCAGCCAGCATAAAATCAATGCAGCAAGTTCTGTATTACCCTTCCTGGCTCAGGTCTTGGAATAGCAGGGAGCATGCTGGTTATAGAAAAGGGCTTTTTAGGGTTACTGGAGCCACTGCAAGTGAGTTCTGAGAAGTAGTTCATAGTTTCTTCCTACCTGTGCTGGACCACAAGCTGTTGGCCCAGTTCCTTCACAGGATCATAACAATTTAGCATACTGAGCATCTAAACAGATGGAAGCATGTCCAACAACTCGATTTTTTTTTTATATGCAGCCATGAGAATTGAATGTATACATAGGACATTTCATTGCACACCTGTTGCCTGCACAGGCATTGCAGGTGAGGTGATCATTAAGGAGGTTTTGTTTAAAAAAATAAAATAAAATGCCTAACAGGTGACAGTCGCTGGCAGATAGTCTCTATCTTTAGTGTGGGTTCTGTTTGTTTTGTGATGTCACTGGTGGAATTTATCAACTGTTCCATTAAAACTATTGTGCTGAACACTGTATGGACAATGACAGACTCTTAAAGTTATATTTTTCAATTCTTCAGTCAGCCATGCCAGGATAAGCCTGTCTGCCCTCAAGACTGTCAAATCAAGCTTGATCTGTATATAAAAGGGCATTCTGTGGCCATTCAAGATCCAGTTCTTTTGCCTTTTGATATCGCTCTTCTGTGGATAGTAGTTCTGCAGTGCACCTTGACCCCTGACACCCCATACCATAAGCCACCCCAAATTGAGCAGCAGGTTGTAACTTCCATATTGGTGAATTTAAACAGTGAATGAATGAATGAACACTTTTTAAAAGGAATGTGGCAGACCAAGTGAGTTTCCCTCAAGCCAGTGTTTATCTAACCATCCGGGCAGTCCCCAAGCCTTTCTGCTTTCCAAGGTTTTATTCAGAACAAAGGGCAATGAAGGACTTGAAAGAGAAGCCAACTACAAACCAGCCAGCTGCTTGTTTGACTTTCCTACTAAAAGTGCAGTTCACCACAGGCAGCAGGAAAATCCACATCCCTCCATAACTAGCAGCTGCTGAGTAGAGGGGCCATTTAGGGAAAAAGAGGGATTTTCAGGTGAAAGTTTAGTGAAATGTTATGATTTTTGATACTCTCACTCCCTTTAAGTATTCATTTCCTCTGTCCTGTAAATACCTCTTCCTTCACCTGTTGATGTTTGAGAATAGTGAGACTATGTTGGCATCATAGGAGTATTTGGTGTCACATTACATTTCTGGTATCCACCGTATGTGTGGTGCCATATGATACGAATGCAGAGTATTATTAGCATATTATTGGGACTTGGTATGTGAAGATAGCAGCTGTTGGCAATGATCAGGGATCCTGGTTTTCACTAATTAAAAAACATCACAAATCCTGTGATTTTAAAAATCCTCAAATCCATGGTTAAAATGAAATGACACTTTATATAGGTATCAACTGAACACAATGTTTTCTCAATATAGTTACAATTTCAAAGCAATTTGGAAGCCTACCAATGCCTCAGTCACTATAACAAAATACATTCTAAATACCTATATATTTTCATATTTGATTTTGGGGGTTTTTTATCATGAAAAATCAGAGATTCCCCTGCCCCCTTTGCTCACAGAACGCAGGTCCAGGCCCCTCACTCCCAAGCCACAGCCCCCTGCCCTGCAGGTACCCCTCACTCCCCACCCACTGCCTCCAACATTGCCAGTGCCTTTTACTTCTCCTGCTCCCCCCCAGTTCTACTGAAGTTGCTGACATGAGCAGATAGTACACACCTCATTTTCTCATGTACCCCCAAATAATAAGAGAGGATATCTTGGTTTTTTTGGAACGCAGAAGGAAGGAGAAAAAATTATTCTGGAGTTATGGCTGCATAGAGCAAGGAGGGAGCCTCATCTTTTACTTGGTCCCTCTCTCTTTCTTTCTTGCTCAGGAGGAAGCTACAAGTTTAACTCATTCACAGCCGAGTTGTCAGCAGCACTTGGTTGCTTGGCCAAAAGCTGAAATTGTTGCTACTGTTGAAGAGTGGAGTCCATGGGCTGATCTCAGATTTTGAGAAGAGCTAAAAACAATCTGCAGGGCTGTAAAACAGAAGAGGCCAGGGGTAGTTAGACTGCTGAAGAAAGGATAACTTTATTAGTGGAACATCAAAAGAAGCGAGGGTCATTAATGCCTGTTGAATAAAGAGAGATTAACAGGAATGAGGTAGACTTTTATAGCAGCCACCTGAATAGAACTGTCACTGTTTCTGCCAGGCATTTGGTTTTAAACTCTGGGTGGTTCAGGGATTTAAAAGGGGATATGACTGCATCCCTCCTGGATCTGTCCCTGCTCAGCAATACTTTTCCTTCCATTCAGCTTCTGGAAGGAAGGAGAAGGAAGCCATGTCAATGTCTCTATGCTTCTATTTGGGGCAGAAAACCAGCTTCCCTGCTTAAGACCAAACACCAATTTTCAAAAGCTAATTTTCAGGGAAAAGATGTGTGTGGTATGTAAGTAAATATGGTATATGAAAGCCAGTATGGAAGAGAGAAATAGGATTATTTTCTAGGACTAGGCTAGGAAAAACAACCTACCAAAGTGATTGAATTGTTAGTTTTCCATCTTTTACAGTCTTCCAAGCCATGAAAGAGTGGGTCATCAATTTGTTGTCAATCAAATGTGCATGCAATATACAAAGGTTCACAGATGACCTGATATTAGAGCTGTCACAGGAAAGGGCATCATATAGATGGCTATAGTGAAACAGTCTAAAGCAATTACAAGGGGTAAAGATGGTCATATCTCTTTTTTGTCCTTACTTTTTCTTGAAAATTAGCTGCATGTTAAAACTATTTTTAGTTTTATATGCAAAGGAAAAGCTGGATAAATTTGTGTTGTTTCATATCCATGGAGACTTTTTTTTCTTTCCTAGGAATGGAACAGTTGCCTACTTGTTTATAGTATAGTAATTGATAACACATTGTAGCAACAGGAAAGCCAAACGGAGAAATGTATGTATGGATCGAGATGAGCTAGAAAAAGTAAGAACAGAAGTCTGGTGATAGTGATAAGTTCTGCTCCCTTCAGAAGGCACTTGTGTGTGACATTTTGAGTGGGAAAATTCTGAGACGGGCAGGAATTTAGAAAAGTAATATCATAATATTGTTTTTTTCTTTTTGTTAGAATCATAGAATAGTAGGACTGGAAGGGACCTGTAAGATCATCAAGTCCGGTCCCCTGCCATGAGCAGGAAGTAGTAGCATTCAAACAAGTTCAATGAGGTGCTTGTCCAGCCTCCTTGTGAACACCCAGGGATGGCAACTGTACCACCTCTGTAAGGAGTGTGTTCCAGATTCTGGATACCCTTATGGAAGAGAAGTTTTTCCTTATGTCCAGCCTAAATTTGCCTTCAACTAGCTTGTGTCCACTGGACCTCATCCTCCCAAGAGGTGCCTTTCTGAAAAGTTGCTCCCCTAGATCTTGGTGTTTGCCCTTAACATACTTGTAGGCAGCTATCAAGTCACTCCTCAGTCTTCTCTTAGACTTAGACTGAACAGACCCAGTTCCCAGAGTCTCTTCTCATACTGTCTATCCTCCAGGCCCCTGATCATATAGGTGGGCCTTCTCTGTACCCTTTTGAGCTTATCTACATGGTTCTTGAAGTGCAGTGCCCCAAATTGGACACATTACTCCAGCTGTGGCCTCACCAATGCCAAATAGAGGGGGAGGAACACCGCCGTGGATCTATTGGCAACTCATTAGCTGATGCCCGCCACAGTTCTGTTTGCCCTGCTGGTGACTTCATTGCACTGTTGACTCATATTCATATTCTGGTTGATTTGTCACCCTCAGGTCCCTTTCAGATGCAGTATCAGCCAGGTTCAGCTTGTCCCTGTTGAACCTCATCTGATTGCATTCAGTCCATAGGACCAGCCTGTCAAGGTCATTCTGGATCCTTACCCTATCCTCAGATGTGTCCGTATTTCCCCACAGCTTGGTGTCTTCCACAAACTTAATCATTGTGCTTTCCACTCCCTCATCCAAGTCATTGATAAAGATATTAAAGAGCATGGGCCCAAGCATCGATCCCTGGCGGACACCACTCAAGATGGCCCTCCATCTTGGAAACCCTTCCATCTTTGTTGGTGGAAGCCTGCAAATGAGAAAAATAAGTCACTGCTTGATATAGAGTGGCTGAAAATGTTAATTGCCAGCTATTATATCAGGATGTATTGGAAAAGTTTGAGTTTGCTTAAGTATAAGAGCCTGTGCTAGTGAGTCCTTCTGTAAAAGCCGGGGCTAATTTTGTAGAGTGCTTATACAGGGCACAACATGATGGGATCTTGATTCTGATCAGGGTCTCTGAATGATTTTCCAATATGAGAAGTATGTAAAATAGATATGTAGTGGGGGCAGGGTTGAGGAATAAGAAAAAAATCAAAGTATAGTTGCTGAAAAATAACTACAAAACACAACTGCCCTCTTTAAAAAGGTACTGGGAAGCAGTGGCAGAAGATACTTTCTTTAAAATATAATGATACAAAACAAATTTCCACACAAGACTGTCTCAGTTTAATTTTCCTAGACAATTTTTATGTTACTAAAGATAAAAAAAAACCATGGTGGTTAGTTTTTCAGGTGTCTATAATCTATAAAGTTGTGAGGTTGATACTAGGTTAACTTTGCTCATGCTAGTTCAGACTTACCTAAGGAACAATAAGAGGTAAAATTATACAGGTATAAATGTTGTCTCAGCAGCTTACTCAAGCAAGGCACCATAATAACAGCCCACAATATGCTGTGCTGGAATAGGCCGATAGCATGTCTGCTCCTGATCCCTGTGTCATTTACATTTGTGTACAAATTACAGTGATGAAAGTGTTTTGTGTGCTGGGCCACTATGATTATTTTGATATACTCCTTGTACTTCTGTGAGTTAGATCCCATGATGTATCCAAGATAGGATTAGCTTGGCTAAGGGGGATCCCTAACTCATTCTATGGCCAGTTTGTCCTGAAGTGTAATTTTAGGGCTGTTCTAGGTTAGACCCAGCTACCTACTGGTATATTCCAAGGGATCTGACCTGGTAGACTGCAGACAACAGATCTTTTTCCCTGGCCTTTCCCTTTGGAAGTGAGGCAGCTGAGAGAACTGTATAGGGCAGAAGATCATACAGAAGTTTTTTCCCCATGAGTGGGGAATCCTTAGTTGTCCAGGTAAATTGGCTGCAGGGGAACCTTGTCACTTTAAAAGCAGACTGGGCATCTTTTGTAAATGATAGAAAATTCTTTACTGCCTTTAAATAATACAACATTCTTGTGTTTTTTGATATCTGAGATTTGGTTTAGGCTTTATCTACTATGTTCCCAGACCTGAGGCATGGAATTTGGTGCTTAAAAACTTGTCTAACAGCTCTCTCAGCTTTAGTTGGTACAATAAAAGCTATTACCAAAAAAGTGCTTTGAGGCATTTGTACTTCTCTATACTTGCTGGCCTTTTAAAGGGATGCCTTTGGTCTGAATCTAATACAAGCCAATGCATCAAGTGCATCTGAAAAAATAGCGTCCTAATTTGTGCCTCAGAACAGCTAACCCTTTTCAAAAATTTGATTACATGGATGGTGAGACTGAGTATAAGGCCAGATAGGTTGAGGAGTCTGGTTACCTGTTTTCTTGTCCTGGATTTGGCTGCGAAAGGAAAGGAAAGAGAGTAAGCAAAAAATTTAATCATTTTAATTGAGTTTGAATATACTTTGTTTTATTTTTTACTTTAGGAGTTCATATTCTGAACTATGGGCATTGTGTTTCTTAAAAGAGGCAGGTCCCCTTAAGAAATATTCCAGATGTAAATCCCTGCCAATATTCTGGGAGAGTGTAAGTCCAGCTCCTATTGCTTAATGTTAAGATGATGCTTTGCACGACCCATTTCATTGTAATTGAGAAGTCCCTCTTAGTTTGGTCCATAGAAAAGGTTTCCAAAGTCACTCTTGTTCATGTGATATAACTGTTTTTGCAAGAAAAATGAGGGGCAAAATTCCATTTTCGGCACTTTCTTTGATGCAGCATCAGGTAAGGATATGATTGCCATGTGTTATCACTGTAAATTACACAACTAGATCAGGGACAGTCTGATCTAACTTAATTGTTTAAGGACTGAATTTATAGCCAGTCTTTAGACTCTCTCCCCCATATTTATGTGCAGTATTACACTTAGGAAATTGAACATGCTCCATCCTGCCCACTCATATCATTAAGAAATCTGTTTTAGTCTCAAATGGCTGCCTGTACTTAACAGACATATAACCAATTTTGGAGGTACAATCAATTGTCTGGACAAAATGAAACCATAATAACAGAAGCTTGATTTGCTTTCTGTTTGAATGGGGCCTCATTCTCATCGGACACCATTGTAAGTGCAGACTAAGCATGGAAGTCAGAGTTATGTACCTATGAAACTTCTGTGTGAGAATCAAGCTCATGGTTAGCAACATTACATTCTAGACATGAGGCTGGTTTAAACTGCAACAAAACAAATTATTAAAACCAAAAAACATCTATATTTATTTGCACTCCTCTGTCTTACAAATGATTAAGTCAAATTAGTTGCTAACTTAAAATATATGAACTGACTTTACTTCTGGGCTAAGAACTTCCACGCCAGATTGGAACTTGGCACATATTTTTACAGTCCAGTTCTATAACTACAAGAGAAAGTAGGACTTCATAATGGAAACAATGACAGGCCCTTAGCTAGAGTTGACGTGATGGGCTCTTTTAGAATTGAAGGAAATATTTTTCTGTGTCAGATTTAGCAAACAAACTTTTCATTGTATTATGGAAGTAATAAGCCCAAGAAGGTACTGGGGGTAGAGAGGTGGCTTGGAGACTGGGCTTCTCAGGATCTGAAGCAGTGAGGTTGCCATACGATGATGGCTTCAGTGGAGGCATTCGGGCTTAATTTCTTGTCCAATTACAAAGAATTCTGTTACCAAGCAGAGTTTGTACACATACACACACGATCCAGATGTTGGAAATGGGGTCAGATCATCTATAAAATAGAAGAAAATACGTAACAGCAAAATCAGAATAGGAATGCAGTATTGTGTGCTAGAAGATTGTCGGGGAGGAGGTAAGGGAGATATTGTTTTGAACACCACCAAACACATGGCCAGTGCTCAACAGACAGTAAATAGTCCCATGAGAGAAGAATGTAAGGAATAGCTTTAGGCAAATAAGCTTATAATGGAAAACTTGAGTCAGGTTTTGCTATGAAATAGGCCCCTCTTTCACCTTGGCATCAATGTTCTAATTGCTTTCTCCTTGCACAGATATTGTTTATGTTCAAATTCCTGGACTCTGGCTCATCCAGTTTCTTCTGAAGTTAGTGAAGTGACTCTCATTGATTTCACTGACAGCTCGATGAAACCCTTATTTGTTAGTACTGTATATGCAAATCGGATGAGTATATTCAGAAGCTAGCTTGATGTTGTTTGAAAATTTGGTTGTAGCAGTTCCCACTTTGTTTAGAATATGGGCAGTTTGGTAGGGGCTGCCTTGGTACCATGCTGCTGTTGATGATGATAATGAATATTTAGTAAATGGAAAACAAAGTTAATACATACATGCACCAGAAAGATAGCTTTTCTTTACCGAATAACTCTACAACATGTCGTCATAACTGTGATTTTTTTTTTTCCTACGTCCTGTAAAGGTTTAGTATCAGGTTAGATTATTCAAGAGAAAAACCTGTTGCAGAATAAATTCCACAACCTGAAATTCAGAGTAGATCAAAAGTTTTACAACAGAAAATACAATACGGTGGACGCCTCTGGATGTTTTCTTTGAATGTTATTATGAGGCTCAGAAGTGACTCTGAAGATGGACTCTTATGAATTTTATCAGGTGTGGCCAAAGATAAAGTTTTTGTAGATTTCCTGCTTCTTTTAAGTGTCACTTTCAGACTAGGGAACGCCTTAAAGTTCTGGTTTATTCAGATAAATGTCACTGAGACAATCAGCAAAATCAAAAGCACTTGTGAAGCTGCTTTGGGATTCTATTCTGCAGTGTTTGGTGTTTCAGGGTCTGTGTTTGTCAGGGCTGGTTACAGACCAAAGAGGTGGTATGCTGCTTGCAGTGTGCTATCTTGTTTTTAGTGGCAATATTTTATTTCCCCTTTTCCTCCTGTGACCTCCCTTTCTGGGATCTTTGGCTGATCATCCTTTGATGCATAAAAGCCTAAAACAGGACTGTCAGACCTGCAATTGCAGGGTTCTGAAGCATTAAAAACCAGAAGGCGAATAGCTAACTTTATCCCTATTTGGTCAACGTGAGGGCTGTTGGGACTTGCAATACCCATGTTATTTTATAAGGTATATGAAAATGATGAATGTGAATGCTGAATATATACATTTCAGCTTAGCTTAGCTTCTCTGTAGAAAATAGCCACACTTGGTAAGGCATCTTATCCTATTTTAATTGTGAAATCTGGGGGAGGTTTTTGGCTCATGTGATCAACACTACCAAATCAGCATGTGATACCTGTTTTTCAGCAAAGTTTATGTGCTTCCATGATCCTTTGGGCATATTATATAATTAAAAGAATGTTAAAGTGTAATAATTTCCATATGCCCCAGCCAGTTGCAGTTGCTGATGTTCCAGTGAAAAAACTGCCTCCAGGTTATGAGCTGCTTGTTCTGTAGCAGGAAAATTGCTAGACTGGAGATAGCCTTTGAACTTAGTTAATTCCAAGCATTGAAGCTTTTAGCCTTTTAGCTTTAGGCTGTTTGGTAGTTGGCTTTCTAGTTTTAGAGGGAGAAACCTAAGTATGTCTTCCACCTGATATTGTTAAGACCATGAATGAGCATGACAAATTATGTGCATCATTAGGCAAGAGCTCAGAATGAGATCTGTGCCCGCTTGGCAGTGGTTGATATTTACCTCTTGAGCATCCCTCTTGGAAACTGCAAGTGAACGGAAATGAGTCTGTCCTAAATATTTTCAGATATTTCTTCATACTTTTATTGATTCAGCTAACCCCGTTTGCTACCACAGGTAACCAAGCAGAGATGTTTATGAGATGAGACCTGTCCCATTCTGTGATTTGATTGATTGATTCATTCATTCTCTCCCTTCCTTCCCATTTGTGGCCCCCAGGGATGCCAGAAGCAGAGCAGGAAAGGTTTCAAGTATTCTGTATGCAGAATTTCAGGAACAGGCTTACTGCTTCTGCTGAAAGGCAGTGTTCCACATATTCTACGTAGAGCCGTGAGCCAAAATCTGCTTTCTGAACCCATTGACTTCAGTGAACTTTAATGGATGAAGTTGAGAGAATGTATGTTTGAGCATTGTTTATATAGCAGGGGAAGGCAATTATTTTGGGTGGAAGGCTGCTTACCAAGTTTTGGGAAGCTGTCAAGGGCCTTATGGATAGCCATGCCCCTTGACAGTTGCCCCACCCCTGGTCACCATTTTGGGACTGGAACTCTGACCTCCTAGCCCCTGACCTTTGCCCTTGGAAGTCCCTCCCCTTGCCCTAGAAGTACTCCTTTTGCGAGGAAGGGTGCTGTGATCTGGAAACCATGAGAAAGGTGTATATATATGTATACACCCACACACAAAACATCTACTATAACCTATTTTAATTTTATTTTAAAATATTTTTCTACTGATTTCTGCATTTACAAAAAGTGTATCTAGATGTGGCTGTATAATAGCTTAAAATACAACTCTACTATATGTTTTGTTTGGGCAGCAAGGGGGTATAAATGGCGGTGTTGTTGGGAAGAGTGTGTGTGAGTTTTTGTGTTTGTGTGTGCACAC
The DNA here is from genome assembly GCA_030014935.1 of Caiman crocodilus. Taxonomy (NCBI): domain Eukaryota; kingdom Metazoa; phylum Chordata; order Crocodylia; family Alligatoridae; genus Caiman; species Caiman crocodilus. The sequence continues at coordinate 15,164,521 of JAGPOW010003364.1, forward strand.
GCATGGTAGTATGTGGGTGTGGTGGCTGGGTGTGTGCTGAGAGAGCCAGGACTGGGCTGCCAGCTCCATAGCGTGCAGCTCTAACGCACTGCATGTGAGCCTCGCACTATGCAGCCAGGCAGACCCCATGTCCAGGCTCTGTGCTTCTGCAACCCCACCCTGGGTCTCTGCCAGTCCCAGGGCACTTGCATAGGCTCCGTGTTTCCACCCGCCACTACCTTCCCTGCATTCCTTCCTGCAGTGCTCCCTGTGGCCTTGCTAGGGCCCCACTGTGACTCTGCTGCCTATCACAACCCCGCCACTCACCGTGACTCCATCTGCCAGAGCCCGCCATGGCTATGCTGCCCACTGCGCGTGTACCGCCACCGCCCGCTGGCGTTTTGCTGCTTGGTGGGTCCTGCCTCGGCCTGGCTGCGGCTCTGCCACCCACTGTGACCCGCCACCCACAGTGACTCTGCCCGCAGGGTCCTGGCCACAGCTCTGCCATCCACCAGGGCCCGCCTCTTGCTGTGGCTCTGCCACCTCCTGGGGCCTGCCATCTTCCCACTGCCCACTGGGGCCCGGCTGCGGCTCTGCTACCTGTCAGGGCCTGCTGTGCTGCCTACAGGGGTTTGCCGTGGCCCCACTGCCCACTGTGGTTCCACCACCTACCAGGGCCCGTCACTCACTGTGGCTTTGCCACCTGCCAGGTCCCACTGCGGCTCTGCCACCTACCGGCTCCCGCCACTTACTGGGGCCTGGCTATGGCCCTGCTACTGCTCTGCCACCCACTGCAACCCCACCAACTGCCAGGGCCCACAATGGCTCTGCTGCCCGCCATGGCACTACAGCCCCGTCACCCAGTGGGGCCCACCCATGGCTCTGCCATCTGTTGGGGCCCACTGTGCTGCTTGCTGGAGCCTTCCCTGGCCCCGCTGCCTGCCAGGGACCACCGTGGCTTCACTGCCTGCTGTGCACCATGTGGGTCCCGCCACCCCGTGCAGCTGCCACTTCCTGCTCTGCTCCCCACGGGCTCACTGCCATTGTATGCCGCCCCCACCGCTCCCTGCAACTACTAGTTCCAGCCACTCCCTCCTTCCAGTCTTACTTTATTTTTCCACTCGGACAGAGAGAGGGGGAACGGCTCCAGGAGCAGGAGGCCAGAAGCCACAGAGGCTTCTGGTTGGGGGTTGGGGGCTGGGTGGAGCCGGGTTAGCCTTGTTGCTCAGCCACGGGCTCCCGTTGGGTCCTGCTGCTGCTAGTCGCCTGTCATCTTTGACCAGCGGCTATGAGCAGATATAAATTAATTTTCTAAAATTTTTAAAGGCCCCACGGGCCGGATTGAATGGGCTGGTGGGCCAGATTCAGCCCACAGGCCCGATTTTGCCCACTACTGTTATATAGGAATGAAGCCCTTGATCTTAGGGAGGCCAAGTGTCTAATTCCCTTGCTACCCAAAGAAACACTGAATATTATCATTATGATATAGAAGCCAATATGTCTTCTAAGAGGTAAGATGCACCAAGGTAACCTGCCTCTTAAATGATCATAATTTAAATGCAGGATCTATTTTTATCTCATTAATTTATTCCAAAGAGTAATACGCAGAAAATTTTGTGGTGTTCCAGTCTCTGAGGCTATTACTGGAAAAATAAAATCCTAAATGTCAGAACAAATTAGATCTGGATAAATCAGTTCGTGAAGTACCTCCTACCCCACTTTAATGAGCTGGTGATCCATAGTCTTTGTTTCAGTTGATACTACTAATGGGTAAATGTGTAAGGGATGATAATTAGTTGTATAATTAAAGTCACTTAACTAATTTAAACATTTGTATGCGAAAGTTAGTATTTTTTTCAGAAGGCTGTACCCTGACCTCCTGGTCTTTTTGGATGGACACACTACATTTTAATAATACAAGGAGTCCAGCAAACACCATTTCAAATAGATTTTCAGGAGGAGTTTGGGTATGCATGAAAATGTGAATACACGAGTTGTGTGGCAGTGTTTTCCCAGTAATCTTCACAGTGAATCTCTTACTTGAAAACTGCTTAAGTGTATTATCACAGGTGGTTGACTGGATCACTACTGGTTTATTTCTTTTCCTGTTAAATATTTATTTGATCCATTTTCTCCCATCTTGCTCTGCTCATGGCACGGTGAAACACATGCACAGTTCAGCACTTTTTTTCCCAATTTCTTTACTTTAAACTCTGAATGTCATGAACACCTGATATAAACGTTCAGCCGTGTTTACTTTCATTAACACGCTATGGAGAAAGCAGTCAGAATTCTCTCAGAACCTTGCAGTGGACTGCACCTGCAGTCCTGCAACCCTGATATGTCCTCTTCTCACCACGGGGAGCTCCACAGATGTTGGGAATGTGGAATATTGGATCAAAATCTTCCCTTTCTACAAAGCAGATTCCCCTTGCATTAATTAGAAGTTGATGTTTTCTCAATAATGATAATGTAATAGGTATGGTTTGTGGCAATATGCTTCCCTAGCCATGAGTAACACAATGAGAAAATGCCACCACCTCCTTTGCTAGCCCTTCACTGGGTGTGTGCTAGCGTAGCAAAGGCAGGATTGCTACCCTGCCCATGGCACCCTCCAGACTCTCATCTACTTGCTTAGGGGGCTGAGAGTGTTAAGCACATCATACTCAGTTATTCATGCCTTGTTCACTCATGCTTGTTAATGGGCACATAGGCCAAATTAATATGTAGCCTAATGCCACCCCGTAGCAATTGAGTTTTAGATATAATTTTATTCCTCTTGCATTCAGTGTCAGATGTACAACTGACTAGAGACAAATTGGGAAAACATGCAGGTCTTTAATAAAAAGAGACTTATTTAACCTAACCGTGAGAGGAGATGCATGAGTAAGAAGTGGAGACCCCCTCTTCACTTCTGCTCCCTAAGTTCAGACGGGGCATGGATCAAGAACATGACAGGAAGATGCAAGTAAACCGAGCCGGGTGAATTGCAGCTTAGGGCATCTTAATGCCATTTGTGAATTCAGGTTATATTTGCTAAATAGGTTTGGCTGAAAAAACGTGAGGTCAGGGAAACCATGTTCAAAAAACCAGATGATGACATTCCCTTTTTATCTTTATCTTTTTATTTCTCTGATTAGAGCACTCTTACCCAGGATATGGTTCAGTTTTAACCTGTGCCTCAGTTGCTTTTCCCCTATATCTCTCCCCTAACAAAGAATATCCCTACCATGTTGTGAGATGTTCCATAGGCAATCAGATAGGAAGCTCTTAATGGGTCTTGCTGACACAGGATGCCTGTTTCACTTTCTGTAAAATACTGAACGAGTCCCTGAGATGGAGTGAGGGGTGACTCTAGCCTGGTGCCCACAACACACCTGGTTAAGTGGGACAATTAGATTCCTGCCTTCTTTCCAGTGTGCGTTCCCTCAGTTATACAAAGGGGAATCATTTCAATAAGAGGGAGAGGTCCTGAAGCCTCTGAGGTCACTCTCCTGAAAGGTGGAAGATGTAGAGACAAAACCCTTGAGGTAGAAGAAGGAACTGAATGAGAGTCTCCTGTCCCATGGGCAAACGCTGTTGAATAAAACATTGAGCTGTTATCCATTGAGCTGGATAAAATTCTGCCATTACTACCTCCTTCTCAAGCCCTTTGTTTTCTTACATACGCCTGCAACAAATATTTCCCCCCACAGTGACTGGAGCATTTACACGTATCCTCCAGCCATCTTGAAATGCTTCAGGTTTGTTTTAGTTTCAATCGTAATTGATTTTTTTTTAGATTTTTTTTTTTTGATTCAGTCAAATTGGGGGAAGGAGAGGGGATCAGTTATTCACACAACCTCAACAAAAAGCATTACATTATGATGACAAATGTTTGCTGTCAGATCAATAGGATTGAGGGGAGGACATTGTTACCTGATAATTCCTGTGGATTCAATTGTAAAAAACCCACAAAAAATAAATTTCTAAATTATATGTCACATGGAGTATAAGGTGAAAGTCAAGGGGCTGGATTACTCCTTTTGTGCTCCTTTGTCACCAGTGGACTTCCACTAATTTCCAAGACCAAAGTGTTTTTGTTTTTCCTTATTTCAATTTAAACTTGTCATACCATTCCCATCTAAAAGGCAATGGAATAGTCTTCTGCTGTCCCTAACTAATATGTAAAATAACGCTGCAGCTAACGCAGGGACATAACACTTAGCAGAGCACAAGCATTTTTAAAGCTAGGGACAGACATTACATATAAACTAGTTTAAGTGATCAGAAACTGGTTTAAACCTGTAACTGAGCAGATGTTCAGTGCACATAAACTGCTTTGAAAATGGCTGAAACCAGTTTGAGATAAACCTGGTTGAATGTAGTATCAGACTTAACTGATTTGGCTCAAACCGGTTTATGCAATGTCTGTCCCAGATACCTTGCTGGTTTATGATAAACCAGATTCCCCCAGCATCGCAGTATGCTCTCTGGGCTGGGTGGGCATCTCTGCTCCACAGCAGGGCTGACCCCTCCCCTCTGCTCCCTGGCTGGAGATCCCTCAGAGACTGCAGATACAGCAGGGTCTGCCTGGCTTCTCCCTGCCTTACAGCCCCCTCGTTGCTTGCTGGACAACCAGGGATCCCCCCTTCCCTCCCTCCCATCTCCCACAGCACAGACCCCAGGCATGCAGTATGCTAGCTAATATTGAGAGGGGGGTGGGTGCGTGCACGCGCACGTGTGTGTGTGTGTGTGTATGCGCACACGAGTATCTCCAATTTCACTGGGACAGGCAGACAGCAGTGACCTCTTGGGGTTTTTTGGAACTAATCAACAGGTCAGCCAGTAAGCTGTTTAAGAAGAGTTTGAATTAATGGAGAGAAGCTGTTGTTTTGCTGATGAGGTCATAAACACTGTTATCAGCTCCCTACTGGCTTGCTTGCCTGTCAGATTTGCTGCAGACAATATAAAGAAACAGGGAGGGAGATTGAAAAGTTCTTTATCATCAACAGATGAAGGCACTGCACATCCTCCCTGACCACAGAGTGCCAGCCAGGAGCTGGGGTCTGTCAACACTCCCTTGAACAGCGAGCAAGGAAAAGCCTGGGATGGTGTAAGCAGACCTCCCTACTCAAATTATCTTGCTGGGTCCTGGCCACACCCCACCTCCACCGCGATTTAGCATTAGGGGCATGCAAATTGAGCTCTATTCAGTTCAGATTTGGCCTGAATCAGGGACAGTAATTCAATTCGGCTGTAAGTTGTTTAAGAGTAGGTTCAGGCTGGACATTAGAAGATGCTAATTCACAGTCAGGGTGAATAGGATCTGAAACGAACTTCAAAGGGAAGTGGTGCTGGCTCCTACCCTGGGGGTCTTTAAGAAGAGGCTTGACAATTACCTAGCTGGGGTCATATGAGCCCAGTATTCTCTCGTGCCCAGGGCAGGGGGGCAGGCTTGATGATCGACTTAGGTCCCTTCCAACACTACATCTATGAATCTATGATTCGTTAATTCAGATCACTGTCCCTGATTTGATCTGACTGAATCTGAAGATTTTATGCTGATTCAGAGAATCAGCAATTTGAACATAGACACAGCTTTAAAAGTTTATTCTACATACCTTGAGGTAGCAGGCACAGCTTCTGAATGCTGTGATGCTGGGGAACATGGAGTGTCCCACAGGAATTTGGGGGGGGGGCGTTCCATGTGCTTGGCAGTGAACCTGGAAGTGAATTGGAAGCACTTCTGGATCACTTCCAGGTCTGCCATGGAGCATACTGGGGGCCCCCCCTATACCTCCCTGGCTCAGCAATTGGCTGCAGGGAAATCCCTGGTGCCCCCCCCAGACCCAGGAGGCATAAGCCAGTAAGCTAGAGAAATGTGAAGAGGTCCCCCTGCATGCTCCCCAGCGGACCTGGGAGTGGACTGGAGGTGCCTCTGGTCCACTACTGGGTCTGCTGCCAAGTGCACTGAGGAGCCCTGCGCGCTCCTGTGGGATGCTGCGTGTACCCCAGCATTGCGGCACTCATGAGCCCCTGCTATCTAGAGGTTTGTAGAAACAACTTTCAAAGCTGTTTCTGTGTCCTAATCTCTCTAAATTGATTCAGAGTGTTCTGATTCGAGTTGGAGAGATTAAAGAGTTCTTTGATTCTATTTACATTCGGAGATTCAGCCACTGAATTGGGCCAAATCTCTGCCAAATTGAATCGGAGACCGAAGCTTCGCACAGCCCTATCTAGCATCCCCCAGCTTCTAGCCTAAGCCACTGCAGGCATGCGCCTGAATTTCCTCAGTCGAGAGAGAATTTCTGTCCAGTTTCAAACTGGTTCACCCTAGCCAGGTTAGACTAACCTGCAAAGATTGAATCAATTCAGGATTAGGCTTTTTTGAATGTCTGTCCCTAGCCTAAAAGAGCATTTGTAATAGTGAGAGTATGCTGCAGTTTTTATTACGTAAAGGGAAGCAAAACAAATAATGCTATTAAAAACCCTTCATGGATTAGATACTTCATGGCCTTATTCAGCAGCTGTTTTGCACACACTTCAAAGCAAACTCTGTGCGAAGAGCAGATGCAGCACTGGTCATGGTGGGAACTCTCCCTAGCTTCTACAAATTTATTTCAAAGCTACCAAAAGAGGACTAAAACGGCAAGCATGCATGCATGGCAGATTCCTTTTACATATCCTACACAGCAGCAGCGTGGGTTGTATAACCCTGATTTGAATCTCTGTTTAGATCAGCAAGCAGGAAACTTTGATTAAATCATGCATTTTAATTGTGTTGTGCATTTGTACTTTCTAGTTAAATTTTCCTTTAAAAAAAGGGTTGATTCAGATGGTTGGTATCCATTAAAACATGTTGTTTTGCAAGTAAATACAGATTTTACACTAAATTTACTTTTGATTAACCAAGGATCTAACCACGTAAAGATAAACTTAACATACTTTTACTTAGCTTTTTAATCTGTACAGCTTTATTATGTTGAAAAATGGTGAATGATGCATTCCTTATTAACTAGAAGACAATGACATTTTGTCTTAAACTTGTAATTTGTATCTAGCTCCATTTGGGTGGAAATTGGAAGTCCATTAAAATGCATAAAGGCAACATTTAAAAACCTTTTAATTAAGATTTTACACAAGAGAGATGTTAATTGAAAACATAGTTTCCCTTTAAAACTGACTTATTAAGAAGAGGAAGTGGTATCTCTAATTAGTGAATTAGCCCAATTGGTTCTGTTCACTGTCTTTCACAATTTAAAAGAGAATTTATCCTCTTACCTTTATTGTTGTTCATTGATTAGAAGAAGCAAATAAACTGTCTTGTTTTTTTCAACTATCAGTTTGTATCGTACTTTGACTTGAACCAGTCATTCTGTAGAATTAGTTAAATATATCAAACTGAGGACAGTTATTTTCTCTGCACCTGTAGAACAGGCTACCTCTTTGAAAAGCAGAGCAAACACAAACAAATTCAAGGGCTGTATCTTAAACCTTCCACCAGTTCAGCAGTGTGACTTTCTTTAAAACTTTGGCATGAGTATAGCTGCTTGAAGATTTTCTGTTTAAAAGATTATGATAGTTAATGAATCATTTATCATTTAAAATATCTCGTAATTTCATGTGCAGGTCTTTTTTTTGTTTTTTAAAATGAAAATGCAATTAATTTAGATTATTAAAATGTAGATTCTTTACATCTGTTTTTAATCCGTCTTGCACTACAGTTCTTCCCTCATATTTGTCGTCATCTCAGTTTCTTGGTGTACACTGTACAGTAGAATGACACTGTGCAGTAGACTCTCATTGCACGGTAGTATCACTGTGGTATAGTGTAGTGATCCTTGATGATTCATTGGGAGACCAATATAGTACATGAAATTAAATCACTATCCACATTCTCCTTAACAATTTCCTGATTTTGACAATATTGTATAAAACAATCAGGTTTCCTGATTCTCTGAAAGGGCAAAAATCCTGATTGTTTTAGATGAACCAATGGCAAAATCTGCTAAATACAGCAAGCATCTTCCTTGAGCCTTTTATTCTTTTTTTTTTTTTTCCTTATAAAATCATCTCAGAGCTACTATGCCTTCTTCTAATGCCTCACTCTATGATTCCCTGTTTCCTGTTGTCCCTGTTCCTGTTGTTTCCTGCCATTGGCGGGGGGTCAGACTAGATGGCCTGCTCTAGGCCCCTTCTGGCCCTAGGTACTATGATACTACTATGATAGCACGGATAAATTCTGCAATGAGTTATACTGGTCTTTCCTTAATGGATAGTCCCCCTGGTTGCTCATATTAAGTCTATGACCTAATCTCAATAAGTAAGTAAAAGCAACATCAAATTCAGGAAACTAGATATTTTTTGTAGTATTTCTCAAAAGTGTTTTAGCTGCGCTCTTTAGTGAGCAGAGTTTAATATAGCTGACACCTATGGCCCCCTCTACATATGTGAGTAAAGCTGGATCATGCTTTAAATCCCATCATGCCTTATTGCCAATGCAAGGTGGGTACCAATTCCAGGCTCCGTCTGCACTAGCAAGAAGAAGCTCTTGTGGCTGGAAGGTCTTCAGCTAAGGGGGCTCCTGGGACTAGGAGATGCAGCTGCCATGGTCTCCAAACCTCAGGGGTGCGTGAAACCCCAGGGCGGGGAGATAACTGCTGCTGCAGTCTCCCCATTACAGGGGTTTCTCACACCGCTGGGCTAGGAGATCGCAGCCGCGCCCATTGATGGCTGGATCCCAGGACGGGGAGGATGCTGCAGGGACCCATTGGCCATTGCTGTTGCTTTGGTTCTTGGCAGCTGTAGGGTGCTGTTAGGACGCAGAGTCCATAGCTGCTGGGGCTCCCAGTTGCAGGGTAGACCCTGCTATATGTGCAAATTAAATCTTGATAGCAACCAGCTATAAAGTTAGTACACAGTTTTGAGGTCTAACTTTATAGCTGGTTGGAGCTTTTTTATGACGTGATAGATACTTTGCACATATAGCTGGTCTTAAGGTAATTGTGCAGTTAATCCGTTTAATTGTATACTACCTGTAATGGATAGAGGGAGCCTATGTGTCACATTTACTTTGCAATAAATATTTCTGTGTGTCAGAGGAGTGAGTTACAAAGTTTTGGAGAGTAAGAGTGCTCTCCCAGCATGGAGCTCTATGCAGACTGTATTTTGGAGTGACCATTTCCACCACAGGGTATTGGGCTCCACCTCCAGATCTGGAAAATCTGCCTCATTATTTTAATTGGAGCCATTTGGAACTCGGCCACCTACAGGCCTATCGTTGTTTCTGTAACCTGGGCTTTCCTTGCTGTTCATCTTATTTCTGTAAGGAAGATGGAATCATTAACTCTTGTTGGTTGTTTGCATATTGATAGAACCTAGAGACATTTACCAATGTCGGGACCGAATTTTGCTAGGCCCGATCCAAAACCATAGTAGTATACTGCACCTGCTGCAAAGAGTTTACAGTTTAAATAAATAAGGCAAACATTGGGTAGGGAAAAGAAGAATTCCCATTCCCATTTTACAAATGGGAAACTTGGTCCCAGAAAGCTTAAATTCATACAAATATATTGCTTAGCATGTAAGCAATCAGATGATCATTAAATCTATGGGAGTTTTGAAAGCAGTATTGGTCCCTAAAAGACTTTTTCCCCCCTTTCTACATTATTTTAAACCTAATTATATGTAAACATGTGTTTCAAATTATTTGCTTGTTTTCTTTCCAGCTGTGCCTGGTTCTTTAGGCAACTAAGCTCACATGTGATTACTAAAACTAACCCTTATTAAAGCATCCTCTAAAAATGAACTCGATCACAAGACTCAGAAAGTCTACATAGTTTCCATTTTTCATTTCACTGAGATGATGCACACTTGCCCAACACTGTGGAGAATTATACAATGCTGACTAATTAGTCAAACATGAAGCCAGACATAATGGAAACCTTTTGGCCTTAGATTTATCAGCCCAAGTTAAATTAAGAAATCAGTTGCATCTGAGGTTATTTGAGTGCATTTTATTTTTTACTTCATTATAAAAAAAGAAAACATAAAACCTCAACAATTCCCTTGCCTCAGTTCAGCTTGTCCCCTTGCCAATAGAAAACAAATAAGGTAATGACATTCCTTTTATTTCACTCATTAGTTTTTTGGTTTTTATTTGTTTTTGATACAAGTCCATACTTCATTTTATTGGAAGAGTCTGATAATGTAACATTAATGCTTACACAATGTCTTTCACAATTAAATGAAGTATATGTTGAGATTAGTACTTAGACTAAATTACTTCCACTGAGAATTTGCTCGGTGAAGAAGTCCAGTTTTGTTGGCTTGTATTGCAGTTACTTCATGTGGGTCATTATCCATCAGTAACGTATAGATAGTTGAGGAGCATTCATTTATAATCGAAGAAAAGCATGCAGTGCAGAATATGTATTGGCTTTTAGGACAATACAGACTGTGGCTGTTTTTAGCAGCCTTTTAAAAGTGCGTGTTTGATTTTGGTGTTAACTTGTGATTGCTTCACTGACATGAACAGATCTTCTGCTTGCAAATGTCTGTATTCTGTATGCAACAAGTAGTAAGGATGTATATTTTCCATGCATGTTAATTGTATAGAGACTCGGATGCAGTGCATCATGAGATAGTTTTCAGGTAGTCAGACACAATCTACAGCTATGGTAACTTGCAGCAAGAACTCCTTATACTGATATCTGTAAGACCTGGGTTTTGGTCTTGGCTCTGCCTCTTACCTGTTGGATGACCTTTACTTTTCTGCACCTCAGATTCCCAGTCTGTAAACTGGAGGTAATGATACAGATCTCCATTTGTATACTGTTTTGAGTGACTTCGTAGATTTCATAGACATTAGGGCTGGAAGGGACCTTCCTGGACCCAAAGGGCAGGAAGTCAGCTGGGGTCATAGAATCCCAGCAAGATAAGCATCCAGTTTGCTCTTGAAGGTGTTCAGTGTAGGCGCTTGAACCACCTCCTATGGCAGGCTATTCCAGACCTTGGGGGCTCGGACAGTAAAGAAATTCTTCCTTATGTCCAGCCTGAAACAGTTTTGTAGTAGTTTATGACCATTTGACCTAGTCATCATCCCTTGGGGCGCTCTGGTGAACAAACGTTCCCCCAGATACTGGTGGTCACCTGATAAACTTATAGGTGGCCATCAGATCACCCTGAGCCTGCGCTTTTCCAGGCTAAAGAGCCACAGGGCTCTCAGCCTGTCATCGTAGGGTCTGCTTCCCTGTCCTCTGATCATGCGCGTGGCTCTTCTCTGGACTCTTTCAAGCTTCTCCGCATCCTTTTTGAATTGTGGAGCCGAAAACTGGACGCAGTACTCCAGCTGTGGCCTCACTAAGGCCAAGTACAATGGGAGTCCTGGGGTTTGCTTGAGAAGCATCTATGGATGCAAGCCAGAGTTTTGGTCGCTTTACTAGCCACAGCATCACACTGCAGGCTCGTGTTCATCTTGTGGTCAATGATGACCCCCAAGTCTCTTTCTTTCATAGCGCTAGCCAACATAACACTGCCGAGTCTATAAGGATGCTGTGGGTTTTTCTTCCCAAGATGGAGAACCTTACATTTATCAATGTTGAACACCATCAGATTCTTGTCCGCCCACTTGCTGAGCCTGTCCAGGTCAGCCTGGATCACCCACCCATCTTCTGGTGTGGATGCTTTACCCCAAAGTTTGGTGTCATCGGCGAACTTGGCCAGTCCACTTCTGACTCCAGTGTCCACATCATTAATGAAGATGTTGAACCATATGGGTCCAAGGACAGAGCTTTGGGGGACCCCACTGGTCACAGGACACCATGATGAGTGACTTCCATCAATTACTACCCTCTGGGTCCAATCATGAAGTCAATTTTCCAGCCAGTGGATCGTGGAGGACCCAAGGCGACAATTGGCCAGTTTCTCCAAGAGGCGATCATGGAACACTAGATGGAAGGCTTTTTTGAAGTCAAGATATATGACATCAATCTCTTCTCCCTTGTCCAGGTGATAGGTCACCTGGTCATAGAAGGAAATCAAGCAAGACCTACCCGCAGCAAACCCGTGCTGGCTATCCCTTAAGATGTTGGTGTCGGCCGGTCCTTTAAGGATGCTCTCTTTAATAAACTTTTCTAAGATCTTCCTTGGGATAGAAGTCAGGCTAATGGGCCTATAGTTAGCCGGATCCACTTTTCTCCCTTTCTTGAAGAGAGGTGCCACATTGGCCTGCTTCCTGTCTTCGGGCACTACACCAGAGTGCCAAGAGTTTTCAAAGATCTGTACTAGAGGCTGGGCTATGATGCTCACCAGTTCCCTGAGTGGAGTGGGGTGAAGATTGTCAGGGCCGGCTGACTTGAAGGTATCCAGCTTCTCAAGATGTTCCTTCACGAAGTCAGCATTAATGGAAGGCAGGGGATCACCCTCACCTGGACTTCCCAGTCCCATAGCGGGCATGGGCATCCCGTGGGACTGATGAAAGACCAACACAAAGTATCTATTTAATAGGCTGGCTTTTTCCTGGGCATCAGTTGTCAGTTGCCCATCTGGTTCAGCAGGGGTCCAGTGTTGCCCCTACTTTTCCTCCGGCTCCCCACAGATCTATAAAAGGACTTTTTATTGTTCTTGATGCTCAAAGCTAGTTGGAGTTCAGTTGCAGCCTTGGTTTTCCTGGTATGCTCCCTACAGGACCGAACCAGTGCAGAATAATCCTCCTTGGAGGTGACTCCCATCCTCCATCCTTTGTAGGCCTTTCTTTTTAGCCTCAGGAGGTCTGCTAGGTCCCTGGAGAGC
>JAGPOW010003364.1:15177373-15190840 GCA_030014935.1 Caiman crocodilus
ATCCTCCTTGGAGGTGACTCCCATCCTCCATCCTTTGTAGGCCTTTCTTTTTAGCCTCAGGAGGTCTGCTAGGTCCCTGGAGAGCCAGGGAGGCTGCTGCGCCCTCTTGCTGCCTTTCCTCCAAGATGGAACAGACTTAGTTTGTGCATTGAGGATCACTCCCTTGAGGAGCAGCCACTTTCTTGAACTCCCCTCTCCCTGTGGTCTTGGTCCCTTAGGGCCTCACTGATGAGCCTCCTGAGCTTGTCAAAGTTGGCTTTCCTGAAGTCAAGGACTTCCGTGTTGCTGACTGACTTGCCAGCTTTTCAGCAGATGGTGAAGGTGATCGGCTCATGGTCACTGTCCCCCAGCTTCCCATCAATCACTAGGTCGCTGACTAGGTCATCCCCAGTAGCCAGTACCAGGTCTCCGTTATCCCTATGACATCATAATTATTTGCACTGAGCAGGAGGATGAGCTCCTCCTGCTTATTCCCCAAGCTCCTGGCATTTGTGTACGGGCAGGCAAGTGTCCTCTAGGGGGCTCCTTCCTTGCCCACATATTTTACCAGGGCTGGGGCAGGGGCAGGCTCCCTTAAGTGCCTTGATCCGCTGGCTTTGCAAGATTGCTCAGCGGGCCAGCAATAGCAGTAGCCCCCCTACCCCCCAGCAGGCTTAGTTTAAAGCCTGGTGGAGCAGGTCAGCCAGTCTGGCTGAGAAGAGCCTCCTCCCTAGGAGGTGGAAGCCATCTCTTCCCAGCAGCTCACTGCCTCTCTCAGGGACTTCGATCAAATGTGCTGTACAAGAGCCAGACATGATTACTGTAGTGTAGTAAACAGGATACATGTAGATCTGTGCTTTCTGCTGGAGAAAATTAAGGTCCTAGAACTGTTAGGCTGTGTTTCATAGGACCCATTGTGTTAGCAGCCAAAGAAGACTCTGAAGACCTGTGCCTCGTGTACTAGGGACCTGTAATTTTTCAAGGATCTGAATAGTATTCTTGCTGAGGGGCTGAATTGCCATGGCTTCCTGTGTAGCAGCAACTGTGAAGCCACCCATGGCTGGCACTTCTGTTTTTCGTTTATTTTGCATTAGTTAATTGGGATGAGTAGTCATGTTATATCTTTACCCACAAACAAACATTGCCACATTAAACAGTCACTTAGCATTTTACTTTTTCAAAAGATTTGACCTCGGTTTTCCCTTTATTTTATGATTAATTTAAAATCAGAAAATAAGTCTAATGGCATTGACAGAAATTGAACGTTATGGCAGATGCAGTTGTCCTCACACTCATCTTCCACCATTACAGTTTAGTGTTGGCCCAAGGCTGTCTCTGCTCCCCCTTGCTTGAGAGAGAACCCAAACTGAATAACAGGAACTGAAACTTGCACCAAATACCATGGCTGAAACCACAAAGCCACAAGGCAATAGTTGTCTCACTGTGCTCTTTCCACACATAGCCTAAGCCAGTTCATGTGTCTTCTGGAATGAGAAGGCAATCTAGTCATGGGTTGGGAAGTACCTTTTATTTTTCCTTTTGAATTAAAACATAAGTGAGAATGCGTCTTAAAACATCCTATAGAATATTTGAGGAATACATTTAAAATTAAAAAAAATAGAGTCCATCTATTCTGCATCACAGATCAACTGCATGTTGCACAGGACCTCGGTAGCTCTACGTCATGTATGTGGTCAGTTTGATTCAGTGGAAAATAGCCATGCCAAATACCGGCACTCTCATCATTCAGGAATTGTTTGTAATGGGGGGTTTGAAGGAATAATTTAAGCATCACAGGTTAACAAAAAAAAAAACCCCATTCTTCTGGTAGCCGTTTTCCAGAGAGGGTTTGAGACATCCATTTTTCATAGCCTCTTCACGTATTTTAAACACTCTTACCAATTCGTGTTTTTCTGTCATGGGTGAAAGGGGTTCTTGGCTGCAGAGGGAAATAAAACAATGCCATTATAATAAACAGCATACTCACAAGTTTTGCTGAATAGATCTTAGCCCTGACCCCACACCATATTTCCTATTGGAATGCTGTAAAACAAAAGTGTTGGTATTTATTGGAGTGTTTAGTGCAGTGCGCGCCATTGTATGGCTGTTTCTTCAGGCAGATTGTAACATGAAACTTGGGTTGATCTAAAGCTCACCTTCATTTTTGGATACGTAGGCTGGATTGAAAGTTCTGTTTCTCTTAATTTTGGTTTTTCCCTTCGGTAAGGACTAAAGACCTGCATTTTCTTTGGAGCTATGTTACTAATTTTGTTTTTAATATTGCATTATAATTCTACATGCTTCTAATATTTGATACTTGTATTATTTTCCTATTAAGATATTTAAGGGATTTCTTTATCTTGTGGTGCTTCTCCCATGGCTGTATCCTGCAGTTCACAGCATCTGGCAGTCTGTGTCTGTGGTCTATATGAGTTCAGCGGTTTATCTATATGCTCTCCATTGCAAACTTTCATGCAAGCACTACTACCTCCTCCTGCATTTTGCTTAACATGGTCAGTGCTTAGAACATTGTGAACATGACCTTTACATAGAAAATAAGCCATAATAATTTCAAGAGCAAAGCTGATATTAATGCAACACTTTCTAATGTGTTATGATATTATACTAGTCATCTATGTATTACAGAAGATGTTGCTTTCAGGGAGGAAGCAAAGATGTGTTCACCTTTTAGCGCAGGTAACAAACATATCACTTCTAGATTATTTGAAATCATTTGCAAATTGTGATCCATGGAGAAGATGTGAATACATTCTCCTGTAACTTTATTTAGCTTATACCCTTGGCAGAGGGGTCTCAGATGTCAAGGAGCAGGAGGGGGCATATACTTGTAAGAGCAGAAAGTGTATTCTTCTCTTTTTTAATTGTTGAATTGATATCCTAAAATAGACACTAATCAATTAGCTTTAGTTTCTTGGTATCTGCGGACGAAAATAACAGTAGTGAAAACGATCGTGTTTCAAACACCTGAGCTGTCTATTTAAAATGTTTTACATGGGTATTTCGTGCCATGTTGTCAGCTCGTGTCAACTGTCCATGAGTTTTAGTTTTAGTGGAGCTTATGCCACTCATAACTAATGATCAAGTTAAAATAATTTAAATTCAAGGATCTTTCACATTTCTACCTGTTTGGCATATCGTTGAACATGGACGCACACACACATGCATGCACGCACACACACTAAAAGCTCTGTTATCTGGCATCCCCCACGAATGGGGGATGCCAGTTGATCTAATATTGCGGTTAATCAAATGTGCACCGTCCCCGGCATCAGTGTGCCGGGGGACAGGGAGCGGGGCCCTGTGCAGGCTGCTTTGCCCTGGGCCGTGGGCTGAAGAAGTGGCAAGAACTCCGTTCACAGCAGCAGCAAAACCCAGAAGTGGTACTTCCGGTTTCGCTTTTGCCACGTCCCTCGTATGCTGGTTAATAAGAGTTTTCTGGCTAATAAAGTGTGGGTTAACACAGTTTTTGCTGTATATGGGTTTCAGCCTGTTCACATGGACTTTAATAAACTGAGAGCCATCCTTCAATTACCAGTGGTTTTGCCATCAAACGTATTAGTCTTCTTTGATGGGGCTACAGTAGAGGTCTGTTTTGTGAGCTGGGCCGCATTTCGTATAAGCCATGGTTGCAATTAGAATCATGCTCTTGAAATTCTCTCTGGAGTTTGCTTCGCTTGTCTGCTTTTTGCAGCCAGCCACCAGCTTTTTGTTATGTATTTTGTATAGAGTACGACTTGAAGTTGTAAACCCTGATTGGGGCCTCTTCATGTCACTACCCTGAAAATAATTTGTTTTTCCGCATTGCTGTTTTCCCATACTATGATTTCAGCTATAAGATTCATTTGATGCTTCCCTCAGTGCACCTACATCCATGAGACTGAATGTGTTGTTTTTAAAATATGAACATACTAATAATAACTATCAGTCATCAAATTAGATCCTGTGTCCAATGATCCTTCATTTCAAGTGTCTGCTTATATTTGGAACTCCATCAAATACCATCAATGAGTTGACCATCACTTTGTTTTATTTTTAATCATTTCCTCTTGTTTTCCTGCATCCGTGTCTTGGTTTTTCCTTTTCTTTTTATACTAAGATAAAGATGTTTTTGGTTTTTATAAGGATTCTTTTGGTGCTGTATGCCTTCGTTCTGTTTGTCTTCCCTGAGTAAGCCTGTGGAGTACTTTCTGTGAGCACAAAGTCATCTTTGTTATCTTGTCCAAATCAAGCTTTTAATAGTCATTTATTTTTTTCTTTATTGGAAAAGGGAAGATTGCAGTGTCTGAGAGTAACTGAGTATATAGAAAATCAAATATCTGAGAGTAACTGTGGAAGATCTAGCTTAACTCCTTCGAGAACAAGACACTGGTCTATTGCCTGAAGCTTGAGTGTGTGCAGTTAGTAATAATGTAGTAATATCCAAAGGCTTGTAAAATTTACCATGTCTTAATCAGATTTACCATCTTTTATCAGATCATTGTTCTATCAAGTCCATGATTCTCTCTCTGGCAGTTTATGTCCATTATTTCTTGTCTTCCCCTGAGGTGCCTTGGTGAACAGATGTTTTGCCAGTCCCTGGTGTTTTCCCCTTATATACTTATAGGCTTCCACCAAGTTCCCCCTAAGTCTTCTCTTATCCAAGCTAAACAGTCCCATGTCTGTCAGCCTCTCCTTGTATGGCCTGTTCTCCAGAACTCTAATCATTCATGTGGCCTTCCTTTGGACTCTGTCAAGTTTTTCCATGTCCTTTTTGAAGTGTGGCACCTAGAACTGGACGCAGTACTCCAGCTGCAGTCTTACCAATGCTGAGTAAAGCGGGAGAATGACATCCATAGCCTTGCTTGAGATGCATTGGTTGATGCATGCCAGTGTATTGTTCACCCGGCGGGCTATAGCATTACACTGGTATCTCATATTCATTCTGTGGTTGATCATGACCCCCAGGTCTCTTTCAGTTGTGGTTCTAGCTAGTGTAGCACTGCCAGGCCTGTAAATATGTTGTGGATTATTTCTCCTCAGATAGAGGACTTCACATTTCTCGGTGCTAAACATCATCAGTTTATGATCTGCTTACCTTACAAGCCTGTCCAGATCGGCCTGTATCCTTTGCCTGTCCTCCA
The DNA here is from genome assembly GCA_030014935.1 of Caiman crocodilus. Classification (NCBI taxonomy): domain Eukaryota; kingdom Metazoa; phylum Chordata; order Crocodylia; family Alligatoridae; genus Caiman; species Caiman crocodilus. Next base: position 15,182,494 of record JAGPOW010003364.1, read on the forward strand.
GCGTGACTGCACTCTCCAATAACTTGGTGTCTTCTGCAGACTTTGCCAGTATACTTTTCAGACTTGTATCCAAATCATCGATGAATATGTTGAAAAGTAGTGGTCTGAGTACTGAATCCTGGGGGCTATCACTGGTCACCTTTTTCCATGTCAACTCAGTTCCAGAGAAAGGTAGAAAACCCTATTCATGCATCATCCTTCTAGGTGTTATATATCTTTTACTTTACAAGAGGGCTATTACCTTGCCATGAAGCAAACTCCAGTTCTTCAGATGATCATTGTGTAAATACTGTTTCCTTGTCATTCGTATCATCTTGGGAATTAGGGTATTTGGAGGACATGCTGTCAGGAAGATATTCTGCAGAAGCATGTCTTCAGCCTCATACCATGCTATAACTCCCCTGCTCATTAAAATCCTGGCTGTAAGTTTTCTAGGGTCTAGGAATCAAACTGAGAGAAAAAGTTATAGAATTAGGTTTAGCAGTCCAGCAAGAATCAAATCCACCGAAGAAAGAATGGAAAAAAAGTAATAAAGTATGGGCTGTATCTGATTATCAGGCTATAAACCTTAGCATGCAATGTTTAAACACAGAGGGCCACGTTTTCAGAAAGCCTGCAGCTATTGTGTAAAAATGGGGTTGAGCCAAAATCCCAGATTGGAAACCCCGTGAAGATCACAAAGTCTAGATCGGCATCTGAACTTCATGGCTCAGGTCCATCTCAAACACTGCAAGTGCAGAAAAGAGATTTGAAAGCTCACAGTAGCAAATAATGCAAAAAGAGGGATGCACATATATAAATACTCTTTGGATGTTAAAGAAGCAAGTTGTGGCTGTGTGAACTGTTGCCTCTTTCGCCATTATGGGATGGTTTTAGAGCTTGTTTGAAAATTTGTAACAAAGCAGTGTGCAGGATATATTAATGATATTGTTCACTATGGCTTGAACTGCCAGTTACCATTGTGCTCTTTCACTCTACCCAGATAATTTCTCTTTTGAACAGTAGTATTTCTCTTTGCTCTGATTTGCCTTAGCAGCAGTGTCAGGCAGTAGCAGCTGATATCAGGAGTCTTGATTTGTATTATGGTTCACCTTTTCAGAGGACAGATGGCTTATTATAAGCTTAAGCAGTGCTACATTTTCAATCTGAACTGTAATGAATAAATTCCAATAAATTATTAGTTAAATCCAGGTCCAAAAAGTTTTGTGGGGTTGACTTCAGTAAACGTTCTGCTCGCTTGTTTGTTTTCTTTGCAGCTGCTCTGATGTGAATGATACCAGCGCCTTATTATCAGCAGTGCTGCAGCTGAAAAATGGGCACTGTATTTGCACTGTGTCTGGGTGAGGAATAGTTTAGTTTAAAGCAAAAATAAACTAACACACAATAATCAATTTAGTGCCAAAGTTGGCAAGTGATTTAAACTGTTCCAGCATTAGAGACATGTTGACATTACTTTCGCCTCAAATTGCTCTTCAATATAACGTTACAAGGGGTGATAATATTCTGAAAATCTTTTTTTATTAATCAGCATATAATTGCCAGCAACAGCTTTAAAGGTGTTTTGTATACGTCTTAAAGTGAGAACTGAGCATGTATCTTTTGGAAAGTATCTTTTTATTTTAATATGATAAGATAAACTCCAGCAACATGGCATGTGGGTGGGTCTCTTTACCAAAAAGAAGCAGTATATTGTTCAAGCTATGCAAAAGCAAATGTGAGTGCCAATTAAAACAAGCTGTCTGTGAGCTCTGTCATAATATCTTTTGATGCAAACAATACTCTGACTCACACCCTGTGTCAGTTGCTTGGGTTTCATGGGGTTTTAAGTCAGAACGAGATTTAGCCCATGAGGTGTTATGTGAGACATCTTCGTTGCAAAATGAAATGCTGACATTCCAGAATATGACCATACCATGGGCTCTGTGCATGCCCAAGGGTCATGTCACCAATTATCAACTTAATTGGCATGTAGCACTGTAGAACATGCTTATATTTTTGGTATGCTGGTTGATGTTAAAAGCTGAGATAGTTCTATTAGTTGTTTGAATGGCATGTTCATCCTGTCCTTTTATTGCCAACCTCACTGGAAGAATTTGTGGGCTTTTTCAGTTACAAAACTCCCCAGATTCTTGAAAGCAACTCCTTTCCTGCTTACATGTGCACAAAATTGTTTTTCCATAAAACTAAAAAGTGTTTTTCCATAAAACTAAAAAAAAAAATGCTTGACCTTGTTTAACTTGATTTAACCTAATCAAATGAACCGGGAATTGGTCTCCTTGGGAGTTTTCAAAACCTGGCTAAACAAAGCTTTGGCTGGGATGATCTAGTTGGGGCTGGTTCTGCTTTGAGCAGGTGGGTTGGACTAGATGATCTTGTGAGGTCCCTTCGAACTCGAACTTTCTCTGATCCTATCCCCATCATATTTTGTTACAATGGCTAAAATAAATTGTACAAACTTGTTTAGTTTGTTATGTTTACCTGTGTAGCCACTTGCCTAATGATGACTTTCTCCCACTGCCCCGTTCCCATCCTCATCCTGCTCCCAAATCTTGACTGTTAACTTGACAGTGCTAAATTGTAGCTTGGGGAAAAGCCCACATAGCTGAGAGGGGAGGAATTAAATTCTGCCCTCCTTAAATCCTATGCAGGCTACCCAGGCAGCAGGCAGACAGAGAGGAGCTTGATTCCTAGTTCTGTCCTCCCAGTTCACTGGCCATCACTGTTGGTCTTAAAGGCCATGATGCAGGGAAACAATTGTGTCTCTAAGAGGCACCTGTGAATTGCAGCTCCTCACAGAGTTGTGCCTGGCCTGGTGCAATTTATGAACCACTCCATTTCCCATGGCAATACCTCAACGCACAGTCTAGCCCTTGGTTATTAAGGATAATGTGCCTATCACATCAGACAGCTTTCTTATAACTGAAAAGTAAATAGCTAATTCTCTCTTCAGTCCAATTATCTTTGTACAGTATTAATCCTTGAAGCATTTTATGAAGTTTGTGCTGCTGTCCACAGATGTTTGTGGGGTTTTTTTACCTAGTAAGGATAAAATCATTCTCAAAATACAAATCTTTGACTGCAATAAGTGCTCTAGGTCTTAGTTTCTATAGAGACATTTTTTCCAAGCTACCTCAAATGAGTCCCAACTAACATATATTCTAGATTTTCCTGTACATTTAATGCTAGTATAGCTTTATCTTGTTCAACTGCAAATAGGCTGCTGCTATGCTATACCACTAAAGAAAAAAACCTGATTAAATTGGTTGATGGAATTGCCAGAATTACCAATATTGTCCCCACTGAAAAAATGTAGGGAGAGACGGCCCAGTTTAGTGAATCCATTCATATGTAAATAACAGATTTATTTCCATCCCATGTAAATAAAATATCCAGAATGTATTATCCATCTGTTGCATGGTTTGTGGCCTAAGTAAAAAAATATTTTCTCTGTTACTAGTAGGTAAGTGCTGAGGAGATGGAAACCACCAGTGTTCATTACTGGTCAAAACATATCTATGGCAAATTGCTCCCACTTTTTCCTTTGTCCTCTGTCTCTTTTTTTTTTCTTCTTCCATTTGTCGTTTTTGTTTCATTTTTTTTAATTTACTCTCTTAATTTATTTCCCTTTTGTGTGCTTTTTGCTTTCAGTCTCTCTTTCATTCCATTTTTTCTCTTGCTCCCCTCTCAGTTTTCTCATTTACTGTAGTGACTTGTTCTTTAAAGTGAGATGTCAATGGGTTGGATATCTTTTGATGAGGCATCACCACAGGTATTCCTGTGGCGCTCATCTATACCAGAAATAAAGCTTGGTCATAATCATAGAGGTATAGAGAAATAGGGCTGGAAGGGGCTTCCAGAGGTCATCTAGTCCAGCCTATGGCTGAGGCAGGATCATCCCTATCCATACCATCCTATACAATCCATAATCTAAACTCTCCATAAGATTGCCATTAACTGTAATGTGACACAGATCTAACACTGTAACCTGCCACAAGTAGAGGAACCACTTCACAAAGTAGGGGAACCATAGCAGCCAATGTCCTGCTTCTATGAAATGTTGTCGATTTATAAGCTCAAGGGATCCCAGAGAAGAGGACCACTTTCTCTGCCCAACCCCTCCCCTTATAGAGGAAGGCAAAAAGCCCCTACAGTTCATACCAATCTAACCATGGGAGGAAATTCCTTTCTGACCTCAAAATGGTGAATGATCTGACCCTGATTGCAGGTGCAAGACCCTCTAGCCAGGAACGTAGCAGGAAAATCGATATACCCTAGTTAAAGTCCCCAGCCTGAGCTGTAGCTAACACTCAATGCCTCTGGGGAGGCTTAAAAATACCCTGATATATGTAGCAGGGGGAAAAAAGATAAGGGAGCAACCAGTAAAGCCCAGAAGCCTGGGAAATATCCATTTTAGAAAATAGACATAGCTGAACCAAGATCATCCCTGACCAGTAGCTGTCCAACCTCTTCTTGAACACGTTCAGTGATGGAGCGTCCACACCTTCCCTAGGCAGTCTATTCCATTGCCTCACTATTTTAACAGTAAAAACATTTTTCCAGTTATCTAATCTAAATTTATTTTGCTGAAACTTCAAGCCATTGGTCTGTGTCCTCCTCTGCAGCAAAAGCGAAAAGGTGATTCCCCTCTTTAAGGCAGTCCTTCAGGTATCTGAAGACTGCTATTGTGGCCACCTTTTAAGCACCTTTTCTACAAGCCGAATGTGCCTGGCTCCTTCAACCTCTCCTCATATGACTTATCTTCCCTATGGTCATGTCTGTATGAGCTGCTCCAAGATAAAAGAATTGTATGGGGAAGAAAAGCAGCTTCCCCTGCTATATTACCCGCAGATGTAGGGTGCAGTAAGTCAGGACTGCACTACCATTTTGGTCTCTGTTACCTACTCTCCATCATTAGGTTAGCCAAAGGCTTGTGCACGAGTTGTTTAACAGTAACCTCCACACAGCCCCATTCAGTGCTTCTTTTTTCACTTAGACCACTGAAAATCAGAGGCAAATCTGTTGAAATCAGTAGAATTAGCATCCAAGCTAGTGTAAACATCAGAATTTGACTTGTTTATTCTAAAAGCTTGCGTAATGTCTGGTTTATGAATCTATCGACTTCTTTAACCTGGGAGGAGCTGAGGTGAAACGCACATGCCACATGAATTTCTCTCCTTGACTTTTCCAGGACGAATTTTGGACTTGAAAACTGGAACGGTAAAGAAGGAGGGTCAGCAGTCTTCAATGAGAATGTGCATGGGGTCGAGGCGTTCTTTCATTTGCAGGATGAGGTATGAGGTTCTCTGTATTGCTGGAGTGATTTTTGCTCTTTCTCTCAGCTCTACTTTTTGGCCAAGTGTGCAATAAGTATGAACTTTTTAAAAATGTGGTATGTACTAAAAAATACTCTGATTAAACATTTCCAGAATACTTGCTTTAGTAACTAGTGTTAAACTTGGATTTGCCTCTGATTAGTAAGAAAGTCAATAACTCATATCTGTATTGCAGTTATTTTTTACCATTGTGCCATATTGTATAATTGCCTAGAGAACTTCGGGCCATCTTAACCACTGGAATGTAAGATATTGTCTCTTTGAGTTTGGTTATTTAAATCAATATTCTGGAACAAATTAATCAAAAATGGGATGCCAGTGTAGCTCTGTGTGTGTGTGTGTGTGTGTGTGTGTGTGTGTGTGTGTGTGTGTGTGTGTGTGTGTGTGTGTGTGTGTCTCTCTCTCCCCAACACATTAAAAAATGTGTTGAAAATGAGCAAAAATTGAATTACAGATGTAGTCAGCAATGCAAAAATTAACCGACTGTGGTAAAAATTAAACAGATGTCAGCTGGCTAATTCTACAGAAATGAGTAATTGGGAGAGGGTTTTATTTTGCAATGATGTCTGACATGCTCAGAGTAAGTCTATTCATCCTGACTTAAATGAAAAAAATACACAGGCTTTTCTGCAGCCTATTCCAGGCATATTACCTTAGGAAGAGTTGATATAAAAATTATTTCAAGAGATGCATGCAAATGAAAATGTTGAAAGGTAAAATCAATCCCAAGATCAGCCTGCTCATGTAATTAGTATTTGCATAATGTTTTGGACATGGCATTCAGCATAGTTATTAAATCCAAAGGCAGGTGTTTAATGTTCAACCAAATAGGGGGTAAAACTTCTTGAGATGGCTGACTGGAAAGTGTTGTTATAGAAGTTCAGAGCCCTCATATTACAAATATAATGGTTTCTTGCTTTCCTGATGGACCTTATTATGGCTAGCCCTGTATCGACTAAATGACCAAAAGGCATAGGGAACCCCTTTCTGTTTCCTCCCATGCTCTGTGAAGGAGATAATTTGGTCACTGCAGGGACACTCTAGGTCTACTGGTAGTTGAATCCAAACAAGGGATGAGTATCAAACTAGAAGCAGAGGACTAGGATAGGAGACAATTCAGCAAGGAGGGAGGGCATGCTTCATTTCTCCTATGACAATGACAGTTTAAGGTATGAATCCCCCCAGTATCCTAAAAACTCCCTCTCTTAGTACTCTCTACTGCTCAGAGAGATAATTTAGCCCTTAGTTGTAGGATTTAGCAACAGAAGTGCTGTATTTACCTGAATCCATGATAACTGTGAATTTTAGACAACCCCCTAATAATTAGAGTGGAATACTTATAACTTTTGTTATGATTTTCCATGTATAGAATCTAATTGTTGGGGGTCATCTTAAATTTTTGTCCCCCTTTTCTACCCTCCCACCCCCCCATCTCCCCACACTACTACAATGGGGAAGGCAGAGGTAGTGGGGTGAGATCAAGCAGCTTGCCCCCTGCCACCTGCTCCCCTGCAGCTGCAGCAGCTGCCTGCCTTTTCCACCACCTCGTGCTCAATTCCAAGATGAGGATCTCCCCCAACCCATGTTAATGGTGGAAAAGCCCTTGTCTCGGAATTAAGTAAATGCAGTAATGTCTGTACTGGAAATGGACTCCAGTAACACATGCATAACTCACATAACTCTTAGAATGGTTCCTTCTACCAGTAATGTATAACTCTGTCAGATTACTGACAAATTACGTTTTAGTAAAACAATTCAGTTTGAGCTTCATTATTTAGAATGCACCTCTTTGTCCTCTAATCACGATTACTGATCATGTAATGTGGTCTTTGAGCAGACAGACCCAGTCCTAATATCCAGTTTACAATTGTTCCTCAGCTTTTAAAAGCAGGCATCCAAATCCCAGTTATTTACTAACACCCTGATCCTGCAAACACTAATGCATGTGAGTAACTTTATACACGTGAGTAGTCCCATTGTGTTTCTAATTCTAAACCATTTTCATTGTTCCTTTTACTTTCTGGCAGTGACTGGTAAATCTCTTAGTAGGGGCAGAGGGGGATGTTCAGACCCACATCTCAACCAGTCCTCAAATAATGTCAATTTCCCATGTGATTCATTCTTTTGTTGTCTGAGCGTTCTCTTTTCCAATGAAAATACTGTTTTCTCCTTCACAACCATTTACTTGGCTTCAAAGGGACACTAATAGATAGCTATAGAGTTATGCAGTTAAATGTGCAGTTGGATATGCATATAAATATAAGCAGCTGTGAAAATAATTTATAAGCAAGAAGCCGGTTAATATTATTAATAGGCAGTCAGTATGTAGCAAAACCTTTGTTTCATAAAAGTGTCTTGGAATATATGTAACGGTCAAATATTTAGTACAATAATATTGTGTACCAGTATGTATGCCAGCATGCATTTCTGTGAGAGTACAACAATAGTACATAAGTAAGTAGTATATGAATTGTATGTATCTGAAGTAGATATTTTGTATGCCACACTATATCACAGGTAGAGCAGAAGTAGATTGTACAGGTGTACGTTCAAGAGACTAGTGTCTGTTGCACAAGTAACTGGTGAATGCACAAGTTTAGATGACTGTGGTTTCTCTGTGCCAATAGCTCCCCTGGAAGCTGGAATTATTCTGTGTGGGTTTATTGTTAGAGGTCCTAAAGCATGTGTTTTGTTTAGCTTTTGTAGTTGTTTTTAATGTGTTATGGTCCGTTACAGTCTATCTGTGCTTGAAACGAGTGCTGGAATTCTCTGCTTCAGGCTGTCTTTTGTTCTTGTGTTTCTTATCCTTGTATTTCTTTAGCTTCCTCTTTATTTGGGGGCATTCTTTTGTAAGCCAGCAGATTTTCTCTGTATTTCTTTAATTCTTGAATTGGTCTGGGGCATTAAACAGGGGAAAATTAAAAGGGAAGTTATAGTAAATGCGACGTCTCAGACAATACTCCCCCCCCCCCCCAGGTACATACCCGTCCATGCGACCGCCGATATCCAGGGCG
>JAGPOW010003364.1:15190940-15211285 GCA_030014935.1 Caiman crocodilus
CCCCCCCCAAAAAAAAAACCCTTCCAATCGAAAGCAGATATACAGTGCTACTTGACTACATTTTAATAAAGGTTTCTAGGTACATTTGCCCCAAGCATTCCTATTGCTGTACCTTTGTTTGAATCCTTTAAAATTCCAATTTGCTTTTAGGTGTGGAAATGCTCCTTTGGATCACTTACCTCTGAACAGAATAACCACCATGAGGAAAAGATACAGGTGAGCCCATTTCACTTGACACTACAATCTAACACTCAATCAATGAAGTCTCCCAGTTATTCATTTCACTAAAGCTAAATCTTTTAAGTGTTACATGGCCAGAGCTTACAGCTCACAAGTACTGTGAGCTTATGCTAGTAAAGAGTGAGCATAGGGCTAGAAATTCTAGTCCTGGCAATGTCACCGATGTATTCGAGGCGTTGTGTGTGTGTGTGTCAGCTAATGTTTTTCCGTTGATTCACTTCATTTGTACAATAATATTTACTTACCAGTCTCACAGATATGTCTCACGATTAGATAAGAGACATTTTTACAAATAAAATTGGTAGATTTGTGTAAAACAACCAGTACTAATAAAAGTGTCAAGTTCCTTTGGAGGTCAAACATATTACAGTTGTTGTTTCTGGTCCATGTAGGAATGGGCTAGGCCCAGTAAAAGAGGGAGAAGCACAGTATGCTGTCGTCCATTGCACTGGATACATCAAGGCCTGGCCACCAGCAGGTAAAAATTCCTTTAAGGGCAGTGTGCTGGGGACTGACTGCTGTACAACTTAATCTCCTACCTCTAGAGTCTGTTGGCCCCCTTTCTAGTTAAACACTTGGGTCCAGATCCAAAAAGCTACTTAGATGCTTAGGTTCCTAATGAAATCTCTGAGAGTTTGGGTGCCTAAATGCCTCTCCAGGTCTGGCCCTTTAGGCTGGGATATTCAGAGGAAATGAAGGGAATTTGGAGCCCAGGTTCCATGGCAGTTAAGTATCTGATTCCTTAAGCTCATTTGAAAATCCCAGGTTTAGCGCAATGATGATGATCTTAAATGCACAGTGACCCATATTTAAATTTACTTAGCAACTTCCGTTGGCTGCGTCTGTTCAGTTTGTTGTGACAAAACTGCCTGGTCCGTGAGAAGCCTGCGCCCTGTGGAGATTTAAATTTGATGCGTTAGATGAAGGTGAAAAGTAGTTATTTTATGCCTGATCATATGTACTACCCATTGTTTGTAGTTGGTGCACTTCTGCATGAGATTTGACATTAATTTTCTTAAGTTATTGTTAAAAAGTTCAGAGAAGCTGATTTTGATTGTTGCAATAAATCAAATTTAAAACATGGAGCAGTAATTGGCATCCCATTTAAAGTAATTACTCCCCATCCAGCTTCTTTTGAAGAACAGCATTAGCATTTTCGTTGCAATCCAGAATTTGGTCATTATTGTTACACATCCATTATCTCACTGGTATTTTACTACTTTTGCTTTCCACATAAAACTTACATAAATGTTGTTGACAACTGTAAATATTAACTGAAGAGGCATTGCATGAGCAAAATGACAGATTACCTATGAGTATAAAAGTTGAGGCTTCGATTCGAAAGTTTTTGGAGCATAAATAAAAATGACCCGATTTTTCAGAGATAACCATTGAAGCCAGTAAAAGCAGCAAGCATTCCACATCTTTAAAAAAAACTCACAAAAGCTTTTATGTTTAAACTAGCGAATTGCCCATGAAGAATGACGGGGGGACCAGAGCACCACCACCCAGTGCCACTGCTACCGCTGACCACAGCCTCCCCCCGACCCTCCCACCCCGTGACCGCCCCGTGCTGCCACTGCTCCACATCTGGCCATGCGCTGCACCACCCCCACTGCCGCTCTGTGTCTGCCGCTGTGCCGCCCACCTCCCTTCCCCACTTCCCCCACCCCACTCTGCGTCCACCTGGCCCACTCTGGTGGAGCCTTGCCCCACCCATCATTCTTGATGCAGCACTGGCTGGAGCCATGCCCCGCTGAGAGCCATGCCCCTCCAAGAGCATTACAGACACACAGACTAAACCCTTTATATATATATAGAGAGAGAGAGAGAGAGAGAGATTTAGATGTTTAACTTTGGATTTGAAGTTTGAAAGCTTTAGCATCAGTGTAAGCAAATGAGCCCTCATTTAATGTGGAGAACATTACAATCACTACTTTTGAGTATCTCTGTTTTGTAGTGAAGTTTCTGGGAATCAAGTCTATGCATGCTGCTTTGAATTATAAAGAAAAACCCATTTGCGTACTGTAATTCAATATTACTGCTGGGAATATTTACATAGGGGAAAATTCTGTGAACAAAGGGAAGCTAGCTGAGGATCACTCAATCACTGTAAATGACTGGTTTGGCTGACCTTGACTCTTGTAGGAGATGAAGAGGTTGTTTTTAATCTGACAACTTCTGCTGGCATGAATCAAAAGAAGAGTTGTTTTGCCCTTTTGTGGTTAAAGCTTAGTGTACCGCAAACATAATTCAGGTTTACTGCATGGATTAAAAGCATCAAAAGTCCCATTACACTAAAACCATACGTTGCTTGGGCAGATCTTCATATGCAGCTATCCATTTCTTATTGATTCTATGTTGATTTGCATTTTCAAAGATTATATAATAATTTTAATCTTACAATGTTCTTCACACTCTCATATGTACTATATGCATTCAAAAATGAAAGTGATACATCCTTCTGGAATTCAGCAGTTTTCAACAAAACAAAGATTGTTCATACCACGTGTCATCAACCTATACTTTAAATCAGAAACAGTAGGATAAAACCCCTCATCTCACACGTAGTGGAAATTTGCATACTGCAAATTCAAAATGTTTCAAAATCATTTTATCTTCACAAAGTAAACAACAAAGTCTGAATGAATGTCTTTCGCAAAGTGTGCCAGTATTCCCCTTCAAGGAGGTTTCAGTTTTCAGAAATTTCCTTTGGTAATTTCAAATGCAAGTGAATTCAGTTGTCTTGTGCTAAATCCAATATCCTGCAAGATGTGTGCAGTTCTACTGAATGGGCAAGTTGGCTCAGACCAAAAAGTTGCAACAAATTAGCAGATAATTAATTGGAAGCCCAACAATAAAGAACTTACATTGAATATGGCTTTAAGCAGTGTTTCAAAACTGTAACATTTGGTTGCCACAAAAGAGTTGAACAAGGGCTGTGTTGCAGAAACATAGGACGTTAAGGGATCTCCTGAACTGCTGCATCCAGTCACCTGCTATTGCAGCCAGGGTATCGTATAATCCCTTTCATAGTCTTCTGAAGCTAACTCTCAGATCCTGAACCTCTTTGTTCTTTTGTTCAGAAACCACCTTCTACTACTCAGCCTGATTTCTATTTGGGCAAGTTTGTACCCATTTGCTCTTGTGTCAGCATTTTCCTTTACTTCAAATGCTCTTCTTTCTCCTGGCTGTGTTTCCCCTTGTAATTATAGACAGCAATCTTATCCCCTCAGCATTTGTTTTGTTAATTAAGCAAACCAAGCTTGTCCAATCTCTCTTCATGTGCTAGACCCTCCATTCCCTTGGTTTTCCTAGTAGCTCTGCTCTGCACCTCATCTAGAACAAGTTAATGTCTTCTGAGCGTTGGTGACCAAAAGTCATCTGAGATGAGGTCCTACCAGTGCTTTATACAACAAATATTTCCTATCTCTACTGGAAATACCATTATTGATGTGTCCTATGAATGCAGCTCTTAGTTACCCTGTGATCAACTAATATACCCACATTGTTTCCTCCTCAGTCGGTTCCAAATAACAAACTGCCAGCTTACAATAAGACATAATATGACTGGTCCCGAAATACATGACCTTGCATATTATTCTGTTTCTGTTACTCCCGTTCTCTAGCTGATCCAGGTTTGATATGCTGTGTCAGGGTTCCAACTCCAGAATTGTTTTTAATAACAATTTGCAAACTTCTTGCTACCATATGTTTTACATAGTGCAAATATGGCCCTGGCTGGCAGTAACAAGGCTTGGATTCAAATTTAGGGGTTTAACACCAATCATAGTTTAAAAAAAAAAATTGCAGATGTCCTGTTAAAAGAAAAGGTCTTGTCTTGGCAATCTTGTTTGACTGCTGCAGCAATACTATGCTGTCCCCACCATAGGTATCCCCCAGTGATAACTCTGACTGCACCCTATACCATGCTACCTTTCCTGGCCCACTTCCTAGCATTACCACCCCTTCCGCAACCACTGCTTCCCCTGCCCTGACACAGATACTCATTCAACTGCCTTTCCCCCCTCCAGGCCCTGCAGTTCTCTCCTGGCTACACTGCATTCCTCCTTGTATCTTTGAGGGGAGCAGCTATTAGATGCTGGGGATAGCCAGAGAGAGACAAAAGTAGCACATGGCTGGGCAGTAGGGCTGAGCGAAGCTTCGGTCGCTGACTTGATTCAGAGGTGATTCGGCCAATTCAGTGGCTGAATCTCTGAATCCAGTTCGAATTGGGAGACCCATTAATCTCTCCGAATCAAATTGAAAGTTTCTGATTTGATTCAGAGAGATTTGATGATTCAGCCATAGACACAGCTTTGTATGTTTTTGCTATGTACCTCAAGGTACCAGATGTGGCTTGTGAATGCTTAGTACTTCCAAGTACACTGCCAAGTGTGTGGGGACCCCCCCCCGCCCGCCCAGCTTGGTGACTGGTGCCCCCTGGGTCTGAGAGGCCATCTGGGCTCCCCCTGTGGCCAGTCGCTGAGCCGGAGGGGTGGGGGGGGGTCCCCAGCAAGCTCAGCGGCAGAACCTGAAGTGGGGTCCACCGCTGAGTGCATGGGGGGGACCCCTGCGCTGCCATGGGTTGCTTCACCTGCCCTACCATTTCAGCGTTCACAAGCCATGCCTGGTACCTTGAGGTATATAGAAAAAACAAAAAGCTGTGTTTATGGCTGAATCGCTGATTCTCTGAATCGGAATCAAATCTTCAGATTCAGATTTGGCCGAATTGAATCAGGACAGTGATCTGAATCAACAAATCGAATCACTGTCCCCCCAAATCAGGCCAAATCCGATTTGAATCAAATACTGCCCGCTTGGCACACCCCTACTGGGCAGTGGGCCAGAAGTGAGCTGCAAAGTGGTGACGAGCTCCCGCCAAGGGTACGGCACTACCAGTCAGATACTAGTGGGAGCATAGTGGCGTTACTCCATTCCATCTGTCCATCACACTCATTGTTTCTTATCTTTTTGCAAACAATTCTCCTTCTCCCCGCTTCCCTTTTTGCTGTATTTTTTTTTTTATTATTATTATGGACTGCCTGTAAACTTATGGAGAGTTGGTGACCCTGATCCAAATTATTCTCTGTGTTGACAAATTCTCATAACTGCAGCAAACTCCTAGGGAGACGCATTGGCTTTTAATACATTTTATGGGAAGTAAGATACTAGTACATATGTTTTTCATATGGTTCTGTTTTAAACCATACTGCTTAGACCATTGTGCATCTCTTTTGGGGCATGTTAAGTACAATGGGCCTTCCATTTTTTCCCCACTGGATCTTCTGTTAATGTATTTTCTGTCTCCATCTGGTGCTGCTTTATGCTAGTAGATGTAGTGAATCCCATTAACTTTGAGTTGCTTGGGTATATTTGGGAGTGGAACTTGGCCCCTAGATATACCTGTGGCAATATAACTTCTCTTGGTAACATGCTATAACATGCAAAGCAAATGAAGCATCTTAAATGCAAAGGAAATCAAATGCGTTAACGATCTGTTACCCCATAATAAAATTACTTCTGTAACATCAGGTCCTGGAAGCAGCAGCAGGCATCTGTTTTTTTGTATACGCTTGAGCCTTTGGAGTAAATTTGGTATGCAGCAAGCCAAAGGTGTTTTCAGACTAATCCTCCTTTCCTCAGGATTGCCATTTATTTGTATAGAGACACCTGCACTTCATAACTAAGGCCTCTTTTCCTTCTTCAAGATCATACAAGCTGGAATGGTGACTATACAGCCAATATTCGAAACCAAGTCACGTTTTTATGAAGAAGGGAAAGAAATATTTAACAAATTCACTTTAATATTAATTTGTTTTTCAGATGGTATATTGCCTCCTTTTTAGCATGTGGTTGTGACTAAGCATTTTTTTCATTGAGAGAACAAATTTCACCTCTGTTGTCAGCCTATTGCTGCATCCTGGGGATCTGGAGTTCAATCCAAGGACAAAGGGAAGAGAAGTTTTTGCCAATCCCCTTCCCCCCCTACTCCCAACTCCTCCCCTGGTAGCATCTTACTGCTAGCCATGCAATGAGCACAGTTTGAGCAATGGTAGGACACTGTCTTGATAATGTGTCTCAACACTTGTCTGGGAGACTGACTAGTTCACACTCCACAGTTCAGTCATCCTTTCCAGAAATGCCACTGATGTTCCTAATTTGTGCCAACCTTGACTGAGTCTGTTATTTAAAATGGTTAAAGGGATGGCCCAATGAACTATGGTCTGGTAAACCTGATGTCAGTGCCAAGTAAAGTAAGGGAACACCTAATTTGGGACTCTATAAAGAAAGAATTAGTGGGTAACAATATAAGCAAGGTCAGGTAACATAGTTTTGTAGAAATAGGTCTTGTCAGGAAAAGATGATAGATATTGATTGGCAGTGTTGCAGATTTGATTGCTAACGGCAGCCATGTTGATGCATGATTTATCCAAGGCCTTTGACTAAAGTACTAAATAGTATGTTAATTAAAGAAAAATCTATTATGTGGAATTAATAGGGCACATGATAGATGAATTAAAAACTGACTCAAGGTATACCGAGATATCAGTGAAGGGTTCTGTTTTTAGAGGGGACCTCAAAGCTCAATGGTCAATTTAGTATGGTTAATTATTTTTTTCAGTGATTCAGGTGATGGAAGAGCTTGCAGAAGACATAAAGATTCCTAGGCCATAAATAATGAGAAGACCAAGTTACTGTAGGAGTTACCTGAATAACTGGTTAAATAATCATGATACAATAAAATTTGCTTTGATACAGCCATGGGGATCTGGGAACCAAGAATGCAGGTTTTATCTGCAAGCTGGGAGAGTCCATTTTGGAAAGAAGTAACTAAGGGAAGGGCTAGGTGTTAGCCATCACAGTAATGGTTCTCATTGTGGCACTGGACTAAACAGACTAAGGCGAATATTGGGAACATGGGAAGGGGCATATCAAGCAGAAGTAGGGTAATATTCGTGCCTTTTTTTCACAGCACTGGTAAAGCCATTACAAGAACAGTGCATCCAGTCCCCGTTTTGAGAAGGATCTAGAAATACTAGCAACCTTAAAAGTTGGGCAAAAATAATCTGGGGTCAGAAAATAAGCCTTCATAATATGAGGCCTATGGAGGTGAACCTATTCACTTTATTAAAAGGTGGGCATTAAGAGGTGACTTGCTGACTTTTATATGGTTGCTTACACATGGACAAGGTACTTGTAATGGAGGCATTACAGGCTTCAAAGTCTAGAAGCTGAAGTTAGACAAAGTCAGCCCTGAAATAAGCTCTGCTTTCCTGGCTGTCTGAGCAATTACACATTGGAGTAGATTATCCAAAGAGGTGACAGATTTACAGTTGTTTGGAGCCTCTAAGGCAACATTAAATATCTTTTTGCAAAACTGCTGTATTACAGTTTCTGGGAGAAACTTCATGGCTTGTGTGTACAGAAGCACAGGCTAGAGCTTGGGTGATTCTCTTTCACCTTGGGATTTGTGAATCTCTGACACCCCATCTTTCCTTGTGGGAGAGCAATGCTGTAGTACAGTCACTAAATTTACAGTGCCTGTAGCTTTGTACAATTCGTGTTTATAATAAAATCTCACACTTTGGAACATAAGCTAGTCAGCTGCAGAGGTCAGGAGGGAGTATTTCTTCAGGAGGGTGTCAGAGGGTGTAGTGTAAGGGTTCTGAAGCATTGGGGAACCCGTGTTTGGTTGTAGGCAGGACAGGAAACAGGGTAACCCATGCTTGGAGGAGGCACAGAAAATCTTTTCTTAGAAGGTTGATTGGGGAGTCTTGCTCACATGCTTAAAGTCATGTTGATTTGCAGTTGGCAAGGAATTTTTCCCCTCAGCAAGACTGGATAGTTTTTGCTTTTCTTTGCAGCAAATAGTAATGGTTCACTTGCTGGGATCATATCTCACGTAACCAGTTACCTGACCATGGGCATTGTTGATACCTTGTTCTTGCCTGTTCTGTCTGTGGTATGTAGCATAGTTTCCTGATATCTAAAAAGCTTTAGCTTAACTCAACCCTTTGGGCTTAATGTGGGATTTGGATAAAACTTAATGGACTGTAACACACAGGAGGTCAGACTAGGTGGAGTAATGGCCCCTTCTGGCCTAAAGAATATATGAAACTGCAGAATTACTTTTTGAGATGTCGCTCCATCTGTTTAAAAACATGGGATGAAATTCTTTGCTGACTTGATTCCATTGACTGCATTCTGCAGTTAAGTCCACAGAATTCAAAAGTGTGGACCTTGACTTATTTAAAAGGAAACTAGTCCTTCAGCACCCAACAAAGTCTAGACTAATATGAATGCTTTTCCCTTCCCCTCCACCCCTTTCCTGCCTTCATTTAAGAGCAACATTTTAAGAGAGGTTTTTCCAGTGGCCCAAAACATAAAATAAATTTTAACACTGGCCAAGACTTGATTGTATAAGGAACAAAACTCTTCACTAACACTGAGTGCTTAATTTAATGACTACCAGACCTTGTCTCAAGGGTTGATTGTCAGTGGGAATAACTGCGTTGTCTCCATGCATGACTAATCTGTCAGACCCCAAATCTTTTCACTGTAAAGGAACTGTAAGGTTCTCCTGTCATTCATGGTCAGACTGTTTCTAGCCCTTGTATGTGCACCAGAGGTATGGGGGGAAAAAAAGGAATGTCCAACTATACCCTACACCATGGGTAAGAAATCCTGCCTTCCCTTTACATGGGTTGCCCCTATGGGAGAGTAATCTTCTTGAAGTAATGCCTGAAGGATGCAAAGGTTATGGCCCCTACCTTTCATTTTCTCTTTCTTAAAAACAAATCCCCAAAGTGTGCTTCAGCCTACGCACTTAACAAGTAAGCCTGTATGAATAGAGAAGTATTCAATTCGGATTTGGATTCAGACGATTCAGATCAATGCGAGTTGGACTCAATGATCTATTGAGATCCCTTCCGACCCTAGCATCTATGAATCTATGATTCAGAGGACAGTGATTTGATTCAGAGATTCAGATCACTGTCCTGAATTAATTCGGCCTAATCGGCTTCAGAAGATTCAGCCCTGATTCAGAGAAATTTGGTGATTTGGATCAGCCAGGGAGAGGCAGGCACAGCCAGGTGGCTGCAGGTTCTCTGCAGAAGAATCCCCCATGGCTGCCCTGCCTGGCCCCATCCACTGCCCAGCCCCAACCTAGTCCCAGCACTTAAAGCCTCATACTCACCAGCTCTGGCAGCGGCGACTGGGGTCTCTGGGCGCTTCCGACAGTGTAGGGCAGCGGGGGTTGCCCCCCCACCTGGCACCCACAAGGCAGCTGCCCCATGGCGCCCCCCTCCACCAATTGGGCAGGTTGTCCCAGCTCCAATCCCTCTGCGCTCCTCCAACCCCAACACACTTACCAGCTGGAGGCGGCTGTCAGCTGCATGTTTAGTCAATGGCCGAATCTCTGACTCTTTTCCGAAGCTTTTCCAAATCTGTTTGGATGCCTCAAATTGGTTTGGAGCTTTTACTTGATCTCCCAATTTGATTTGGATTCGGAGAATCAGTCCCCAAATCGGACCAAATCTCCTCCAAATCGAATCAGCTACTGAAGTTTCATACAGCCCTATTAACAAGCTCCCCACAGGAAGGGGAAGAGGAAGATGGAGTTTCCCTGGTACAGTATCACACTGCCCCCATATTGCATGGGGTCATACTAAGTTTTACCCAAATCCCACATTAAACCCAGCAGATTGAGTTAGGCTGAAGCATTCCAGACATCACTAGCTTGACCACTAGGTTTTGCCTGTGGGCAAATGCATGGAGCCACTTTGAGGGGCCAATCTATTCAGGTTGAATTTGTAAATGTCCTGCCTATTTTCAGTCTTTGCCTCACTACAAAGGGCAAGCATCGGACATACATGTAACAGAGTCCCCCTTAAGCCATCATAAATAGTATACTGGTCTTGCATAGATTTTGCAGAGGCATAAATTTCTCCCAGAGTTAATTTTCTGTGTCAAACCTAATTGAAATTTGTTTTGGAAAAAGCTAAGCTTTGTTTTTCTAGCCAGGTCTATTATGTGCTGCTTATGTGTTATAATAAACAATGAAATGCAGTGCTGAATTATTTTGAATCAGGTGAAAAGACTCCTTATTTGAAACTGGCTGAGCACACATTCCAGTCTCTGATCCTCCATTTGTTTTGTCTAATGCAGAACAGCTATAGGAACCTGTGCCTCTTGTTGCATGCGAATAGTTGAGAGGTAAGAGTAATCCAGAAAATGTTACTTTTTCCCAATCTTTTTCTTTTTAAATTTGATTTAAAGAAACAGATGCCTTTTTTTCAATGATGGCATTATGTTTCTGGAAGGAAATGAATGTTATACCATCCATATGATCTTTCCCCTAATAGTTTTGTTCATCACATAGCAATTGATGGAAAATATTTGGTTGAGTGGAATTGCACTATGCCAGCACGTTATTGTTTTTTTTTTAAGTAGTAAATCAAAGCCAGGATCAGTGTGCTTGCTTGCATGGGGAGAAAGTGCAGGAAAAACATTTGTATCAGCAAACTCAAATAGATGGTTGCCCTGGGGTGTTTCAAATAAATCCTAGTAAAAAAAATCTCTCAAATAATTCAGAAATCTGGATTTATTTATTTTTTTTGTTCTTATCCTTTTTGCTTTCTATCTGGTCTCTTTTTTTTTTTAATTCATTTCTAGTCTTCCAAGTCAGACTTATGGTAACTACTTAACCACAACATGCCAAAGTAGTTAGGTTATTTTAGTTTTGGCTTGAACTTAGAAGTTTGTGCAAACTGCTCCCTAGTTTTGCAACCAAAAAAAAATAGTTGCTTGAATACTCTTTACAGTGCCATTATTTTCAGAAGCTTTTCAGAAAGCAACTCAATTTTCTTTGGAATTTTTTTCACAAAAAACAATTTTTACAGATCAATTTTTTGTCCTGTTTCTTCCCTCCCCCCATTTTTTTTTTTTAACTTCAATTCATGCATACAGTTCTTTTAGAGCTGTTATGTCATAAAAAACATCCTACATGTAAATGATACTATATAGATATGGTAGTGTGAGTGATGTTGTAACTGTGTCGCTCCAGAAAGGATTTCTTGTGATAGCTTTTCATAGACGTTACGGCTGGAAGGGACCTCGTAAGACCATCTGGTCCAGCCCTCTGCCCAAGCGGCAGGGAGTCCGCTAGCGTCAAAGTAAGATAAGCATCCAAGTGTTTCTTAAAAATGTACAGAGTAGATGCTGGCACCACCTGTGTATTGGACCAGCTGTGTATTTGGGATAATTAGGCAAGCTTTCAAATACATAGTTGGCCCAATAGAAGATATTACCCTAAGAAATCCTTGCCTCGCATAATTTCTGGACTATCATGGCTACAACATCCCTCTTACACTGTTATAACATGGAAGATATTGAAATCAGTGACCTGGCAAAGGTTGTCTAACTCTTTTCCAATTACATAGTTGCTCTAATAAAAGATATTGCCCTAAGAGATTCTTGCCTCTCACTAGGTGGATAGTATTTCTCATGGAGGTGTATGCAATAACACATCCACGTATGGTGTGATCTTTCTCTTCCTCTCTCTCTTTCTTTCTTTCTGTCTTTTTTCCATTTGCATTCCAGTTTGGCTTACTGAAACTATAAATCCCCAAAACACCTTATAAATATGTACTGAATATGTTGTCAAGACAGTGAGAGTGATTGGGAAGACTTTCAAAACTGTTCCTTCTGTCCTTTTAAATGCATTCCATTGTCTTAAGTAAAACTGCTTGTTGGCATATTGATAAATTTTATGAATAACCTCTTGCCAGACAGCATCCTATTTGTGATAGTTAGTTTTGTGTTTTGCAAATTGTTGTAATTAAGTAAGAGAAGCATAGTGCAATATTTACTTGCGAATAGGAACATATGTCTTGCAGATGAGAACGGAAGCCTTTTCAAAGGGTTACGTATTAGGAATGTGAATAGCATTTATGTGTTTATTTTGTTGAAGTTTTTAAAAGGTCAGTTTTGGAGCCTTTCTCCTGGGTACACAGTTTTTAGAATATTTTTGCAATTGCTCATTTTCAGGCAAACACAAATTCTAACATATGGAGCAGCATTGCATCTTGTGCTCAGAGTTGGATGAATTAATAGTATAACCAGTGCCCAGATCTGTATATTACCCCTCCTTATGAACCTGGGTTCCTTTTAATAAGAAAAATCCTGTAGCTCCTCTACACATGCATAGTCAGACACTTGCACACTCAATCTTTATAACTATCAGCAAGAGAGTACAGAAAAAGAATTTATATTTAGTCTAAAAAATATGGTGTATAGCGTCTTACCAATTATAGCACTTAAATTGTGTAGTGCAGGCAAACAGATAATCAGTTTGGCAGTTTTTTGTTTTAGAAGCCTTGAGAAGGTTAGTGATTCACTGGGTCACGTATTGATTAATTCTAGGCAGATTTTTTTTTTCTTTTTTATTCATGGTACGTCTTGAGGGATAACGCACGGGAAAATGTATTAGTCAGGTTATACAGCTTTAATGTAATTCATCTCTCAAAAAAATGGAAAATTTAGAACAACAGCTTTCCCTGCCAATGCTGAGCTCCACTAGGAATGGTATTTCTTTAGCTAGGTTTAATTCTGGAGATTGTTTATGTTGCTTTTAGTTTATTTGGGCAATAGTGGACCTAGACCAAGTTACAAAAAAGGAAAACATTATTGAAAGCTGAAGCAAAAAGATTATGTGAACTGGAAACCATCCAACTGAATATCTTTGCCATCCTTTGCAATATATACTGAGTCACTAAGGAAACTATTAAAAAAGGAAAAAAAGTTGACTGAAATCAAAGATAAATTACCTTTTGAAATTGTTCTTTTAAATTGAAAATGCCATTGTGGAAATGAAAGCATTTGGCTAAGATCATTCAGGATTGATGCCTATTTTTAAGCTTTTCAATCCATGTTTAGACCCATAAATATTGAAGTGGCTGACTTCAGAAATGGTAGGCATTCACGTGCAGGTTCCTTTGGTGTTGTAGAAGCTCTAGATGTCCATCACCTTACCACATGTCACCACAAATATTGAGGTACCTGAGGATGGACTTTGACAGTTGACCGTTGCACACTAGGTTTGAAAATGTTTGCTGTTTTCCCGAGCAAGACATAAGGCTAAACCCTATTTCACCTTTACTTGCCTATGTGGCACTTTTATGTAGCTTCAAATTTGCAATTTTTGACATTCACATTGACCAAAGTTGCTACTTTTGATGTAATAGATATACCCAGGGTGCAAAGGTAAGCAGAGGATGGCAGCTCTCCCACCTTTTAACACAATATCTAAGTCCAGATAGTCAAACAGCCCAAGGCTGAATCAGTTCCGTCTTTGCAGGTTAGTCTAAGCTATGTAGATTGAACCAATAAGCAAATGAACAGACATTTACTTTTGATTCCAGAAATAGTCACATGCCTGCAATGACTCAAGCTGGAAGCTGTGGGAAGGCACTAAAGCTTGGCTCCCTGCTTGGCTGGAACAGACAGCTTGGGCCAAGGATAGCCCGCCCACCCTAAAAATGCGGGTTTGGAGGGGAGGTACAAAACAACTTGGGATGATGGGGGACTGTGAGTTAACTTGAATCTGAAGGGGATCTGGGACAGAAGTTCAATAAACTGATTTAAAGTAAATCAGTTAAATCTGATACTACATCCATCCAAGTTTATCTTAAACCAGTTTTGACCATTTTGAAAGTGGTTTATGTGCATTGAGCTTCTGTTGTGTTATGGCTTTGAACCAGTTTCTGATCACGTGTCCTGGTTTATATGTAACTTCTGTCCTTCACCTATAGCCTAGTGGTTAGGGCCCTTGCCTATAAGGTGAGAGACCCTAGTTATAGCTCCCCCACAAAGGGGATTGAACCTGTATCCCTTGCAACTAAGATTTTGGTGCTTACATAACATTATGTGCATGCCTGGGTACTTACCTGGGGACACCCAGAGTACAGCCTTCTGAGCATGTTTCCCCAAGAAGAGATGCTCTGTTACGTTTTAAAAACCTGATGTGTATGAGGCACTAATAAGCATGTCTTATTTTTAAGGCAGGAGATGGGGTAGAAATGCTCTTTATAGACTAATTAAATCAATAAATTTGAGCGTTTAAGTCATTTAAGTTGCTTTTAAGTCATTCTTACAAGAATGTTTCTGCCCTTCCAGCTCCTCTCATCTGTCAGAACTGCTGCACTTTTTGTCTATGCAATTCTTTTTGGGGGTATTTGTCACATGAAAGGGGCAAGTGGTGATGGATTCTGCTTTACACCCATTTTAAATTGTATGTCATTACCAGCCAAACCATTTTTTTTCTGCCTCTGACCTGAAAATGTGTGGAAATGCAGAGGATTTTGCTTTTCGGTCTTAGCGCCTGGTCTCCACTAACAAATGACCTGATGCCAGCCACAATTTCATCAGTAAATGAACAAAGCTTTAGGGGCATGTGCTACATTTTTTGGGGGGCAGGGGAATTCAGGAGACAAGTTATCTTCTTTCTCACAGGAGGTTGCCAGATGTTGTTCCTTTGTGTGTTTAAGCTGCCTTTAGATAATGACGACGTTCAGTCTGTAAACTTGCTGTATGCAAACAGAGCAGTGAAAGAAAAACAAAACAGCAAACCCACGGCACGCCATCTGTTAGCTTTGCTTGGATGTCACTGCTTTATATAGTACGTGCAGCATTTGTGTGATAATTGTGTGTATCATTTATGTTTGAAGCCAGACATTTTGCAGGCTGTCCAATATGTGGAGTTGTAACAGAACAGCAATTATGATCATGTTGTACTGAAGTCATTGATTTTTAACAAGGCTGTCTAACTGGCCTGACCCTTATTATCATGGGGGCCCCTTTGCATCACTTTGGCAATGTAAAAAAGCTCGAATAGGGTACAGATGTCATTTGTGCTCATTTTGAAGTATTCTTTACGCCAGACGTATTCAGTGCAGGATCTGTACTGAAAATGAGACCCAGGGATCCTCCCTTCTAAGCATACAGTGTAAAATTTTGCTTGAAAAATCAGGTGGACTTATTGAATCAATTCTTATTTAAAATTTTGCATTTGTTTAAGTTGTGGCCCCTTAAAATATAATCTTCAGATCCTGTGCAGTCTTGATCTGCACGTGATGCTCCTGAGAATGAGACATGGAAAATTCATGGATTTTGTTCAGCTGTAGCAGGGGGAGGGGAAGAAACAGCAGCAGTGGGGAGAAGGAGGTCTGATTTGGATTTGTACATGCCCTGGAAAGCAAGGCAGCTTACTAGGTGAGAGACTTGGGTTCTTTTCCTAGCTCTGTCATTCATTTCTTTTTTGTGCAATTTTCCAGGCCTGATCAGGGACTGCACTTCAGTTTGCTCTCTTTAAAAAGGACTATAATGCATCTCCTTTGTAACGTGCTTTGTGTTCTACAGTTGAAATCCAAGCTATTTATCATGATCTACAGCTTAGAATTTGGGTCCTTGGATGGCAACTTTGAGTACAAGCAAGAGCAAAATGATGATAACACTTCCTGAGTGCATTGCACAAAATGTACTTTTTTTTTTTTCATTTGTATCTTACTGCAACTGTGTGAAAGTGGAAAATACCTTCTTTGAGGTTCAGAAACTCTCTGGTCAGATAAGGCAGGTCTCATCAGTATGGACTGTAGTTCTCAGACACCTGTCTTGGTCTGGTTGCCATCACTTATAGCCATTATTCACATGCATCATGAAAAAAAACCAATATCCTGCTATTCTCTGCACAATCCAAGGTTCCATGTAATACCAGTACTTATACTGGGAAGTATAAAGTTTATGAGGATAATGTCTAAAAGGGTTTGTTGCTTCATAGCTGGTAACTGCTTTGCAATTAAATTCACTAAGACAAAGAATTGCTTTTTAAGTGACTCATTCTCTGTTATGATTTAATTCTGAGAAACGTTAAGAAAGGAGCTTGTAAATATCTTCAAATAAGTCAACAATGTTACTATTAAAGAGTTCACTTTCCAAAATGTATCACAGGAAGTTAATCGCCTAAAATTTGGGTTAGGAAATCTCCTTACTAAGGGCTTAACAGAATACCATGTAAACAGCATTCATCTAATGAGCATTTCTGTTTGTGTAACACTGGGGTGAAAAAGGATATACACACATGCTTTGAAATATTTGCATGTTTATAATAATCAATTCCATTAAGTAATTGAAAGCAAATAGTTTACCAAGGCACCCAAATGTTTTTCAGTCTGGTGTTCCCTTTCAACACAATAAAGTTGGTTGAATATTTTATAATAAAAATAAACTGCCCTTTAAACATAGAAGCAGATAAGCAAGCTAAATGACAAAATTATGCCTTTTTGTAAAGATATTTAAGACATCTACAAGAGAGAAACATATTTATAAAATGTTTGAGTTCCAGATGTTAAAGTGCAGTAAACTGCAGCAGAAGCATTCTGCGAAGAAATAGTCAAAATATTGCCAGCATTTAAGGGTAATGGGCTTAGTGTTTGTGAATCCTTGTACTTTTTCTTCCGTGCACAAAAATACACAGTGTGCTTCAGTTACTGAACACCCAAGAAAGATAATTCAAGCAGTGATTGCTAATTTCTTTGAGCTTGTGTCCTCTATTTCTGGTTTGAGTTTGACTTTCCTGTGGGACTTAAAACCCCAGGTGTATATATACTGCAGCCTATTTGGAATCACAATCCGTGTTATAAAAACCACTGATCTGAAAAAAGGCAGAAGCCAAGATGAAAACTAAGCATGAATGCTCAAACTCCAACTCATGGGCCAAATCCAGCCCACAAACCTATGGTACCCAGTATGTGGGGATCCTTGTGGGCCAGAAAAATTGGCAACTGGAGAGCTGCGGAAGCTCTGCACGGCCAGATCCAGCCGTACCCAGGCCATTGCCATGCAGTGGGATCAGGGCCAGGCCTGCCCCCCAGATATTAAGATTTGGCCAGGCTGCTCCCTGTCGTCCACCACCACCCTGTGTCCAGATTGGGTTCAGAATGCCTCCTCCTTCCCCCAAAGGATGGATCAGTTGAGCTGTTCACCTCCTGCCCCCAGTCAAACCAAGCCCCACTGTGCCAGCCCCATGTACTGGATTGAGCCCGCTGACCAGATCCTAGTTTAGATCTGGCCTATGGATGGACCTGACACTACCCATCCAGTCCACGGGGCAAAAAGGTTGGCACTACTGATCCAAAGTATGTCTGATATACAGAACTATCTCTGATATATGAGTGGTTCTGTTTCTATGCTTTTCCTTTTTTTTTTTTTTTTTTAAGTGCTTTGCTCCTCTATCTCCTTTTAGGCATGACTATCCCTGAAGAAGATGCAGATGTGGGGCAAGGTAGTAAATACTGCCTTGTGGCAATAGGACGGCTTCAGGTAAAGTCAATCTTTGTTATATAAGTTGCTGCTGAGAACAATAGTTGTGTCTGTAGTTCAGTCGCATAAACAAATCTGACAGGGTCTGGTCACTAAATTAAATGCCTGTGATATGTCCCAAAAAATAAATTTCTGTGATGCCTGTTGGTCAAGTGATTTGCTTAGAGGTTAGGTGGGCTGCAGAAATGATTCTTTGTTCACAAAGTTACAGGTGTGCTCTGTAGAAGGAAGAGATTTGAGGATAGACACTGATTTGCATTTACTCCTCTAGTTCCTGGTTAATAAAGGTTAATCAAACAGGAAAAAAATTGTTTCAAAGTCCATGTGGAAAATGCCACTGTTAATGCAGTCAGGAAGCTCTCAATGCTTTGCCAGCCACAGCTTCTTTTTTTCCCCCCATATGTTTTATATGACCCAATCCCGTGCAAAAATATATCAACAATTTTTGTCCAGAACATCCATATTTGATGTCTCCATTAGAACTGTGCCTTTATACAAAGCCCAAGCCAAAGATGGGGAGTCCTAGAAGGTCAGAGCACTGATTCAGAGTTGAAGTTATCTTTGTGAATCTCCTAAATCATAAAAACAAGCCATTTTTTATGTTCTTATCTGAGAATCCTTCCATTAGTAAAACCATTTGATCCTAATGCATGGTCCCTTCTTGGCCTCCACTTGTGCCCATCTGTTGGGATGGCCTAGTTCCTTCTTACAAAGTAAATGGCACTTTCATTAGAGCAGAGCTGCCAAGCTAGTATCATATGGAATGAGCAACTTGCATACTACTGGAAAATCTGTTATCACTTCAGCA
Source organism: Caiman crocodilus (assembly GCA_030014935.1). NCBI lineage: Eukaryota > Metazoa > Chordata > Crocodylia > Alligatoridae > Caiman > Caiman crocodilus. The sequence continues at coordinate 15,209,371 of JAGPOW010003364.1, forward strand.
GAAAGCATCCGGTATCCAGCATGTGAGGATCCTTGTGGGCCAGAAAAATTGGCAACCGGAGTTAACCCCACCAAACTATCAGATAGCACTTTTTTTTTTTTTTTTTACTTCATCACGCTTGTCGGTTCACTGAGAAAATAGCCTAGTGGTAGAGAAAAGGAAAGTAGGGGCTTTCCAGATGCAACTGCTGCCAAAATAGATAGTTGCCCAGAAATCACATTAATAATATATGCAACATCAGAGCATCTCTGACACAAGCCAGCAGCTGCTTCGTGAGGGAAGGCAACTGAGGTCAGGCCCAAGGGACAAGGTCTAGCACAGAGCAGTAAAGGAGCCCCAGATAAGACTTAGGCATTCATGGAATTAAGTTGCAAATTGAAAGCAAAATAGCCTACTTATTCTGTCCCATGGGCTGCTGCACTTTGGGGGACAGACCAAAAAAGAATCTGGTGTTTGGCTGCATGGAGTATAAGGGAATGGCGGATCAAAGACAGCTTTTGCTCATAGCCCAGCTAGGAATAGATAGAAGTAGATGCATTTCATACATCTCAAACACAGGAATGCTTAATTCATTCTGAAGAACCTTCACTCGGAAATCTGTGCTTTTCTTTAAGGGTAATAGTTTGCACTAATATCATGTCTTGCCTGCTGGAGAGAGCTATGTCTAGAGTTTCATGGCCGCTTAGATTAGCTGTTACAACCTTTTTTATGAGGATATCTTAAATATTGTAGTTACCTGAATTCAAGATGACTTCAAGTTTAAGATAACCCTTCAATCATTAGATTCTACATGTGAAAAAGCACAAATTTGTTATAATTTTTCATGTATAGAATCTGATTATTGGCAGGTAGTCTTACATTTGCCCCTCCATCCCCTACCACCACTGGTGCAGCAGGAAAGCAGCTGCATGGAGGAAATCTGTGGGGAAAGCAGAGGCAGGAAAGTGTGCGATTGCGAGACAAGCAGAATAGGAAGCAGGCAGCCTGAGCCCTGCCCCTTGCCTCCAAGTGCCTGTGTCCTATGGTGTCTCCCTGCTTCTGCTGCTGTCCTTAGCAGATCTGGATGAAGGGAAAGCCCCAGAGTTGCTCTTCACCCACCCTTCTCTACTCTGCAGGGATCCCATCTTGGCCAGGGGCAACATCAGTGATGTTCAGGTTCCTCCTTCCAGCACCTGCTTCCAGCCAGTGAGGGAGACTTGGGGGGTGGGGAAGGAGGAGCCAGGAAGAGAACAGACACTGGAAGGAGAAACCTGCACACCTTTGATTCTGTCCCTGGCTGAGGTGACACCCAGCACAGCCACTCCCAGCAGCTCTCAGCTGGAGTGCTCTGATACTCAGTTCTAAGACAAGGCTTTGCTTTCCTCATGTTGAGCAGGGAAGAAACCTTGTCTTGGAATCTAGTAAATGTGATTGGTGTATTTTCATGTTACACTCTGTGTCCAAGCAGTGTGCAGTGGTCTGATGTTTTTGTGCTGAAGACTAGACCAAAACCATTCAACATCATTTTATATATGTCCTACTTTCTTTATGACCCCTTTAAAAAGCTGACAGTAAGCAGACAAACCTTGTCATCTTAACTTTAAAAGCAGCCTTTATTTCCAATGACTGTTTCTTTTCCAAATTGCATTTGTCTGATTCTTCCATCCCAGGTAACTAGCTCTCCAGTGTGCATGGATATGAATGGAATGTCCGTCCCTACGGAGTTTTTGTCCAGACACAACTCTGATGGAATAATCACGTTTGTTGATCCAAGATGCATTAGTGTGATTGGCTACCAGCCGCAGGTCAGTTCATGTTTTTAAATCGAGAGGTGTGTTATCATAGTATCTAGGGTCAGAAGGGGCCTAAAGCAGGCCATCTAGTCTGACCCCCTGCCAGTGGCAGGAATGAGTGCCAGGGTCACAGGACCCCAGCC
>JAGPOW010003364.1:15211385-15251250 GCA_030014935.1 Caiman crocodilus
CCAGCTCCCTCAACACCCTTGGGTGCAGGTCATCCGGGCCTGCCGACTTAAAGACATCTAGCCCTTCCAGAAGCCCCTCCACCAGGTCAACCCTCACCCCCGGCCTAGCAGTGATTCCCGAGGGGGAATACAGGCTTCCAATGGGAGGGAAGTCCCGGTCCCCCCTCAGGAAGACTGAGACAAAGAACCCATTGAAAATCTCTGCCTTCCCATTGGCCGTGAGCACCAGGTTGCTCGACGAGTCCCTCAGGGGCCCGACGTTTCCTGGGGCTCTCTTTTTCCTCCCCACATACTTGAAAAAGGACTTCCTGTTGTCCTTGATCCTAGTCACCAGGCGGAGCTCTACTCCTGCCTTGGCCTTCCTAATACCCCTCCTACACTCCCGAGCACAAGAGTACTCCTCCTCTTTGGAGACTGCTCCTCTCTTCCAAAGATAGTATGCCTCCCACTTAGCCCTCAGGGTCCCCCGAATATCCCTATTAAGCCATGGGGGCTTCTGGGCACTTTTGCCCATCTTGCATCGGGCGGGAACGGTTGCCCCTTGGGCTCGGAGGATCGTCTCCTTAAGGAACGTTCACCCTTCATGGACGCCCATGTCCTTAACCCTACAGTCCTGCAGCGCCTCCTCAACTAGCCTCCTGAACTCTCTGAAATTGTCCCTTTTGAAGTCTGGGACCCTAGTCCTAGTGTGGGTCCTAGCTACACTGCGCCGGACAGTAAATTCTATCAGGTGATGATCGCTATCTCCCAGGGAGTCTCGTACCTGGAGCCCTCCAACCAGATCGTCCCCCAAGGCCAGGACCAGATCCAGCAGCGCATCCCCCCTGGTGGGGCCATGCACTTACTGGACCAAGTGGAGGTCCTGCAGCTCCTCCAGGAACCTCCAGGACCTCTCGGACTTGGCCAACTGCTCCTCCAAGCAGACGTCCGGGTAATTGAAGTCACCCATGACAATGACTTCCCTTGTCCTAGCTGCCTCCTTAAGCTGGCCAGCAAATTAGAGGTCCAGCTGCTCCTTCTGGTTGGGTGGTCTGTAGCAGACACCCACCATTAAGTCTCTTTCCCCTCCTCCTCCTTGCAGCCTGACCCATATCGCTTCCACCTGGTCCTCAGTCACCCCCAAGGTGATGCTCGATGCAGAGAAACGCTCTTTGATATACAGCACAACCCCTCCGCCTCTTTTCCCCATCTTGTCCTTCCTGAAAAGGGCATAGCCATCGATGCCTATGGCCCAGCCATGGGTCGGGTCCCACCAGGTTTCCGTGAGCCCAGCCAAATCTGGGTCTTCCACAGCCACCAGGAGAGCCAGCTCCTCCTGCTTACCTCCCATGCTGTGAGCTTTTGTATAGAGTCATTTGAGGCTACCCCCTGCCACCTCCCCTGCTCCACATGTTTCCCCCAAGCTACAACCACCTACGCTTGCCTGACTTACCTAGCTCAGTGGCAGAGCGTCCTCTCCTCTCCCAGCAGGCCCGTCCCTCAGCGAAGCTAGTTTAAAGCCAGCCACACAAGATCAGCCAACCTAGAAGAAAAGAAACGCTTACCTTTAGGTGATAGGTGAAGTCCATCTTCCATCAGCATGCTCCGCATAGAAAAATGCGGGCTGTGATCAAAGAATCCGAAGCCCACATCATAACACCAACCCCGAAGGCGCTGGTTTACAGCTGCAATACAGGCCTCATGTCGTTTTCCCCGTTGACTCACCAGTAGAATGGAAGAAAAGATGCTGCCTGCGCTCCAATCGCCTTGAGCTGTCTTCCAGGAGCCTTGAAGTCTTCAGTGATGTCCTCCGGCCGGCCTCTTGAAGCGTCGTTGGTTCCCACATGAACTACCACTAACGGATGGTAATCTGTGGGCCTAACAGTCTTCCGGATGCACTCCATGACATCCTGAACTCACGCTCCAGGCAGGCAGCAGACCTCTCGGCTCAAGGGATCAGGACGGCAGATGGGGCCCTCCGTGCCCCTCAGGATGGAGTCTCCGATGACCAGGACTCGACGCTTGTTCCTCCTTTGGGACCGCTGCTTCTTCTCTACTTGCGATGATGATGCATGATCAGCACCTTGAGGGGGATGCTCCTCAGCAGTCTCCTCCAGGGTGGCCAGGGCCGCATACCTGTTCCCAAGTGGCACCTCAAGTACAGGCTCTGCAGCAGCACGGGCTGCCCTGGGTCCAAGGGGAACTTGCTGCCACCGACGAGTCGCTCTTCTGGGTCTTGGGGGCTCCTCAGTAGGTTTCTGGCCCTGCAGAGAACAGAAGTATGTGTCAATTTCATCCTCTGCCGCCCGGATCCCCCATAGCCTGCTCACCTCTGCCTGGAGTTCCCACAGCCGCTCCTCCAGGGCCTGAAGACAGCCACAAGAGGGGCAGCCAAGGAATGCCCCAGACATCTCCCCCACCCCGGGGGCCCTGCCCAGCCACCACCCCCAGCGAGGGTGGGGGAGGCAGACAGCGGGCTCCCCTGGGGCTGGGGCTGGGGCTGGGTGGCGGCCCCGGGGGGGCAGCACCAGGGGAGGGGGAGGGGCCAGGCCCCTGGTAGTGGCACTATGTGTACTCACCATGTTCCTAGAAAAGGTGGTCTTCCTGCTGTCGAGTCGCTCTTCACTTCCGCCGGCGCAAAGGCCAGCGCGCCCTTACAGAGCACGCGGCTCACTGCCAGCTCAGCTGTAAGCGATCCGGGAGGCACCCCTCTGGATCAGCTTCAGCTGCTGGCACAGTCCCACTCACTGCTTCGCCGCCGCTGCTGCTGCTCCTCCTGCGCTGCGAGGGCTCACGTGTGGCTGAGACCACACCTGAACCCTATTGGGGTCTTCTAGTCTCCCTGCTCCGCTCCTAACTGCCGAGCAATGAGTCAGACCCCGCTTGTAAGTTTCAGTTTAGATTTGAAATTCCCGCGGTATTCCCGCGGTTTTTCGGCTGTTGATCAGGAGTACCGGTTCCCCAGAAGTGCCTGCTGGCAGCCTCAGGCTCTGAAGCATCCGGGTTGGCGGCGGGGGGGCGCACGGGTCTCTAGCCCAGCAACCCGCCTCAGCAAGCTGGTATCTCTCCCTGGAGCTTCCTCCAGGGATGCTCCTAGTCCCCTCCTGTCCCCTTGCCGGCTCCCTGTTGCTCCCTGTTGTCAATTAGAACTAAATGATGAGATTCTGTTTGCAGCTACTGTATGAAGTAACTTTCAGAAGATACAGCATTTTCATTCAGATGCAATAGTCTGTTGCACTATTCCTCAACGTGCTGTTATTTGAAATTTCACCGTTTTCTCCATACTGTTCACGCATCTTTACAATTAAGAGGTTGTTATTAAAAAGGATACCACTATACTCTTTTTGGCTGATTTGTCTTCCTACCCCCACTGCCCCTTCTGAGCTAATCTGAATGTTTTCAAATTAAGGTATTCCTTCAAAGGCAGTATAATTTTTGCTTTTGAGTCGCTGTTATTTTTGTAGATTTTCAACATGTGTAACAACTTATTGAATCATAAGCAGACTGGATTTCTGAAGCATATTTTCCTTTAGGCTTATGCCTACTTCTTTGAATAAAGTTTAGGTTAGTATAATGCGTAAATGAGCTTCTAGCTGTGACAACTCTCTTGCAGATAACAGCACTTTATCTTTTAATCCCAAAGAGAACTAGAGTCCCTATCTAAATGACTACATTTCATAGGGAGATAACTTGTCCTTGCTTGCTCGTTTTACTTTCCCTTTCATACCAACTCCAGGTAGGTTTTACTGTAGGTTCTTCAAGCACAACCATATAATAACATGAACTAAAATGGATTAAGAGGGATATCCATTCTCCTCAGTCCTGTTACTCTGACACTGTTCACAATCATTAAAATGCACATAAAATAACTTTATGGAAACTATGCATTTCTTTGCCATAATGTAAATGCAGTGCAGGACAAAACCCCTACTAATTCTTCATCATGTTAATCATAGTTACTCATGTGACTGGAGGTCAGTAGTATAACTAAGAATTAGGGACGTGGGGCACAAAAATAGCAGCTGCTTCTGCTGCTGGCTGTCCCATGTGCTGCTGTTATACCTCTTCTGGAGGTAATGCAATTACTTGCATGAACTAAAGGCTTATAGGGTGAGTCTGTAGGTTTGTGTGTTTACAGTGTTCCATTGTGTTCTGTTAGGATCTTCTGGGGAAAGACATACTAGAATTCTGCCATCCGGAAGATCAAAGCCATTTGAGAGAGAGTTTCCAGCAGGTACTGGACTACAGATTTTCCATTCCTTTATTATAGTAGAATCTAGTATTCATTTCTCATTTTCAAGTGTTTGCTTTGAAATCCAGGAAAGATGGGGGCAATTCCTAGCAATTACAGTTAAGCTACAGTACAAACAAACCTTCAGTTTGCTGAATTTTCAGAAAAGTCACTACATTTATTTTTTTCCCTTTGTTGTTATATACTGAATAAATACTCAGTTCTCATTTAGGGTCATTTTGCTTCCAGGTATGCCAGCATAGAGCACTACATTCAATAGAAGCCACAGGTGCTTACGTTCCATGAATGTGGGTTGTTGAGTTGAAACTAGCTCCGTTTTCATGTTTATAAAACCAGATATTTTAAAGAGAAAAGTACTACCCTAGCAAATCAAAAATATGCACGTGGAGGATGCACAGATACAAAGAATGGAAAGTTCAGACACACTCGCCATTGGCTGCGCTATGTTTTCATTAAAGTCAGCAGAAGCAAATGGAGGCTGGTGCTGAGTGATTTTGGAAATTCCTCCTGTCCTGTATTCCCTGGCACGAATTCTCTGCTGCTGTAAATTGGCAGAAATTTAATGGAGCTGTGCCAGTTTATGCCAATTTGATATCTGTACATCTTTGTAAGGTCCGTTAAAGAATTGAAATATAGAATTAAGTGGGGAAAAAAGTAAAAACAGTGAAAACATATGGAAGTGATTATCAGATTGGATTCAGTTTAGCAATGGGCCACAGTTACCTCAGATATATTAAAAGAATTTAAGTCATTGTAAAACTTATTATTTCCAATTAGTCTGGGACTTACAGTAGGACTATTTTTGCCTAGCAGTCCTATTGTTACCATTCTTCTTAGCTGACCTTCTTTCCATATTTAGCAGGATGGCATACTATATTTCTCCAGGTTTGAAGTCTAAATTATGTTCCTGTTTTTCTTTGTTGTTATGTCTTGTGTTGAATGTTGAGGTGTCTTTTAAGATGTAAAACATCTTACTTTATCCAGTAATAAAGCTGAGCATGTATATAGCCACTTACCAACTCAAAGCCACTGAAGTTCGTGGGTAGAGTCCAGCTGATTTAATTGAGAGCTAGATGAGGCTGCAAAGGGCCCAGTGCTGCATCACAGATGCCAATGGAAACTTTGCCATGGATTCCTTGGAACACTTGTGTACTTTACACTTAGGCATGCATTTTAAGTGTTTTGCTGATTCAAGTCCTTAAGGCTAGGTACAGCAATTCAAAAAGCCCAAGGTTAAATCAGTTCAGTCTTTGCAGGTTAGTCTAAACTGCACAGATTAAATTGAAACAGAAGTAAACAGACATTTACCTTTGATTCAGGAAATGTAGCCACATACCTGCAGTGGCTCAGACCAGAAGCTGGGGGGCGTTAGAGGACAGCTCTCTGGCTGTGTGTTCACTTCCTCTTCCTGCTGACCCTGAGGCCTCTGGGATTTGCACTCCACAATCACAACAGCAGGACTCTGCAGGGTTGTTAATCACATCCTCTTCCTGCTTCTGGGTGCCACTGAGATTTGTAGTTCATAGTCACAGCCAGTTTGAGTGGGGAAGAGGTGTTTAACCCCTTCCCTGGCCACAAACCCCAGCTGGGGTTTGTCTGGGGGAGCAGTTCCTCCCCCCACCTCCACTGCAGACTGAACTGCATCCCCAGCTGGGCTTGCCCGCCCTCCCCCAATTGCCAGCCAGGCTTCACTGCTCCAGCTCTAGGGAGCAGAGGAGCAGGGCCAGTTCTTCTCTCTGGAGCAGACAGCCCAGCCCAGCCCAGGGCTGGAAAGCGTGCTGTGATGCTGGAGACTGTGATTTAACTTAAACCAGGAAGTGGTCTGGGACAGAAGTTTCATAAACTGGTTTGACCCAAGTCAGTTAAGTCTGATATTACATTCATCCAGGTTTATTTTAAACCAGTTTCAGACTTTTTTAAACTGGTTTATGTGCACTGAGCTTCTATTCTGTTACAAGTTAAAACCTGTTTCAGATCACTTGAACCGGTTTATGTGTAACTTCTGTCCCTAACCTAACTGACTGTTCAAGGTCACATGGAAAGCCAGTTAACGAGGCAGAAATTAAAGTGAGGCTTTTCAGGCTCCTGGTCCCATGTTCAATGCACTAAACCATTTTTTCTGTGTTTTTAGTCAGTAATTCCTCCTTTGTTTGTTTTTAATTCAGTAGCAATGTGATCAAAGTGGCTACTTAAATCAAAGAATAAGAGACTGAGCTAAACAATTTAGCTGAGCACTAAACAGTTTGTATTTCCAAAGAATATTGAAAAGAGAAATTAGAACATGAGCCTTTTCAGTCATTTTGTTACCCTGTTTGTGTTCACTGTTTTACATCAGTTCAGGTTTTTCCCACCAAACACACCCCTGCTTCATGTATTGTTTTAAAGGCAACGTTTGCCTAATTTGGATTTCAGTGCTTTAGATCACCACAGTTTGTTTTGTAATGGGTCCTTTGGCCTTAATTTTTTTTATTAAAATGGTAACCGTTATTTCCAGTGACCTTTTCTTTTTAGCCCCCTGAAAAGTTGACATTTTAAAATTGCTGACTCTGTCAGAATCAGGTTGGTGTATAACAGAGGGAGGGATTTGCCGCTGTTGGTTGATTGCCAGGATCCATCTCAGAGTCTTTACTTCCTTGAGAAGATAAATTCATTCATCAGGGTGGGAAAATCAAGCCAGAACGACATGTTCTCAAGGCCAAGAACAACAAATAGGGTTCAGTATCAAAGGTTCCAGAAGACGGCTATCTAATATCCACTAGGATACTGTTCAGATGGACACTGACAAAAGTTCTGTATTCTTTACACAGGGTGTGGTGGCAAAGAAATGTTGATAAAAGGATATGGTTTATGGAGCTGAAACAAAAGCGTTTATTTTACATGAAAGATTTACTCTTGGTGTCCTGATGAAAGCTACCAGGTGCTAACTCAAGCTTTTTGTGTTTTCTTCATATGGTATCTTTGTAACCATGCTGGTCAATTTGTGATATTACACTTAAAACAAATTGGGTTAGAGCCATTCCCAAACCCAGCTGCCTATGGCAAGCACCAAGTTTTTGCTAGAATGACTCCTTTCAGAAAAGTCTGACTGCAGATGGCTAGTAAAAACAAGTCCTGATGGATAAATGGGACGCTGTACTTAAGTGCATAAAATCTCCTCTTTTACTCCCAAAGTCATTTGCTGACCTAATTCAGTGGAAAGCTATAGGGGCAAAAGTGCATGCAGCTGGTTGTTTTCAGCTGAATGACTTGACCAGACTTCTAGCCATGAAACTTTTTATCTGAATCAGATCCAGATCATCAGATAATGGCAAGATCAATGTGAATACCACATGGCAGCAAGAGATAAGGTTCCTTGAAGCTTTTTTGTTCTTTATTTCTGTTTTAAAGTCAGCTGCACATTTCACGTTGCAAGGTGGGTCCCAGCCACAATGCTTGGTTTCAGAACTAACCTTTTCCAGAGGTCTTAAGAGTTTGCGAACTGATTACTCATTTGGGCATAATATATTGTCCTGTCATCTTGATCATCAAGATTTCATTTTTATTCACTGCAGAACCCAGTCCCACTCTTACTCTACATTCTTCCTTTAGATACTGACACACAAGTCTCACTGACTTCAGTCAAACTTGTGCCACCAAGGACAGGATTTTGGGCTTGTATTATCAAACATTCCTGTTCTAGTATAGTTATAAACATCCCAAACAGGTGACTGTCAGCCAGAAGTTCTCTCTTGTGTACTCATTGTGACTTTGCATCCCTAAATATAAAGCTTAATGCTACGATCATTTCTTCAATGACTCTCTGAATTTCTACAGTAATGAAAAATTTGTCTGCAAATCAGGGATAGACCAAGTACTGTCCAGCTATTTGCCAAGTTTTTACTTTCACCCTTCAGTGTTTTATTTCTCCTTGTTGCTTACTTGCTACATATTTTCACCACTTCCATTAACATTTTCCTTTGTCTATTTTTTTTTCCTAGTTTGTGCTTTTGTGTTGAAGGATTTTCTTGATAAAAACAAGCAGCGTTCTTCCAGATCTCTTCTACCATCTTTGTATTAACTTGTACAGGTTTAAACAGAGCTTTGTTTCCTTGTCCAAATTTTTGTTTCTTCCCCCTGACCCCGACAGCCATTGTCTTGCCTCATTTGAGGAGTGATCTTTTTATTTTTTATGTTATCATCGTTGTCATGGCCAACACTTTCCTTTCTGTGTTTGTTCATGATATCGGTGTTTAGGTTCTCCCTCTTGGGATTCCTTCGAGTTCCAGACTGAATTTTGGAGGTTTTGTAAATTTTATGAGATTTAAGCAACACAACTGTGCATGCTCAGTACCATTCATTTGTGAAAATAATGCTACAATGATAGCCTCACTGCTTTCAGGCAGTTAGAAAAGAATAAGAATACAGGCAAGGAAAGAGTAATGTTCTAAAGCATTTCCCATCACTAGTTAAGAGCAACTGAAAGAAAGTGAATACAGGAGCAGGTCTTTACTTTGAAGTACAGAGCCAGATCCTCAGCTCAGAATAAGCAAAAGATAGGGGCCTAAAATGCCCTAAAGTTCACTCAACTTGGTATGCGGCCCTGCTTAAAAACTGACAGTGAGTTCCACTGACGATTTGTCGGAAAGTCCCCAAAGTGCATTCTTTCCTCGGCTTAATGTTTTATCTCTGGATCCACCTTACACGTGGAAAGGAGCATGGTCGCTTTTTGAGAGAGAAAATATCTTTCTGAAGAACCTTGCCTTTGTGTGGTAAGGTTCAAGATGAGGAAGAAAGATTGTGTGGTCAGCGTTGACCTACAGACGAGTCTTGTTTCTTGTGCCCCAACATGTGAAAAATATCAACAGGACAAAGAACCTTCCAACCCAGAAAATGAGTCGATTTGTCCTGACTGTACAGACTTCAAAGCACATAGCTGTAATGAACAGTTACTTGAGAAGCTGCTGCCCCTCAGAAACATCTAAGGAGAATGATATAACACATGAAGGAGTTTAATCAGGAAAAAAATGGAGGGGAGACCATTTAAAGGACTGGCATGTCTATAAATGTATTGAGACGGAGGTCCTGGAGAATCAGGAGTTTTGACTTACTTCCTCTGACACAATATTCAGGCATAACAGTGAAAGGATGTCTCACTTTGTGACAAATAACCAGTAAGGGTGTGTGAAGCAGGCTTATACAATTCAGATCTGGATTTGGCCCGAATCAGGGACAGTAATTGAATTCGTTGATTCGGATCACTCTCCCTGATTCAATTCATCCGAATCCAAATCTGAAGATTCAATGCTGATTCAGAGAATCAGCGATTCAGATATAGACACAACTTTCGACACAACCTCGAGGTACGTAGCAAAAACATTTAAAGCTGTGTCTATCCAAATCTATCCGATTCGATTCGGAGAAATTAATGCATCCTCTGAATTGATTCAGCTTTGGAGATTCAGACACCCAATCGAACCGAATCTCCACCAAATTGAATCGGGGACCGAAGCTTCACACAGCCCTGATAACCAGGTCTATTTTGTAGGAGTCCAGAGACTTCAGGAGCTTTCTTCTACTATTAGATTGTTTGGTGCATCACAAATATGATCCATAGCTAAGGCTGCAGACAGATGTTAAATTAAAAGTTCAATGGAATCTGGTGCATGATCCCAATGATGGTGCTTCCTGCCATACCACGTGTGCATGGCAGTAGGGGTAATTGTGTGTTCAAGCATCAGATCCTATTGCACCATGCTGCTGGTTCAGGGGGAGCCCAAGGTCATGGTCAGAGGCTTCCCCTGAACTGGCAAGTAGCAAGCTTGGCTCCAGTGTGCTCCCCTAACTGGGAGCCCTCCAGCTGATTGGTAGGAACCTACCTAAATTGTGGCAAGCACGCAGAGCTGATTTTTGCAGGCATTCCACAGCAGCCCTGCCCCTCAACACTGGTGGAGAGGCCCTGGAAGGGCAAGAAGGGATGAGCGGGCAGCTGCCATAGCATCTTTGCCCTTCATGCCAGCCAGTGCCTTACCCCGCTAGTAGTGAGGACCACTGGCTCCCACTGGGGAGCCATCTTTCTATTTTTATTGGGGTTTTTTGGTAATTTTGTGGATTTTGCAGACAGTCCTAGATTTTGTGCTTTCCACAAAATTCACAAAACCACAAATTAAGTAAGACCCTAGTGATTGGGGCCTGCAGTAGGGAGAGCACAGGGGAGCCTCTGGCTGAGTGCCCTGATCAGCTAATGGGTGTTTCCAGCTGTGAGAGTTCATCCGAGCCAAGGCTGGAAACCCCCAGCTAACCAATGCTCTCAGCCTCTGGAGCCTTGCAAGGGATCTGGTGTGCTCTGGAGGCTGGGAGCACTGACCATATGTTCAATTAAAGGTGTGATAGGAACCAACAGCACATATTTTGTATGATAACTTTGTGGCTTATTCCTTGTTTCATCATGGCAGTAATTGAATGAATGTGTGACCAGGTCACTACTTAAGATGTGATTAACCAGTTAATCATGTCTTAAATCCAAGGTCTGTCAGGAACCTAAGAATCCAAATGAAGAAGCAAATAATGGGACACCCTAATACAATGATCTTTTATCTTGTGGACATTTGTTTCTGCATGCTGTACAGAGTTTCCTTGTGATTTATTTTAAAATATTTGTACTTGGAAAAGATGGTGCAATTCGATTCCTATCAAAACATGTTAATGTGTTACATGTTAAACCAGGGTTTTAATCCCTTGATGCTGGACTGAAAGCAAAATCCTTGAGTGCATACCGTACTGGCATTCAAATTGGAAGCAGATATAATTTAATACTGGTTTACTCCTGAAGGAGCTAACTGCAAACAGAGAGTGGCTTTGGGTGGTTGTGCTTATTCCTCTTCTGTCTTTGTTTTTGTACAATCTCACCTCATTGTGATGCTTGCTTGTATGTCAGATAATAGTCTGTTGTCAGTAACCTTTACAAATACTTTTACAGGTGGTGAAACTGAAAGGCCAAGTCCTATCTGTGATGTATCGTTTTCGTACCAAAAATCGGGAATGGATGTTGATCAGGACCAGCAGCTTCACTTTTCAGAATCCTTATTCTGATGAGATTGAATACATAATTTGCACCAACACTAATGTTAAGTATGTGTTTTTTGTGGATCCTCATATACTCTTTCTTTAGAACGTCCAACTTAGTCACATTATATACTATTATAAACCAGGTAAAAACTCAAGTGCAGATTCTCATGATGACCTGTTTCTAGTTTAATTGATCTGTAATAGGATGTGTTACAAGAGCTTACAAGAAGATGTTTCTGTTTAATTCTGTAACCTGCAGTGTGTCCGTAACTAATGTCTAGGTGAGTCAAAGATAATCAGCTATAATTTATTTAACCAGAAAAGCCCAACAAGCCTGATCCACTTCATTCTAATCTAGCAGCCAGGCCTCCAACAGCAGAACATCTGCCCTGAACAGAATAACGTAGACAGTGAGTAACAAGCGTCAGTGACTTTTGCCTCTTGAAAGCTAGCCTGAAATCAGTTTAGGTCTGTAGAGATTTTGGAGAAAGGGCCTCACTGTTCGTAAGCACAAAGAGAAAGCTGGGGAACCATTTCCAAAGAGTGGCACGGGCACGCTCTCAAGTCGGTGTCTAGCTTCTTATGTCTTGTCATTCCATCCCAGTTGTAGTTTGTCCTCATTTTCTTGAGTCATGCCTACCATTTTTGAGTCAGTGAGAGCTTTCAAGTGGAGCCTGAATAGTTTGGTATGGGAGCATATTGGCTCCTAACACTGAACATTGCACTGGCTATGAGTCAGCATGGCTCCCTTTGAATCTGGGGTAAGAAGAGAATCAGAATCTTACCTTAGGGTGGGGCTGAGCATATGCAATGACTTGTCAGGGTCAGAAAGCCATGTGTTCAAGTTACTGCCTGTCTTAAATTATGCTGTGCAGAATTTATTAACTATGTCTCTAAGTAGGTGTCTAATCCGAAAGTTGGTATCTGGGAACTGCTTGCAAAGGAAAAGCATCCCTACCAATCCAGCAGTGCCTCAGTCAGTGCATAACTTCATGAAGTTGCTGACACTCTTTAAGCCAGCAGCTGTTGAAGCAAATCTAGGAAGAACATTATTTTATAGGGGGTTTTATATGTGTTTCTTCACTCATGGCTTTTATTGTAAGGTAAGCTTAATCTTTTATGTGCTTCTGCACTGAGCTGTGGTTTTTACCAAGTTTTAACCCAAAGGAAAATGATAGATTCAAAGCATAGAGCTGTTAGGATGGAGAATGGAATGCTGAACAAGAACTTAACTAATGTAGACGTTCTCTGAAAGGTTCAGTAACGTAACAGTGTCTCCCGTGGCTTTGGAGTTTGTATATTATAAACTCATGCTATATTCTTTCCTCTAATATAAGAAGTACATACTGTATTCTTTTCTCTGAGATCCCTGTTTTCTATATTGTTGCTTATAAAAGTTGTCCAAGTCTGCTTCACACTGAAACCATTGAGGCCAAATTTCTAGTCTTACTCTCAATATCCTCATTTTTGCATATCCTAACCATTATTCCTGAAGAAGTGGATGTGGTTTTTATTTAGCACAAATCCATCCTAGATATAGCAGTCAGAGAGTCAGCTGTCCCCGAGTCTGACTAGCAAGTACAAGTATATTTGTGTGTGCAAAGAGAATGCATTTCCACATGTCTGTTCCTAATAATTAACATATGCAAGAACAGGCATCCAGCATTATAGGCAGCTGCTGGAAACTGGATCCTGACTGCTCTAACTAGGCTTTTATTCCAGAAGTCTAAAAAGTGTAAGAGTTTGACCTCTGGAATACCTAGTTTTTACTGCTGTGAAAGGACTTCTCTAGACTTTACATATTAGCATCCTAGTATCTACTGGAGTGAATAAGATTGTGCCAGTTTCTGGATCTTGTCGTATCTATCATTAGTAAGGTTTGAAAACAAACCAGAGATGTTGCCCTAATTTGGAAATTGGCTGCTGTTCATTCAACAGAGGATGTTTCCTTTTTATATTTTATACGAGATGATATCGTTAAATATGTTTTGCCTTCCCTACTTTTGTGGAAACACATGAGACAATGTAAATCTGCTTTTTAAAGCTTAAAACTTTATGTGCTGTTCCTCCTGATATAGTACTTATTTATCCATGTCTTGTTCAGATTATATCCTCCATTTCCTCCCTCCTCCCAAATAGATGCACACAATGGTATTTTTACCATAATGTCTCAGTAGATCTTGTTATGCTCAGTCTGTTTCTTTATTATTCAAGGCACATACTGAATTAAGCACATACTGAATCTGGATATTTTAGCATGTGGTGTGAATTGTCTTAGTTCTAATAACTTCTGCCCTCTAATCGCTTACACTCAATAATACACGTGACACTCAACATCTTAAGGACCACATTTTCAGAATTAACATCCAGTTCACATGCTGCATTTTGCATGACTGTTGGATGTGATGCAGTGATTTTGCACTTACTTTGCATATGCAGACAGTAATCTGTACATAGATATTGGCCTGAACAACCTGTTTGACCTAAAGACAAAATAGGTACAATATTCTCTATAATAGCTATAAACAGTTGTGCATGAAAAATCAGTTTGATTTGTTTATAAATTTGATAATCACTAGGTCTGTGCAAAGCTTTGGTCATTGATTCGATTTGGCAGTCAAATCTGACTAGAATCAGGAGACCCTTTAATCTCTCCAAATTGAATTGGAACCCTCTGATTCGATTTGGAGAGATTTGATGATACAGACATACACACAGCTTTAAATGTTTTTACTACATACCTCAAGGTACCAGTGAGGCTCACGAGTGCTGCAATGCTGGGATGGATGGAGCACCCCACAGAGTGTAGGGGGTCCCCAGCATGCTCAGCAGTGGATTCAGAAGTGGACCGGAAACACTTCCAGTCCACTTCTGGATCCACCACAGAGTGTGTGTGGGACCTGCCTCCTGGCCCAGTGCGCCCTGGGTCTGAGGGAGCACCCCAGGTCCCCCTCAGGCCAATTGCCAAGCTGGGGACAGCACGGTAGGGCTCCCCAGTACACTCCTGGGCAGACCTGGAAGCAGACCAGAAGTACTTCCAGTTCACTTCCAGGTCCACTGCCAAGCATGTGGAAAAAAACCACTTAAAGCCGTGTCTTTAGCTGAATCACTGATTCTCTGAATCAGCATTGTATCTTTGGATTCGGCCAGATCGAATCACTGTCCCCAATTTGAGCTGAATCCAAATCGAATGCAGCCCATTTCGCACATCCCTAATAATCACCCTAGAATCAAGATGTGGAGTGGGAAAAAATTGCCCTAATTTGTTTTGATAAGGCTCCAGGAAAATGTAAATTTCATTCTTTTCCGAATGTATACATTATTTTCTTTTAAGATTCATTGGTGCCTATTCATTGGTATTATGGCCTATTTATAGAAAACTTTCATTTTTATATTTGTCCCTAAATTCTGTTTTCCAAGAGGACTGCAGAAGGCAGTGATGATCATAGTTGGGTTCCCCTCTCCTACCCCTCTCCTTTTGGACCCTGTAACAGATGACTTTCCAACCTTGATTTCTATATAGAAGAATAATTAAACATTAAGTTCAAATGGTCACTTGGTTTCTCGCTTAAAAGTTTGCTGAGTTTCTTTTGGACATAATCATCCAAAAGAAACTTCCTGGAAAAATGAATCATTTAATGTGTAGCATTTGTACTATGTTCTTCTGAGATGGAGAGCCCTATATTAGACTTTCCATCACCATATCTTCCTGGTTTTTTATTACTTTAATTTCCTGAGAAAAAAAATTGTAAGTGACATTAATTTACAGAGACTATTTTGCATTTGAATGACTCCACCCTTGCCTGGACCGAGTAAACAAGTTCTGAAATCGTGTGTGTATTTAGAGCAGAAATGGCTTGTTTTCTGACCGTTGCAGATGTTAATATTTTCATTTTTGTATTCCCAGTTGATGTATATTTCTTTGTAAATATGAACAAATTCTAGACTCATGCAACAAGATACTTTGATGGTAACGTTGCCTTCCTCTGAATGATCCATGCAGGTCACAACCAGGAACAGAAAGCTCTGTGAATCACTAGGTGCTTCAGATTCATGTGTAACAGAGCTAGTGAGATTTATAGATAGTAAAACTTTAATTTCTCATCTTTCTGCCACGTGTGGGCTTTTTGATCAGGTTGTAGTAGGATCTTTATCCTTAAGTCATAATAATTTTAGTAGGGAAACAACAAACTTGCATAAAAAGAGACAGATTTTATAGTGACCTGCAAAGTGGAATTTTTTAAAAATACCATTATGCTCTGCTGCTGCTTTTCCTATTAGTCCCTCTTTTTTCAAAGGAGTAAGAGGGAGTTTGTGCCACTATTGTAAATAAAACAGACTGGAGAGGATAGCTTGTGTACAAAGTCTGTTCTCCTTCATTGAGAAAATGGCCCACTCTAGAAATTCATATTCTTCTTGACCTCTTTGAAGGTAGGACAACAATCTGGTAAGTCTAGCATTTATACATAGAACATACTCACCTAAATATATCTCCATTTTGAAAGAAAAATTTTGTATAAAGCCTTCTTTGCCAGCATTTACTTCAACAACTCAATATTAGTTATCCAATCCTTTAGATTCATTGAGCACCTGTGTCAAGTCAGAGGATTTCCTAGTTTCACACACCATCTGATAATGAGCCTGGAATTCTAGCAGTTACGCAGAACTCTCTGTTGACCCAGACAATATACCACTTGCTATGTTGGCTAGCATCTATTAGCCCAAAAGTCTCTCTCTTACTGCTTTCTCTAAGCCATGAATCTAAAATGAAAACCCTAGGTGGTGTTGACTTTCACTTGCAAAGCAACACAAGATGATTGGATTTTGCCGAAACCACCCTGGCTGCTCCAGTCCTTACATAACTGACTTGGAAATCTAATGAAGAAAGGGATCCGCATGTGTAATGGTTAGAGGCCTGCCTAAATTGCGGGGGGACTTACCAGTTTTTGTGGGTTGATGTTGCGTTAAGTTCTAATTCTGCAGTCAGCGCTGATTGACGGAGAGACCTTGGGAGGGAATGGGATCAAGGTGTGGCTGCCATCTTGATTGCTGGCTGACTTTTTCGTGTGGCCCCGCCCCTCGGCACTGATTGGCAGAGAAGCCCTGGCAGGCGAGGAGAACCAGGAGGCAGTTGCTATCTTGTCTGCTATCTTGTCTGCTGCCCTTGGTACCACCCTGCCAGCTGGCTCTGTCTCCTCCTGGCAGAAAGGACCTCTGGCTTCCCAGTCTATCATTTTATTTTTATTAATGCTTTTGTTGGTGACTTCACGGATGGTCCCAGATTTTGCAGTGTCCGTGAAATCCACGAAACCACAAATTAAGTAGGTCCTTAGTAACGCTCACTTATTCAAAAGGGCAGACTGTTATGAAATATCGAGACTAAAGTCAGTAGCAAGATTCTTAGTGCAGCTTCATTCAGAAACATTATACCTTTTTCTGTAAGATTTAAAATATCTTTTTGCAATATTAGTACATTTTAATCTAAATCATGTGTAACCTTGTTGACGTAAAATCCAGTGCAGTGAAGATGTACTCAAATATTTGTTTTTTCTGGTAAACTGGATTTGCAGTTAGCCTTGTGGGCTCATTGATATTTGTGTTGTAGCTTAACAAGTCTTACTGATGAGCATTTTCAAATAGAGAAGGGTGGAAAAGTGTTAGAAAAGTGCCTGCAAAATAAATGGAATTAATTAAGTATGCTGTTTTGTTTGGCTTATTTGTATGTCTGCGGATGAATCAAGAAAACATACTTTATGCATAATAAAAGAGACCTAAAGTACTGTTTATTGATACACGCACTAGATAGTTGATAGTAAAAACAATTGAAACTGATGTAATTAGCTTTTGAATTAACAACAAATTTATAATGGGCCTTTATGGTCCAAAGAATGGTGTTTGGAAAAACTTCTTCATAGATTTTCTGTAATTAAATTACCTCCTGGAGTTTTACTGGAAAACCATATGTGTTCTGCTTCCTTAATAATAAATTAATTCTGTCCATAGAAAGATTTTTAGAAATTCCCCTTCTATTCGATAAAATAACAAGGGAAACTCATCGTCCTCTGATAACCTGAGAGCTAGCTTTTCCTTTCGCAAAATATGATACAAAAAGTTGTCTGTTATATTTTTCTAGACATTAAAGCCAAAAGAAACAGAGTATTTGTGTGTCAGGCCAGAACATTTCTCCCCTGTAACTTCCAATTTAACTAACGTATCTTCCAAAAAGTACCATCTGGTTTGAAGGAGTCCGCTGTGGTTCAGTGGTAGAATCCTTGTCTATATCACATAGGAAACCTGGATTCGATTCCCAGATACTTGTACAACTACAGCCGTGGATTCAGTCTGGTCTTTGGATTCTGTCTCAGTGGCCTAAAGGGAGGATGGACGGTTGGGGCAGCCTCCGCTCCTCCAGAAATTCCTGCCCAGGCATATGCATCGAAGGTCTGAGTGGCCCTCAGGCAGACAAGGGTCCTTGGGTTGATTTGATATCTTTTATTAGACCAACCCAAATGGTTGGAGAATGGTTATTAAGCAAGCTTTCGGGTTCAAAAACCCTTCGTCAGGCTAAGGAAGCTTCAGCAGTTGGTGTGTGCTCTTCCTGGATGGAATGAAATGCATGGGTGGCCCCCATGCACATACCAACATCTGGTTTGAAGACTACAAGAGACAGGATCCACCATTCCCTTTTGCTCTCCTTGTGAAAGATATGCACATAATTTCTCATTTAAATTTGTCTGGCAGTATGTCTCCAATCATTTGAAATTTGAGTGGCTTTCATTCTCACTAGTGATGGGGCAAGCTTTAAAGTATGCTTCTAAATAGGGTCTGAAACTGTCACCACCCACAAAGCAACTGACCTTTGAGCTTCACATCCTTAGCATCTGGAAACACCTTTCCTTCCACTGATGCATCTCCAGCTGTAGTGTCTTCTTGAGAGAAGGGTCTAATAGCTTGCATTTCCTATCGCTTGGGTCAACTAGCCCGTCAGGAGAATGCGACAGCCTGAAGCACTGGGTGTTACATACAGGAATTTTATTTTCCTGTCAGTCTGATTCTGTTCTAATTTTAATTTCCAGGTTATAGCTTTGGCTTCGGTTTTCCTGTCAATATGTCCCTAGTAGCAGGGTACAAGATGCAATAAGTTTTAGACCACAGTGTGAGGGTCACAGGTCTCTGAGCCCCTAGGCCATAAATAATCTCACTAGTTGTGACCAAGAGACAGGAAGTAATCAATAACAAAACCATTGCAAGTCAAATTTTATCCTCCTCACTTCTCTTCAGCTATCGGAAGCAAGAAATTCAGATAAAAGATGGTATTCTGTAGAAACAGCATTAAGGTAAGGAAGGGCATGTAGCCTGAAGTGTTTCTTGATTGTCACATAGTTCTATCCTGCTTTTTAAGAGGATAAAGTTTCAAACTCATAATGCCCTGAGATGACTCTAGGCCCTTGCCTTAAACCAAAGCCATATAGGTTTGGGGCACGTATTTCTCCGTCTCCAGAGCCATTATCGGAGATGTCTTCTGCCATGTAGCTGTCAACATTTTCCGTATTTTTTTGCATATCTCACTCCCCCAAATAAGATCTACACCTCTTTTTGGGCAGTCCGAATTAAAAAAAAAGAGATTTTGCCTGCATCGAGTTATTATGACTGCATAGAGCAGGGACAGAGCTGAATCTTCAGCTCATTCACCTTCCCTTTCTTGTTAACCAAAAGTTGAAACCCTAGCTGCTGCTAAAGACTGGTCTTCAGGAGTGGACTTTGAAAAGAGCTAAAGAGTCTCCGGTACTATGTAATAGAAGGGGAGAGACCAGGAGCAGCAAGTAGGATGCAAAATTACCGAAAGAAAGGTTAGCATGATTAGTGGAACACCAAGACCATTAAAAGGGAAAGACAATCGTCAACACCTTTGGAGTGAAGAACAGTGAACCGTAAAGTCCATTGACTCCCTCTGCTGCCTGAATGGAAATGCCAGTGCTGCTGCTTGGTGGAGCAAGAATCAAAGCAGAGTGTTTCTGTTCCAGGTGGAGAATCATCTTCCCCACTTAAGATGCACACCCCAACTTGGGGTGGAAGGGAAAGGGGCAGCAGGGTGCTGAATTTTTGGGCAAAGTGTATATGGTATGTAAGTAAATACATCATGTACACCAGTAGTATGTACAGAAGTCAGGAGAGTTGTTGGGACTGTACAACAGTATAACAACACTAAACTCTACATCTCCTTTATGTTAAATGGGAACAGACCTATTTCCCAGTCTTCTCGGTAGTTACCCAAAGATCACTTTTGGAGAAAGATCAGTTAATTTAAAGTTATTCCACTCTTCTATTCTCAAGGGCATCTGTACAGATTTTTTATGTTAACTTGCTGCTCCTTCTGGACTTTTCATATTAGTGGATGTGCAGTAGCCACCATTTCAAAAAGTGCACATTTCTTTCCACCTGGAGTGGATAGCTAAAATATTAAATGATGTTCCTCGTGAATACAGACACAGAACTGACCACAGTGATCTGTGCATTGGGGTCCCACAGGGATCTCTGGTAGCCCCAGCTAGTACAAAGGCTCCAGCTGGTACAAACATTGGCATTACATCTTCAGTAGCACAGCTTACCATGAACATACCTTTCATGTACTTCACTCTAGCTCCGCAGAGGATATTAAAAAAAAAAAAAAAAAAGAAAAAAGTCCTGTTCAGGGTCTTTGTCCTAGTAGTCAAAGCCCTCTGAGTTTGTCTCCAGTTTTGTGAGGATCACTTCTCCCTTCACTATCTTTACCCACCTCATGACAACCATATTTTCTTGGACCATATTAGACTAATAAGATTTCTACCTATCTAATTTATGAAAGGAGTTGAGCAGTTTGCTTGTGCAAGAACAGATTTGAAAGGCAAAATCATGGCCCTGAAATCTCTAGAAGTTTTGCCATTTAATTTTAACCTGTTCATATTTTAGCCCCATAAAAAAAAAGTTCTATTCTACGGTTGCATTTTGCATGGTTAGTGGTGTGTTTTGGGAAACTTCTAAAATTCATATAGAGTTAACCACTGTCACCAATCCAGATATTTAAAAAGGCATTAATTAAAGGCTGAGGTTGTTTTTAAAAGGAAATCAAACAGGGTGAAGAACTGGTGCAGAAGGAAATAAATATATTAAAAGGCATGGTAAAAAGCATGTGTGTATATATGTATATGTATATATGGTTTTTACCAGGCCTTTCAGTATATTTAGTATATTATTTTAGATGTAAAATATATATAATATATATGACTTGTACCTTACATATAGCTATATAGTTAATAAGATTATATCGTCATGTTGTGTCTTCCCTCCTTCCCTATCCCCCAGTCCCCCCTAGACCTTCTGTAGACTGTAAATACAGCCAGTTGTTTCTCAAGGTTTCAGATAACTACAGTGAACCAGATAAAGTTAAGTAACAGTGCCTGACACTGAGCACAAATTATGTCTGTGTTTCAAGGATTTACAGAGAAGGTTTTGACAAATTGAGTTGCCTTGTGCTGGCATGTTTCCCCTAATGTTTATTGACTCCGTTTCTTTTGAAGTATTTTCTGTTGCTATTGCACATTTAATTTTTCTAAAGTTTTAATAATTGGATTAAGGCTATTACCTGCAGGGGTCCTTACTCATTTAAATTACACAATTTCTTCATTCTTCTCAGGTTTAAAATGAGACTCGTGTTTTTTGTAGCAGTTGTTGACAGAAATGGATTTTATAAAATGTCTTCTGTAAACATAAAAATAATTTATTTCTTGAGATGTTCTGCCTCAGAAAGCATTTGGAGAACAAATAAAATGCAGGTTATAATAAAGACAAATGAACCTATATCGTGTTTAATGGGTTGATTGCTAGGAATAGTTTTGCACACAATAAGCTTTTCTTTCTTTTCATTATTGCCTTGCCAATTTCTTACCACTATATTTTTTCAGTACAGTATAACCTCATAAACCCAGATATCAAAAATCCAGAATTCTCAAAAATCCGGCACTTTTTAAGCTCCTCCCTCCGCGCCCCCAGCCATGAAGGGGAAAGCTTGCGCATGGCAGCTGCCACTGCCATCCCCCACCCCGCTCCATGTGTGGCTGCTGCTCTGGGACTGGCTGCTGCTACCTCACCTGCCCTCAAGTTTCAAAAAACCAGAATTTTCAAATGTCGAGCATGCCGGATTTACGAGGTTATACTGTATTTGTTTCTTTGGTTCCCTACAATCTCTGATAGCTGACTATATATTCTCAGCAGTTTCTGCCTATAAGTCATTTCACCTGTTGGCATAATCTGCTTGTGAACTAAATGAGGAAATAATGCTTCATCTCGGACATTTGACTAAGCTTGATCCTGCTTCCATTCACGCCAGCAGCAATTTTGCTCTCCTTCAATAGAAGCAAGAAAAGGGTCTGCCTATTGATCTTTAAATGTAAAAATACCCAAGAGACATTGTCACAATATATCATTTAGGGAAGGGTTGGGCTCTATCCTGTGTTGCTTACTCACTTTTGTGTCTGTGGAAGTTGATGGGAATTCAAGGGTACAGCCCTGTCATGTACACCCAGACTAGGCAAAGATTTTCTTAGCAAGAAAGCATTAATAATAGTGTGCTTTTCCAGGAAAGGGCTTGCCAGCAGATATTCTTAAGAGCTTTTTCATTTGCTTGTCATATTGTTAAGAGAATGTAAAGGGGAACAGGCCAAGCCCATTCCTTTTTGTAACTTAATTATCTTATTTCCTCCCCTTTTGCAGACAACTTCAGCAACAGCAAGCAGAGCTTGAAGTGCATCAGAGAGATGGGTTGTCATCTTATGACTTATCTCAGGTGATAACTCTGGATAGATGTTTATCTTAGTCTCTGTTCTTTCATGCACAAATTGACTGAAGTGTTGAATGTGATACAAATACATTGTGACTATACATGAGATTCTGGTGTCAAATATGATGGGGACAGTTATGTTTTCTTTTTCATATGTGAACAACAGGTGCCTGTTCCAAGCATACCAGCTAATGTTCACGAGGGTGGAAAGTCAGTGGAGAAGCCAGATGCAATTTTCTCCCAGGAGAGAGATCCTAGGTTTGCTGAGATGTTTGCAGGAATAACTACTTGTAAGTGAGAGCTTCTGGTATTGAATATTTAATACTGTATTAAGTGCTGTTACATCATATAAAACACTACCTTAAGGAATTTGTGGCAGACAGATCAGTTAGCAAGATTAGTCTGAATGTCTGCATCCTAGAATTTATCTTAACTAAGCATTTTCCACCACAAAAAGAATGAGAGAAACTCCAGAATTTAAGGATCAGGCTGATAATACTGTACACTATCTTCGTTTAGAGAAGCTGCTCTCTTTTCTCATATAGCTGCATATTTCCCTGGCAGTTTCTGAATAGGAGTTGCTTTTATATAGTAACCATCCTTTTTTTTTTTTTTTTTTTCTGAGGCAAAACCTTTACAGTGGAACTCTTAAGCAAATCCACTTGATAGGGCTTGAGGCTTATAGATCTGTTCCTTTTTCCAACAGTGTTATGCCCATTTATCTCATTGAGCAAGACTGGAATAGCAGTGCTATCAAGATAGGGGTTTTCTTTTGGGGTTGTTTTTTTGGGGAGTTCTGTTTTTTTAACTCTAAGCCTATTTTTATAGGTGATGTTTTCAAATGTTTGTGTTGCTTCTAGTTATAATAATTTCCTTGTTTGTTTTGTACTTGTTTATTGTTCTTAACCTTCCCACTGAAACAAAAGTTTTCACATTTGTTTTAAATAAATGAATGTGCAAGTCTCTTGCAGCGAAGGGAGGAAATGGCCTGCTGTGCTCAACTGCAGGGGTACAGGGGGATGACCTCACTGTATGGGTTTCTTCTGCATAACTCGACCTTTTCAAACTGAGAAAGCAATGTAACTTCAATCTAGACTTGATATTCTGTCCTCCTGTTGCTGAGACTTCTGCTTTCCTATTCATCCAGTCTATCTGCTCTGACAGTGAAGTCAACAACTGAGGCCATAAAAAGGGTCTGCTGGAAGGTAGCAAGACTTCAACCTAAACACTAGAATGTTTTTCCAAGCGAGAACATCTTACTTTTTGGCTGCCTTCTTGGATCACATTCAAACAGCTCTGGACTGCTTATGGAGTTGGGTTAGGGTTAAGGGTCTTGCAAGCTGCGAGGTTAGTGGAAAGGTGGTGTCCTTGGAAATGCCATTTTTCTTTCCATTCTTATCAATTTACAAGCCATGCTTTTTTTTGGACATGATCCCTGTCTAAATTTCTCATGGGAGGCACAATCAAGGTTTTTTTAATGTTAAAAAGGGATGGTTCTCAGTTAGAGATGTGATGAACTGTCCAAAAACAATATTGACAAACCTGCACACTGCATGCAGACATTAGTGAAATGTTGATACTAGACCTGTTTCTTCACTGTGGTTTGTAATATAGTTTGGAGCTGACACATTCAGGTTTGATATAGTGGGGAAAAGAGTTTGGGTACACATCACCTGCACATCAGACTGAAAAAGAAAAGATCTCTTACTTCATCCATAGACACATTTTGAGCAGCAACTATTTTGAGAAATAAAGCTCTATGTTAGTACTGTGCCCCACTTCTGCAGATCATGGTATGGTTGTCATTGGATGGAAACAGTGGCCACATTAGGGGAAGATTAAATGAATGGTTAGCAGGGGCAGGGGGTGCAAGTAGTAGGAGAGGATTTCAAACCAGGAGACTTAAAGCATGAAGTTAAGTATTAGTAGATGGCAGTCATGTGTGTATTGCTGTGATAGAAGTGCAAGAGTCGAGAGGCAGTGTAAATCATGAGGGGAAATAAGGTGGAGGATGGATGGGCCAGATGAGAGCGATTAAAGGAATACTCAGCCCAGCTCAGGAGGGAGCTAAAATCTAGTTTATGCCTTTGCTAATGCTCAGTCTTCTTGGCAGTTCTTCTCAGACAAAGGTATTAGGAAAGTGACTGCCCACACCAGTTGCAGGCCCGCTGGTGAGTAATCAATCCAATTGCAGAGAAGCAAATCCTGCTGCAACAGTTACATGTGTATAGCTGATTACTGCTAGAGAAGGGTGCATCTTTCCTGCTCCTCTTCTCCTCAATGCACTGACATTCAGAGAAGACTGTTGACTTTTTGATTGGATTCTCCAAGCATCATGATCTGCAGCCTGTGTTTCCCACAGCTTGTGGTCAATACCGCAGACAGAAAAGGACCTCTTTGGGGTGTCCTTGAAGTGCTTGCATGGACACCCGCTGATACTCAGTAGTTCACACTGAAAGCCTGCCTTTAACTGCTCCATCTGCCAGCAGCCTCCAGAAGTGCTTTTGGCAGTTCGTGAGAACAGACTTGTACATCCCTTTTTCCTCAGATGGCTTAAAGGGCTGGAGTGGCAACTCCATTTCATCTGAGGAATTTCACCTCATCTGGGAATTTTTAAGTCAACGAGTACATCATTCCTGAGCACTGAAAATAGCTTCATGTCTAAGAGGCCTTGGAACTGGGCCAGGGATCTGGCCTACTATTTCTAAATGCTAATACTTTGTTATCTAAGGGAACATCACATGAAACCTGTGGGAAGCAGAAAATGGGAGAAAGAAAAGATGGGCCCTATTTAGACAACCATCAGAGGTGCAGTGCAGCAAACACTTGCAAGAGGTGGAGGAGGAAAGGTGGCAAAAGGATTTTATATTGCTAAAAAGGAAATGAAGGTTGCCAGTCACTTTGGAAACTAGCTCTCTGAGCAAGAATTAAGAGGAGGCTCCAAAATACTATGTATAGGTGCAGTCTCAGACCAGAGACTTGCTGGTCCTTCTCAAGGTAGTAGCCAAATATCTTACCAAAATAGAGCATCAAAGTTAGTTTGTGCTTTGGCCGTAGGGAGAATCTGTTGCAGATCTGCTGTATCAGTCACCAGAGGGCATGAATTGTTACAGCTGCCAGCTGCAGAGCTTTGGCTTCTGTTACAGCAGTGTGCACCTTTAGCTTGAACGCACAAAAATGTTCAATTAAAGAAATTAAGTGGCAGCATGTTTGCCCTGTGCTGTTTGAGCAAATGATGAGATTAGTCACAAGAGTAAACTTTTTGTTGTTTTTGTGCAATGGGAGAACCTAAAAGTTAATGGCATCTCTTCATGCGTTTCATTTGCAGTGCCAGTGTGTGTCTTTGCTAATCTTGCATTCCCTTGGGATGCCTGCATTCTTGTACATGACCCGCCCAAGCATCTGTTTGGTTTTTTTCAGAGCAAAATCCCCAAGAGGTTCAAGTTTTGCCTTTGTGACTGTTTGCACACCCACATGTAAGCTGCTGACCTTGCAGAGACAAAACTCTCGCTGAATTCATTGCAGGGGTGTAGGTTGTAGCCATGTTGGTCTAGGACATAGGCAGAAAAGGTTCCTTGGGTGAATTTGATATCTTTTATTAGACCGACCCAAATAGTTGGAGAATAGTTATTAAGCAAGCTTTCGGGTTCAAAAGGGGATGAAAGGTTTTTGAACTCGAAAGCTTGCTTAATAACTATTCTCCAACTATTTGGGTTGGTCTAATAAAAGATATCAAATTCACCCAAGGAACCTTGTCTGCCGCTGAATTCATTGGAATTGATGTGGATGTAAAGGGCTTGCAGGGTCAGCCTGATCTAGGAGTAAAATCCCAACATAATGCCTGGAGGACTCTGTTATGAAAGTTCGGCTCCTGTAGAGGGGAGTAGATCAGAAGCTGTTTAGGACAGAGGCCGGTCTTTTGTTTTGTCTCGGTACATATAGTGTAGTCTTATTCTGTGACGGGGGTTCTTGTCAGTCCTGGAAAACCGATAGTAACAGTGCTGCCGCAGACCCTGCAGGTCATACCAGAACGTGCAGAAACTGAAGTGTTTTAGTAATGGGCTTGGGTAGGAGCACATATACTGCAGGCTCCTTGCATTCATACTTCCCCCCCCTTTCCTGGGTCTATTCCTTTATTCCCTCCTCAACAGCCCATCAGTAGACTATTCCCTGGAATACCTCAGCCAATGGTAACAGAGCTGCCAAAAAATGTGTATTCAAGCTGTTGCTCCACAAGGTTATTTCGTAAACAGGCTAGACAATGAATGAATACAAATATCTTTCCTATGCAAGGAATAAAAAACCCTTCTGTAACTTATGCTACAAACCAATTAGCTCTGCTAGGTGGGACCAGACTTCTCAAAACTGATGTGAAATTAGACCATGTTGTATAATTCGTAATCTCAAACTAATATCTGTCATGTACATTCCCTAGGACACAGAGCTAATGGGAATGGAGAAATTACCACATTTTAGATAGAAGAAAAATTCAAAGATTTCAATATGTTCACTGCTCAGATAAACTCCACTGCAGAACTCTGAAAGAACTGGTGCAAACGTTCAGTCCAGTCGCCAGGATTTTTAATCTGTATAGGAAATCAAACTCTAGAACAAATTTTGACAGAAAGAATAACCAAAGAAATAGAGACAAGTAGAAAATTACTCGAGGAATATAGAACCCCCTTTAATTTTCATACAGCTCTGTTGGTTTCATTCCAGTGTTGTTCGTTCACTATTTCATAAATTATTAAAAAGCAGAGCATTACCCATCCCATGCAGGTTGTACTTTTGTACTATTGTACTTTTTGGTGAACAACTAATAGTTTTTGTTGTTTCCTGAGTTTATTTTTCTTCTTGTGGTAATTTTTCTAGCGGATAAAAAAATGATGGCCTCAGCATCCACTGCAGGAAACCAGCAGCTCTACTCCCAAGGAAGCCCATTTCAGCCAGGACATTCAGGAAAGGCTTTCAGGTACCACACTAGCTCTAGCCCCAACAACATCACAATTGAAAAATAGTTGCCTTTTAGTATAATGGAAACGGGGTGAGGCTAACTAAACACCAGCACATTTTTTCCTCTAATGTGAATTATCCTTTCTTTTTTGGACACTTAATTCTTGTGCAAAAGTTCATCAGACAGGAGTAACACAGAAACAATTTTGAAACCAGTAAACTCAAGGGCACCAGATAAAACACTTCATATAAGGGAAGCATCTGTTTGTTCTTGTGATATGGATGGAAAAGTTTTTAATATTTCCTGAAATGTTCCAGTTGTTCCTACTATTGATACTACAGGTTTGACAAACAAGAAGTTTAAGAATTGGCATAACCTTGCCATGGCTGCTTGAGATTTTTGTAGCAGCTATGATTAGATTGACTTTATTGCTATTGCCCTGTAATAGAATCATAAAAAAGAGGGTTGGAAGGGACCTCAGGAGGGCTCTAGTCCAACACCCTGCTCAAAGCAGGACCATCCCCAACTAGATCATCCCAACCAAGGTTTTGTCTAGCTTGGTTTTAACAACCTCCAAGGATAGAGATTCTACAGCCTCTCTGGGTAACCTGTTCAGGTGTTTTACTGCCCTCCTAGAGGTTTTTCCTAATATCTAACTGAAACTTGTCTTCCTGCAATGTGAGACCATTTCTCCTTGTTCCGTTACCTGCCACCACTGAAGGACATTTCTAGCACCATCCTCATTGGAACCACCCTTCAGATAGCTGAAGGCTGCTATTAAATCCCCTCAGTCTTCTCTTCTACAAACTAAAAACCCCAGTTCCCTCTGCCTCTCCTCAGAAGTTATGTACCCCAGCCTCCTAATCACATTTGTTGCCCTTCACTGAACTCCCTCCAACTTGTCCACATCCTTTCTGTAGTGGGGGGGAAAGCGGAGGGTGTCCAAAACTGGACACGATCCTCCAGATGTGACTTCACCAGTGGCGGATAGAGGGAAAAATTTCCCTCAGTCTTCTGGCAACACTTCTACTAATGCAGCTCAGTATGCTGTTAGCCTTCTTGGCAACAAGAACACGCTGTGGGCTCATATTCGGCTTCTTGTCTACTGTAACCTCCATGCAGGTCCTTTTCTGCAGAGCTGCTGCTTAGCTAGTTAGTCCCCAGTCTGTACTGGTGCACGGGGCTTTTCCAACCCAAGTGCAGGATTTTACACTTTTCCTTATTGAACTTCATGACATTTCTTTTGGTCCACTCCTCCAATTCGTCTAGGTCTCTCTGAATCCTACCTTTCATCATATCTACTACTCCCCCAAGCTCGATGTCATCTGGAAACTTGCTGAGGGTACACTCCATCCCATGAGCAACAAGTGCCTTCCAAGCCTGTGGGGGCACCAGTGGGGCACGACTGGGTGGGGAGGGGCAGGATCCAGAGCCAATTTCAGGGGGGGGCTCTCTGTGCCCCCCTACCAGATGGAGCATTTGCTGTCATGGGGGGGTACCAGCACTCTCAAGGGGACACGTGCCCCCCCGTACCCTCCCTATGCATCGCCTATGCTCCATCCTATTTCTGGATCATTGGTAAAGATATTGAACAAAACTGGCCCCGGGACCAACTTCTAAGATATTCCACTTGATACCAGCTGAGAACTCATTGAGCCATTGATTACTACCATTTGAACCTGCTGATCCAGCCAGTTTTCTGTCTACCTTACAGTCCATTCATCCAACCCATATTTCCTTAGCTTGCTTGTGAGAATGTTGTGGGAGACCGTATCAAAAGCCTTGCTAAAATCAAGACATGGCAAGTCCACTGGTCTCCCTACATCCACAGTACCAGTCACCTCATGATAGAAGGCAGTCAGGTTGGTCAGGCATGACTTGCCCCTAGTGAATCCATGCTGACTACTCCTTTGCTTCCCAGTGCTTAGAAGTGGATTCTTTGAGGACCTGCTCCATGATTTTTCCAGGGACTGGGGTGAAGCTGCCTGTCTGTAGTTCTCTGGATCTTCCTTCTCTTTCTTAAAAATAGGCACTAGATTTGCCCTTTTCCAGTCATCTGGGACCTCTCCCAATTGCCACAAGCTTCCAAAGTAATGGCCAGCAGCTCTGTAATCACATCAGCCAACTCCCTCAGCATCCTTGGGTCTCAGGTGTGTTGCATCTGGACCCATCAATTTGTACACGTCCAGCTTCTCTAAATAGCCCCTATCCTGTGTTTCACTGTTGTCAGCTGCTTGCCTCCTCCCCAAACTGTGCTGCTAGATGCAGTAGTCTGGGAGCTCTGACCTTGCCTGTGAAGATGGGTATAAAAAGCACTGAGTACTGAGGCCTTTTTCTGCATCAGCTGTCACTAGGTTGCCTCCCCCATTCAGTAAGGGACCCACACTTTCCCCAGTCTTCCTCTTGTTGCTGACATACTTGTAGAAACCCTTCTCGTCACCCTTCACATCCCTTGCTAGCTGCAACTACAATTGTGCCTTGGTCTTCCTGACTTCATCCCTGCATGCCTGAGCAATGCTCAGTTGTTCCACTTGTCAGCTTCCTTTTTGCATTTTGGCTCATTAAGCCAAGCTGATCTTCTGCCATACTTGCTAGTCTTCTTGCACATCAGAATGGTTCTTTCCTGTACCCTTAGTAAGGTTTCTTTAAAATGCAGCCAGCTCTCCTGGACTCTTCTCCCACTCAGCCTGACTTCCCATGGGATCTTGCCCATTAGCTCCCTGAGAGAGCTGAAGTCTATTTTTCTGAAGTCCAGGGCCCTTACTCTGCTGCTCTCCATCCTTACTTTCCTCAGGATCCTGAACTCAGTTATCTCATGACCAGTACTGCCCAAGTTGCCATTCACTACTACATTCCCCACCAATTCTTCCCTGTTTGTGTTCTAGGAATGAAGATTTGTGACTGTTCATCAAATTGTTTAGTCAATAATGAAGACTTTGTGGTTTTAGTCTAATCTATTCCTCTCTCTATCCTGATGACCTTTAAGTTACATAATGGAAAACTAGCATGAGCAGTAATGCTACAGTGAGATGAACTCTCTTCAATGAAATCCCAAGCTCCTACTTTGAACTAAGCCAAAGTTTATAAAATGAGGGAACAACCATTCAGATGCTGTAACTGTCAGTTGTGAGGTCTGTGAATTTAGAAATCACAAATAAGATATAATTCTATAAAAACCAATATGGTGTTAAGGATAAACTTGGTAATGAGATCAGTAGGAAGGAATAGAATTCCTTTGTTCTTTTTGTCCAAGCAAGAACTCGAGATTACATCTTGGAGAGACTGTGGTAAATTAAAATGCCTTTTAATGAGATGTTGTGTGTTTTGAGTAATAGTTTTAACACCAAATTGCCAGTAACCATCTTGAGATCTGGCCTATGTTTGGTCAGTTTTATTTGCTAGTCTCTTGGAAACTTAACAGTACCTCTGTGTGAGAGAGAGACTTCTTTTTGCTTTTTTGCTGGTATGCTGCAACATCAGAGTAATGCAAATGCTGATGAATTGCCTTGTGCTAGATCCCAACGTGGAGCCCCACCTGCTCTTGACTTAGAAGCAGAGGTTCAGTGGTGTTTCACGCATTCCTTTTGCAAATAGCTTTGTTCATTTTTTTTCCTATTTTATATATTTTTTTTGATCTTCCCAGGACTCTTAATACCATTTTCTTCGTACACCTGGATTTGCAAATATGCGCTATTTTTAACACCACTGAGAGTTTGGTGGGAACCTCAGGAATTAAAATGAACTTAGTGAACTAGTCATTTTTATTTTATAACAAATATTTTCTTATTTTAATAGCAAGATGGTCATGCTGACTAGAAACAAGGAATACTTATACTCAAGCATCCTTTTATAAGCCTTGACTTAAGACCACATTTAAACTAATGTATAATAAATTGACTTATAGCACATGTTTAAAATTGAGCTTATTTGAGGCTGCTTTCCTGAACTGATGCCTAAACTAATAGGGAAGCAGTCAGTTTCCATCCCTTTGAGACTGTCAGATGTCAAATTGTCCCCTCAGTTTTATTCATTCGAGCACTCTGGGTAAGATTGCATGACTCTAACTATGAGTTGTGTCCATTGTGAATGCATAGTAGGAAGGGGCTTCTCAGAATTTCATAACTTGTGATAATTTAACACTAAAATCAAGTCACTTTTTCATTTAATCCTGCAGCAAACTGGCAGAAACCTTCACTTCTTTGTGATGAGTAACACACTTTTAGTTACTTATGTAACTAAAATTTGTGTGTGATTTGTGTGTGAAGATCATATTGTTCCTACCAGTCATCTTCTACTCTTTTCCTTTTTAGCTCATCTGTGGTACATGTCCCTGGTGTGAATGATATCCAATCATCTTCTTCAACAGGCCAAAATCTGACCCAGATATCTCGCCAGTTAAATCAGAGCCAAGTTGCCTGGACTGGGAGTCGCCCACCATTTCCAGGACAGGTACTATGATTAAGGCAGGTTTTGGCAACTATGTCACACAGGCCAGATTCAGCCCACAGTCTCATTTAATCTGGCCCAAGGTGGGTCTTCAATGGGAGGGGGCTTCAACAATGGTCACTCTTCATGTGCTGCCACTGTAGGGAGAAAGTAGCCTTGGAGCCCTGATTATGCCTTTTAATAGTACAGCAGAATAATGCAAATGGCCTGTTTTAAAACTCAAAAAAATTGGTTAATTTAAAACAATAAATTAAATGAATTCCTCCATTTCTGATTTCTGGTCAAAACAGAATCCCAAAGGAAAAAAATATGAGTTTACTTGGACAAAAATTCTCTACATGACATTGGCAATCCCCATGTATATCCTAATTTAAGACTTCATTCCTGTGTGGACATACAAGTCATCATGACTACTTATGATTGCAGTTAAGCATGTGCATAAACTCTTCGCTGGGCCAAAGCAAAATATGCCTGCATTCTTTACATACAACATTAATATGTATTGCAGAAAAATCTCTTTAGTCTGAGTCAATTGTGTAGTCTGTGCAGAAGGTGACTGTACATATTAAAGACAGAATAGCAACCCAGTCACTAAATGCTTTTGTTTTAATCTCTGGAGGCAAGTCTATGTATTAATATTACTGTTTGCATTCAAATTTATTACATAGAATAAAGGCACTTATTTATTTAATCAGCAGCTTGTTTGTAAGCATATTAGTTTCTCAGTATCATAAACTTGGTGCCCAGTCCTTCATCCACATCAATTGCTAGGCTTTGTCTTCTTCAAATTGAAATAATATTTTCTCACGTTTTCATCTGTACATTGTGTATAAAAGCCATAATTAGTCAGTAAGCAAAAAAGCACTTTATCTTCTTAGCTGAAGCCATCAGTCTGATTAAGTCTGCAGCTAATCCTTTTACCAACTTAAAAATTTTTGCAGAAAAATCTGCATGTTCCTTGTCATTGTGGAATCTTCACAGCTAAGTAACCTATTTGCAAGCAACTGAACTGAAGACTTAAACACATTTTCACCATTTTATATGTCTGTTGGGATCTGGTTTCCCCCTGCTCTGGTTTGCCCAAGCAAAAAGCTTTACTTCAGTGCATTGATTACCAATAACATGAACATCATTAAAAGTATCCTGAAATGTTACTGCTTTTAATTTCAAGCAGTAGAACTTGTTAAGCAGTAGTCTTGCATGGAGCTGATGGACTTGTTTATGGAGGGGAGGGAATGCTTTGTGGGTAGGTAGGTTCTACTCCAGGCACTATCTCCTGATATACCATGTGACTCTGGGTGAAACCTGTAACCACGCTTGGTCTCAGTTTACCTCTCTCATGGATATGTTGTGGTGTTTAATTGTTTGTGACATGCTTTGCAATCCTCAGAGGAACTCATTGTAGAAGTGTCAAGTCAGTGGTGTGTTTGTTGTTAAATCACATCCATGATTTAACTAAACCATCTACTTTAAACAAAATGTGGTTATTGTCCCCCTGAGGTTGTTCTATTCATTTCCACCAAATCTTCTGCAAAGGTTGGCTGCTTGTCCAAGGAAAGAT
Source organism: Caiman crocodilus (assembly GCA_030014935.1). Lineage (NCBI taxonomy): Eukaryota > Metazoa > Chordata > Crocodylia > Alligatoridae > Caiman > Caiman crocodilus. Next base: position 15,244,438 of record JAGPOW010003364.1, read on the forward strand.
ATGACATCTGCCCTGTGGGTTACATTCCACTTAGACAACCTGCTTTTCATAGTAAGAAATCAGGAGAGAGCGCCCAGCCGGCTTTGAAATCTGTGTGTGGGGAAAACCAGGGCATCTGCTCTAAAGCTTCTTGGGCCAGGTGCCATGATCATTGGAAGCCGTGTTGATCTGAATATACCAGTTATCCTACAGAGTAATCAGAAAATTGAGGCTGTGTTGTACAAGCATAAAAGCAGGACCACTGGCAAATAAAGGTGCTTCCTTTATGTATTTTTTTTTCTTCTTTGATCTTAAATGTCATGACCCAGCAGAGGTAAAAGAGAACAGGTTATGGCAGGTAACTACCAGCAATAGTAGCATTTCTCTCTCATTGGGAGAGCTGTATGCATTCATTTCTAGTGTGTTACTTTCATTAAACTTAAGTAGTAGTTAATCCCATGTTGACAGATGTTGAATAGGGTTGAGATGGGAATACCGTGTCTGGTCTCATCTGTAAAATTTCTTTAGCACTTGTTTTTACATTGTTTAAAAGTTGTCCGCTGTGCTGCTTCTCTTACATCAGCAATCAAAATAATTTGCATTGTGTTTTTTGATTTCCTTGCCCCCTAGCAAATTCCATCACAGTCTGGCAAGGCTCAATCATCGCCCTTCGGGATTGGAACCAGCCATACCTATCCAGCTGATCCGTCCTCATACAGTCCACTTTCGAGCCCAGCCACCTCTTCCCCAAGTGGCAATGCCTACTCCAGTCTAGCAAACAGAAGTGCAGGGTTTGGTAAGTTTGAAATGCACATAAAATTAAACCCCTAAAACACTATAGCCCAAATCCAGCCCTAGTTTTAGACAAGTAAGTAGCAGTTATGCAGCTAACTTTAGCTGAAATGGGACATTTCAGGCTACTTGTGCAAAAGTTAGATATTGCCTCTCTGTAAAGAGGTGTGCAGCTGCATGCATGCATCCAAGAAGAGTGCTGGTAGAGAAGCAGGCCCACCCACGATTTCCATTCTTGGTCATATGTAGAACAGAATAGAAAGCAGGCCAGAGGTAGCTTTGTGTCTCAGTGAGATGGGCATTGCCTCGGAAGGAAGAGGGCTGAGTTCTGGCTTCTGGCACTGCTTCTGCACCCAGTGGGGTATGAGCTGTCCCACATTTTTGCAGGTAACCTCTGACATTTTATTTTGTTCACACTGAATAGCCACTCCTGTCTTCAAAACACAAGTAGCTATTGCAAAATGGCTATTCAAACTTAGAGTGGCTATTCAGTGTGAAATGCATCTCTCTCAAAAGCTCCATCCTGCTTTACAGAGTCACTAGCTATGGTCCTGAACCACAGAGAGTTTCACTGAAGTCTTTAGGGTTTTAGTTGTGGGGACAGCCCCCTGGAAGATCAGAGCTTATATATTTTTACATAAGTAAATTGTTTCATTTGGGAATCATAAGCACTGCTGGGTTGGATTTACAACATTCAGAGCATGTCTGCATGGATCAGAACTTGACAAAACATGTAGCCAATTCTTACCTATGTTAATATTAGGTGAGTGTGCACTTTTTGTGTTTAGCTGTATTTATTGGGAGCTGGAAACCCTCAGATATGAGCCTTAAGATTATAATTAAAGTATATGAAACTTTGCAATGGATTACATTTCTTCTTAGGTAATTAGATAGAAATGTTAAAGATACTTGTGCTGTTCGTTGTCTCTTCAGTTGAATGTTCAGATTATGCCTTTAGCATGGGATGTTCCTGAGAGTGCAAAATGAAAAACATCTAAGGGATAATGAAATAGGAACACTCTACTCTTCCCCTCTAACTTATAACCCCCCACTTTCTAACTTAGTTTTCTTAATAATAAACTTTCTAAGATGATGTTAATCATAAGATTAGCAGATACAGGACTTTTTTTTCCTTTCTGCTACTGTGTTCATTTATTGCACTTTGCTTTTTTCTCAGGGTTGAAAGTGCAATATGACCAGTTTTGTTTCAAGCCTGTTTTACTCCCTGGGCCTCCTGGCTAGCCTTTTGCTGTACTGCCTGGAATGCAGTAGGGAATGCACGCATCAAAATGGAAAACTTCCCACTGAGTTTATTCTTGGTGCCGTCTCCATTCACGTGGGACTTTGTGCCTTTGTTTTGTGAGTGAGCCTGCACTTTGTGCTTGGCAAGGACTCATTCACCTAATGAGAAACACTGCCTGACCTACATCAGTTTGAATTCTTTTATTAAATACAATTCTTACCAGAAACGAACTCCTTAAACCTTCTGCTGGCAGCTTCTGTCTGGCTGAGAAGCCTCATTTGCCTCACTAAGTACATTTCAGCACATTGTACAGAGCAGAACACATGCTGTATCTTTTAAAGGGTAACTTAAATGACCTGTCCTTTGACAAGTTACGTGGCAGCAGGATTTTTGAGTCAGCCAAATTATTTGTCACTGTAATGTCAGTCGGGGAAGACAAAATTATCTAACCCGGATGCAACAGAAGAATGCCATTATAGTTTACAAGTTTTCTGAAAAACAGCTCATCTCCTCAATGCTACATTTCTTAGCTGGTAGCAAAGTTTACCTAGAGGGAATTTGAGGCGTTTGTCATGTTGTACGTCATGAAGCAGTGACCTATGCAGTCATGGATTTTGGTTATTCCCATTTCCCATTCTTTCCATTGTTCTGAGTGGAAGTTACACTTTTTGGTTACCAGGAGCCTGATGCAACATAACAAGCAGAATCACATGTCTCTGCAGAAGTAGTTAGAACAATAGTATCTCTTGGCCCATGGTACTGATGACCCCTAGTATCTAATCCACCAGTTCCTCCCAAATGTTGACTTACAAGTTTGAAGAAAAATAGTTGAAAATAGGAGGAGTAAAACAGTGAAAATATTTGGGGGAGGGAGGGAGTGTTCCCAGTTGTGGCACCTTGGACCAAGATACCCAACACTAACAAAAACTGTGCGGCTTTACTTGCATTTCAGTAGAGATGCCTCTTCCATTTCTGAGCTGAAGGAAAAGTATTGGTCCTGCACTGTGCTGTAGAGAGACCACGGGAGACTCAAACACAGTTATACCATTAGCATAAATGCCAAAGTTCACACTTTTGTTGTGGGTAGTGTTTCCCAAAAATCACCCCTAAAAGCAATGAAACATTAACATTGTAGAAAGTGGCTCTACAAAGACTTCAAACACAGAAGGAGAATCTCCTGGGTAGCATTTTAAACATGCAGGGCTAACTTGTGTCTACAGAGGTACAGTGTGAAAACCCACTGACTTTGAGTAAACAGCATCTCTGAACATACCCATAAAAGCTGTGTGCATGGTAGATGACAAGCAGTCCATATGATATCAGTTTTTAATGGGTCATTAGGGCTACATTTGTCTTGCCTCGAAACCTCTTTATTCCTTCAAAACCTCAAATGGACTTGCAGTTTCAGGTACCACCTGGTATACGAATGAATATAAGATGACACCAGCATGAATTCAATAGATGCTTTCCCCCTGGAAATAATGGAGACTGAGATTTGCCCACTGACCAGCTTGCTAAACAACCTCAGTGCTTCAGATTGCAAGGCCCCTGCTTGTCTCAAGTATCTAAAGGCCTGACTGTGCAAGGAGGGGGCCAACATCCTGCTTTTGCAAAGTCTGAAAACAAACCCATTACGTATTCTAGCAGATACAAGTACTCCTCTGGTTCAACTCTTGATCAAAATATCTCTTAAAGAGAAAGGGGCTTTAAAATGCCTGCATTGTCATTTGGGTTTAAGTGAAACAGCAAATAACTACTTGTCCCTATTAAAAGAAAAGGCGGGATAGCAGAGGACCCTGGTGTTATTCCTGTTTAGCTTTCATTACACTATTGATTTATTTTGCTTTGTGCTTTAACAGGTTCCTTCTTGTATTGGTAAAGTGATAGTAATTAACCTTGTGCTCACTCCCTCTCTCTGCATCCCACCCATCTCATCTGAGAGATCAGTGCCAAAACCTCCAATCCTGTGAGAACAGGTCCTTGCTGAGTATCCCTGTTATAAAATTGATTTCCCAGCACTGAAGGTCTTTAACATCATCACAAAGATACTTGTGCATTTTTAAAAGAACTGTCTCTCTAAATCTGGTAGATCTTATGGGTCTCCAAATCTGAATTTTTCAGCTGAAAGTGGTCAAAGCAGTGGACAGTTCCAAGGGAGACCTTCAGAAGTCTGGTCCCAATGGCAAAGCCAGCATCATAATCAGCAAAGCAGTGACCAACACTCTCACCAGCAGCCCAGCCAGACTGAAGTGTTCCAGGTGAGTAGATTTAAGACTTCATGACACCTACAGTGATTTCATTAAGTGAAAGGAATTGCTCTTCTCCTGATAATGCTAGCCAGGTTGAACACATGGATTGACAGATGACATGACAATAGTATTCCTTAGTTTAGTGTGTGCTGGCTTTTACATTGATGTGAGCTGGGATTAGAAAACATTTTCCTAAGATGCTCTGTTTTGCTGTCTGCTGAATTGCAGAAAGTTCTTTGATTTAAAACGATTACAACTTTCCTTCCTGTTCTTGCTCCCTCAATACAAAGTTGATGCATTTTGTGGAGAGGCTAGTAAATAGTCATGACTAGATAGTCCTCCTGATATCTTCTTTCTTCCTTTTATGGTCCAGAGCAATAAAATCTAACAGGGTCCAGTTAGTCTAAGTTCTCTTTAAGAGGAGGGAGGAGATTAGGTGTGTTCGTCAGAGGAGATACTGAGTAATGATTTTTACAACAGTCCACCTATTTGGACACAGTTTTGGTAGCTCAATAACCATCTTCAGTAACTCAACTTGTTATTTTGTGGTATGAATTGCTGTTTATTATATCTTCATTTTAGTTGGGCTTAATGTTTCACAAGCAAATATATTGATACGGTCTCTTTGGGTGCATCTACACGTCACCCTACGTTGCCATAGCAATACACTATATTGCTGTATGGCTCCCTACAGCAGTGTAGCAATCACGCGAGTCTACACATGATCAGCAGCTATGTCTCCATAGCAGCACACTCCCTCAGTTTAGCACACCACTACATTGCCGTAGCAGCGAAAACTGTGTGCCATGTGCATGGCACAGTACAGGTGGTTACTGTGCTGTGCTTTAGTATTTCCAAAAGGAAGTACTAAAGTACAGCGCCGTATCAACAGCACCATATGGCGACTTGTAGACGTGCCCTTTATGTATTTAAAATATTTTTCATTTAAATTGGTTCAAGATGACTGTTCGTAAAAGAGCACTGTAGAGGTATATGCAAGGGAAAAGAGAGAGAAGTAAACAGCAAGCAGGTGCCAGATTTACTTCAGTGTCTATTACTACAGACCTTGGCACAGGGACCCCAGTAGCAGAAGTCCCTCAGAGGGATGGAGGTTTCAGCAGGTCAAGGCAGATGAATCCTCACTGGAGGTGGCTTCAGAGATAGCAAACGAAGCATAAAATATACAAAGGAAGGTGGGGCTGGCCACGGCAGTTGGGGAAGCATGCCAGCCAAGTCTGCTGCATCTCTTATTGCCACTGACAGGAACCCCACAGTCGGACTTGCAGCTTGTGTTCTCCTGGGATGAGTCCTCAATACAGTATGCAGCTACTCTCAGATAAAGGTAGTTACTCCTCCCAAGAGAAGATCTTTAGAGCCTTTTTGATTACGTTTGAAGAACTGTTTTATCATAAAGATGTTAATGATGCATCCTTTGGTGCAAAACCAAGTCCTGCCAGAGCTTGTTCTTGTAAAAGCTGGGAGGAGGGCAGGAGGAGATGATACTTTATGTACTTGAATCCAAGACTAAGTTTCTCCCCATTCTACATGGTGGGGGGAAAGCTCCTTGTCTTGGATTTAAGTACAAGTACAAGGTGGGTGGGTTGGGGGAAAGATGGGGAGAAGTGGTGGGAGCTGCCTGCCCCCCTGCTGTTGCTTTCCCCACTGCAGCAGTGGGAAGGACACAATTAAGGTGGCCCTCCAATACCTGGAAAATTCTGACAGATTTATAATTTTTCTATACATAGAATTTAATTATTGGGGGTTCTCTTAAATTCAAAGTCATCTCTGGTTTGAGTGAATATGGTAGTTTTCTCAGTAGAAGAATACCTTTTTCCCATTGCTTTGTCCATGCTGGACGAGATGCTTTTGGTACTTTCTAAACCTACTACAAAGACCTTACTTGACTTAGAAGCAATTATCGTAAGCTTCCCCTTTCTCAAGAGAAGTCAATTAATTTCCGCTTCCTTGCTTGGTCAGCTTGTTAACCAGGAGGAAAGTCTGACCTCCAGCATTGTTCAGTGGAGGTGCAGTGATAATAAATGTAGCTCCTGCTTACAGAGTGCTATTAAGGAGGAAGAGGATCCTCCACAAATGTATGCTGATAGCAGGAGCCATAATTCAGCTACATGAAAGCAAGACTCCCTCCACTGCACTCAGCATAGTACTTCAGAAAAGGTGCGTGATTCAAATTAAAGGGGGTTCAGTGATATCAAGACACAGATAAATCATATGATCCTTAGAGCTACTGCCTGGTCATCAGTTACTTATCAGTTGCTTATCCTTGTGTCTGCTGTGGGAGGTTAAAGCTTGATGCTGTAAGGTGTTGAATGCTGCCTAAGTAGTCCTGCAGCTCTCGGACTTCAGGGAAAGAGGAGGGTGTGCTGAATCTCTCAGAAGGGTCTCACAGCCTTGCTAAATTGAGCCCGTGGAAAGGAAGGGGAAGGAAGAGCTATTCCAGCAAGTCCAAGTAGCTGCTTTTTGTTTCCAGTGGTTATCCCTGCAGAGGCCTTTAATTGATTTACCTTAATTCCACTCTGGCAAATAACTGAG
>JAGPOW010003364.1:15251647-15279641 GCA_030014935.1 Caiman crocodilus
GAGGCACAGCACAGAACCCACAAACACAGGTTTCAAACCCTTTATGTCTTAGTCTCATCAAGGCATATGCATTTTCTATCCTGAAGAAGCAACACCATGAAAAGAGAAGTAGCTCTTGCCTGTTTGTAAGCTCCCTATTTTTCTTTCTAGTGCCTTTTTCACCTTGTTGCTGTCAACAGCATGGAAGCCCAGCCATCTGGCACTCTAGAAAGCAGCTTTGCAATAGGTACTGTGCTTGTCATTCAGCAATTGCACATCTCTAGTCTCCAGTTTTACTACAGGCTGCTTCTAATACAGATTAGATTTGTGGGGATCTATGAGAATCAGACTCCTGCAATGCCTATACTCTGTTTAAGTCCTGCTCTACCTGGAAATAGGGCCTGAGCAGAAATTAAACACTGGGTAGATCCTCTACTTAGTCCTCTGACTGTCTCTAGCCTTTTAACATTTTCTGGTCTTTATTTCATTTTTTTTAAGCAGGAGACTTTGCATCTGGAAAACATAATGGACAGTGACACTTCACTTTGATTTTTTTTTCCTTATCACACAGGATATGCTGCCTATGCCGGGGGATCCTACCCAGGGTACTGGCAATTACAACATTGAAGATTTTGCTGATTTGGGCATGTTTCCACCATTTTCTGAGTAATTCACGAAACAGGAAGAAAAGCCCTCTGACATGCAGTTCTGCTAGACCATTTCAGTGTATTGTTGGCTCTGCTTTTTCTGTGTTGCATTACTTGTAGAAGCTACTAAACAAGAAGTCACGTCTCTCATGTTTCAGATAGAGATGTAGGAGCTCGCTTTCTCCTCCTTTCAGGGCATGACTGCTGCCGGAGGAGAGACAGGACTAGTTGGTACCCATTGACAGATCCATATTTTTATTTTCTCGCCATCTACCTCAGAGATGATAAACTTTGCTTGATTGTGAAAAATCTCTGAGTCTTAAATATTTGAATGTGAATGATTGCTAGTATTCCCTTTTGAATGGTAATTTTTAACTAGATAATGAAGTAACAAAGACTAACAAAGTGAAGGTAAGGTAACATCGTGTTACAGTGCCAATTTTTCCATTTCAATGCCTTGCTTTCAACTTAAGTTTCTGAAAACAGACTTCATATTCTCATTTTGATTCCTGTAGTTTTTAAGGCCAGCTTGAATGTGCGATTATACAGCATAATATAATCTTCTCTGAACAGAAGATTCAGCGCCTTTTTTTATTTTTTACTTAACCCAGTTAAACTTGAATGTGTGTACATTTTAGTACTGTATATATATCTTGTGCTGTATTAAGTAATTTCCTGTACTGGTTTCTTTTGACCTATGAAATGGTTGATTCTGGAGTGTTCTAAAAAGGGTAACACTACACGGGGGGATTCAAACATCGTTGCATTCTCAGTCACTTTACCTGTTAACTCAGGTAATTCTGATGTAGCCCATACATTTACTTACACAAACTCTCACTTCTGTTTTTGCACTGCTAAATGAGGCCTATTTTTCTATAATTTTCTCATGAGCTGCTCTTTTTTTGCTGTTGTTGCCTTTAGCTCTTACTTTCCCTGAGAGAATTGTTTGTAAAAATTACTGTAAGACATATCAAGAATAGGATTTCCGCACAAGCTACATTTCCTTTCTGTGAACTTTTTTTTCATATTGTGAAATGTCACATTTTTACAGTCACAGTTACAACAAAATCCTTCAAGCTCATTTCCAGGAGCAATAAGCCACTTTGTTCCATTGCCGCACAGTGATGTTAAATCTAATTTGTAGCAGGTATCAATCGGGTTGGTACCTGCAGTGAAGTTAACTTCATTTTTCGCTTGCATTTTGACTCGCTCAGCATCTCCCTGTTTTGGCAGGTTTTCAACTTTGCTGACCATTTAAAAGAATTGACCACAACAATGCATGTTTCTCTATGATATTACGGTCTGTAACTTCAGTTTTGCTGGCTGATGTCCCTGTCCATGTAAAATTTGCTGGACATTCCTTGTGTGTGTGTGCACGTGTACACTTCTTGATTACAGGGACCTTAGAAAAATGACGATTTAAGACCAAGCAGTCCTTATTTGGGAGAAAAATCATCCAGGGACAACAAAATAGTTCAGCATTCACAGTCATGAAGTTTTTGTGACAAGCTTTGAGGTGTGAGAGGTTGCAGGTAGTCCTCTTGGAAAGGAAGAGGTACCAGCTGCCTGAACTAGTGAAAGTATTAGGATTCACACTGGGTCTCTAGACCCAGGAGGCCAGAGTGAAATACCTAACAACAATGTGTTTCCACCGTGATTTCCCCACGCATGCACTACCATTTGCCTGGCCCCTTGAGGCTGACTCAGTCTAGAGGTACCTTACAGCAGTCCTTACTAGGTCAGAAATATCTCATGAAGGGAATCCCTGAAGTCTCCTAGATAGACAGTGCCATGAAGAGCAGCACTGTCTATAATCCGTGGCCTAATCTGTCCACGTAGGTTTTGTACGGAGACTTATGCTCTTCATTTTGATCAAAACCAACTTCTACAGGCTTTCCGCAGCTGGCTCCTTTCCTCCTCCCTACCCCATTTCACTGCACTTAGTGTAGCGGATAATACAGTATCCAGTGAGAGTATTTCCTGCCATTTTTCTCTTCATTTAATTCTCTGGGTTCAATCCTGATCCCCCTACATGCTAATGGGGGGACTTCTTCATTTAAAAAAAAGACTCTAGTTCAAACCTAAATCGGGTATTACAGAGGCCTCAGATCTCTGGTCTAGGCTTGCCTGACCAAAGTTGTAATTATTTAAAAATGGGTACGTCTTCTCCAGTTCCAAGTCAGGAGGGGAAGTTCTCTCCTAGCTGAATAAACCATGCACTTAAAGTATATTTATTTTAATACCTGGATATGTATTCCCTTGAAGCCTTCCCACTCCATCTGCACTGCTTGAATAAAGAAGTGTTACTGAATTAGCCTAAAGCTGCTCCACTCTAGTGAGCTGATCAGTGGGATTCACTGACCTCAGTAAAAGATGCTTGCGCTCTACAGGTGGTTGCTCAGGTGAGGTGAGATATTTGCATCTGGACAGTAGAGAGTGATAGGAAAAGGAGAAATAGAGAATCCTGGGTGTGCAACAGATGTCATCATGGGGGAAGAGAGGGTGGACTTTCAATTTCTAGCTCCGTACACAATGCACTTGACGTGGTGATAAACTCTGTACTTTTAATGTTTGAAAGTTATGTTTCTCCGTAAAGTGAGAAATGAATGGAAAAACTGTTTCTATGTTGTAATCTTTCTGAAACATCGTTCTAAGTATATATATGTATAAATTTACATATGTTCCTGAATTCAATTTAAAAGTTTCTGTTTATGAAAATTGCTTTTCTTTTCCCAGTCCCAGGCCAGTTCAGTTTCTCTATGTATCATTGTCCTTTTATAGTACACCCATGTAGAAGGGGCTTATCGTATTCTATATTTGATAGTGCCAGTAAAAAAAATTTTTGACTAAAAAAAGTTCAAGCATGTCAGGTGTTTTGCAAGCAGAGTATTGCCCATTTGAAGCCAGTATACCTAACCCTACTTGGACTGCTTCTTGTCCAGTATCCCTTCTGGGCACAAAAGGTAATTGCTATAGTGTTAAAGGCCAGTCTTGGAATAGTGTTAGGCTTTCTCCCATTTCTTCACTTTGAGGCATTATAATTCCCTTTTTATCTCCTGATGTACTGAGCCAGTGCTTTCTCCACTCTCCTTGCCTGCCTGCCAGATAATCCCTTTACCTACAGGATATTTATAGCACTTTCCCTCTGATGGGGGGGCAGGTGTGGAGAGTGTTTTTTCTGAGGGTGCAATGAAGCCAGCAAGAAGGGAGCACTTACAGAGCATTATGACTGGCAGACTTATTGAGACGAAGCAACTAGGCAACATTCACAGTTGCATCTGTGTTTACTGCCTTACAGTAGCAAGTGCTGCCTTCATAGCGCTGAGTAGCTCCTGTGGAATATTGTCGTCTCAGTCCCATTCTTGCCGTACCTAGAGTTGTTTAGCATTTAGCTGAGCTATACTTTTTTGTTGCGTATTTTGATGATAGTAAAGCAACTTGCATATGTAATTACTGAAGTGATGGCATTTTTATTTTGCAGTCAGTGCAAGTGCTGCAGCACTTCTGCTGTCAGTGAGTTAGAGTTTGCGGATTTCTTGTGCAGACAATTTTATTCTCTGCATGTAAAGTTGTGACTTCTGATCAGATTGTACTGCAAACTCTTTCATAAAAGAGTGAGAAATATATAGAACTGAAGAATTCTGCTTTTTACAGATTGAAGGAGTAGCTACACACAATACTTCAACAACCTGTTATTTCAGTGAGTTGGCATAGACTGAGACCATTTTAGGATACTGAAGTCTTTACTTATTCATACAATTAATCAAGTTTATTGACTGCATATTTAACTGGAGTAACTCCATGGCATTCATTGTTAATGGCACTCCTGATGGTGCCTCCTAACCAGAAGTGTCCATAACTAGTTTTGTTGCCTTCTTTTTCTTGGAGCACATTACAAAACTGTAAATACTTTTTGCAGTACTGCCTTTTTAACTCCTAATTACTTTGGGCGCAGTGTTATATAGTGTTGGAATTACCCAATTGCTATGACATATATTTTTATACATAGGTGTACTCTTTTTTTGAGAGTAGTACAGCCATTTAATCATTAATGCCTTATATCAGTGTCATACCGCTGTTGCTCTTTGTTTGGTTTGTCTGTGGGATATCCAGTGGACTAATTTTTAGGTCAAATATTTTCACTTTCATAACAGTGCTCAAATTGGATTAATAGGAGCATGTGCCAGAGCCCCCTTTTTCAATGTTGTGATTGTAGGGAAGGAAAGAAGATCCAGTCAAAAAATGAAAGGAGAAAACAAAATGGGGGCAGTATCATCATATTTGTTCCTGCACTGTTCCTGCTCCAGAATGAGCATGTTTTCATGGGTTTACAACTGCATGGATGTGGATCAGTTTGCTTAGAGTAACAACCTGTTTTTAAAAATGCCAAAAATGGGCTTCAGTCATCAAGTTACCACTTGGTTACCTATCTGTTTAAACTCTTCATAATGATGTGAAACTGTGCTGTGGATAAAGTGTATTTTGTACTTCTGAATGTTCTATATTTATGACTAACAATTACAGGATCAGTTGTGTGTATGTATAACTAATAATTGCCTTTTTAAATTTCATTAAAATAAAACCATCATGAGCTGTTGTAAATTCACATCTTTATATCAATATTTACGATAACACTTTGTTGGCCCACATACAAATGAAGCAAAAGACGTTCGCTGAGCTTAACTATTCATGCTTGCAAATCAGAAGAGTGGCGTCCTGTCCTTCACTTGCAGCCTTAAATACTCTGCATAATACACGTGCTTCCACATTTTGTAACTAACGTGGGAAGATTGATTCCAGGCTATCTTCCTTACCTAAACACTGTCTAAAAGGAGAGACGCAAGTTAGTTCAAGATACCCCTTTGCAAAAGAAGTTTCAGAGAAACAACAATGGTGTTCTATATAAAGGAATAAATGTTGCTGGTCAGCACATATATATATGAACTAGAGTCTCTGTGCAGTGTTTCAATATTGTTTCACATAGCTCTGTGATGACTTTCATTCTGTTTTCTAAAGTATTGATAATATGGTTTCTAGTCCCCTTTCAGTTCTGTTGCAGAAAGTAAAAGCTACCTGAGTGCTTCTCACAAACATACCAAAGAGATTTCCAGACTTTTATAGACAGATGTTGTGTGTATGTTTTCTTGTTCTCATCATTATATTGACACTGCATGTCTTTATCTACTTTATATGATACGAGTAGGATTTACCTTGCTGCCACAAGAAGCTGTGCCAGGAAAGGATTCTGCACGGTAGGGTGCACATTCTCCTTGCAGAGTAGGTAGGTTTTTTACAACCACATTTCTTTGTATGCCCTCGGCCTATAGAGACAGATAGAAGCTCTGCTGGAGACCCTTAGGCATCCCGCTAGCAGAGCAGGGGACTGGAATGTGTTTAATCAGCCACCACCTCATTGACCAGCACTATCCACTTTATGGAGCTTTGCTTTCTGATGATGCGTCCCAGTAGTGGAGGTTAGGTGATGGCTCAGGCTAATCAAAAGCTTTCAGTCAAAACTGGTTTACTGTGAAAACTGGTTTTCCACTGAGTGAAATGTTTCCCACAGAGCATCTGAGGAAAACTTCACTCTTGAAAAACCTGGAATGCCACAATCCCGAACTATACCTCCACTGGGAAATACTGCTGAATGCTTCATGGCAGGCACAGCTTGGTTTTTTGGGTCCCCTCAAATGACCAGATTTTGCACTCCAGAATACAGTCCACAGCTAGGAGCCCCGGTGAGGCAGCACCTTTCCCCTTCTGTAAAAGAGAAGACTGTTGGTGCATGGCAGGACTCTTCACCTGACCATGGATCACAGCCTGCAGAAAATGGGGCTGGGGGAGGAATTGGGCATGCCCAAGAAGGGCCCTTTGCCCACCTAGTAGAGGATGAGGGCAGGCTTGAACTTCTGCAGTCTCTCTTCCTAGCCCAGACCTGGAGCCACAAAGCATACAGGCAGAGCTGCCTTCCCTTGAGATGAGATGGCCCAAGGGCTTTCAGCCACCTCCAGATTTAAAAGAAAAAAACCCAAATCAGGACTATCCATCCTTGTAGCCCCTTCCAGGGCTTGGATTGCAGCACTAGCTCTACAAGGCCTTGGCATGGGGGCCTGCTACCCCTGAAGAAAGTAGGGCGTTATGATATGCAGCTTTGCAGCCCACAATTATCAGGTGGAGTCAGGAGCCCATCTGAGCAATGCATGGGTCAGAGGGGAAAAACACCCCTTGGCAGCCCAAGAGGAGCAGAGGGGGATGCCTGTGCCCTACCAGGGAGCAGTCTTGAACTTATACCCTCCTGGCCCGCAGCCCCACCAGGCAGGCCAGCTTAGGCAGCCTTTTCTCTTGGACTCCTTATGAGACAGCCAGAGGAGGTGCTGGCAACCCAGAGCTAAAGGGGACCTTTGCCCAACCAACAGAGACCACAGGCAGCCTTGTACTCGTGCCACCAAGGAGACAGGTGGAGCCACCTTGTCTTCCTTCTTTTGTTCTCTGCTTCTTTTCCCCCCCTCATATTTTCCAAGCATATCATGAACCCAATAGCAACCAAGTCAGATTTTCACAGTTATGTTCCACTAAGTTTGAAAATAAGCAAAGCAACTATACCCAGCCCTCATTTAAATATCATTGATACATGCCTATCAACAGTGCTTCATATGTCTCAGCCACTCCAAGTCTATAAAACCTTTTCTATAAGTTTTCTTAAAGTATATAGCATTAGGGTCTTTCAGTGATGCAAAGAGCAGTCCCTTCTTAAAACTTTTTTCTTAAAGATGCACTTTAATGTTTCTTGGAAGACGAAATAGTTTATCCTTCAGAGAATTTTTGAGGTGAGCAGAAAAGGTGTATGGGGAAGGGGAGTGAGTGTTAAGAGTTAAATCAGACTTTCTATTTCTTTTTTAACCACATCTTAAAGAGGAAATTAATGAGAGGGTGCATGGGCTTTAATGAGAGGCTTTATTGAATAAAATGCTGGGAACACATCACTCATACAGCAATTTTAGCTGCATCGTTTCCAACAGCATTAATGAACCTGCCACCAGCAATCATTCACACTGCTAATGGCGTGGAAACGTTTTGCTAACTGCAGGTACCAGCACAAAGAACAGGACAAGTAGGCAAGTAGCTTGGATTGGATGTCGGACCGAGACTTGGGAGACCTGCATTCTCTTTCTGACTGCTGTTGAGCTGTTCTGTGACCCTGGGTAAGGGTCACCTGGCCCTCCACCTACCACCTCGGTCTTGTGTGTTTAGGCCTTACACTCAATGCACACGTCCAAATGAGCCCACACATGCCACTTGTGGCCTCTCAGACTCCTTTGAGACACTGCAAGAGACATGTGCTGGAATGAGAAAACGAGGCAAAATTAGACCTCTGAATGTCCAAGAGTCAAAAAACCCGCAGACAAAAAAACTCTTGGGCAACCGAAGGTAGGTCCTCCACAGAGATGCTCTGGCTGCCAGAGCGTCTCTGTGGTTGGCCCTTGCTCTGATGCTGAAGCATGCTGCCTGCCTGTGCAGGGCAGGCAATGTACCAACAGCAGGGAGCTGGATCTGGGTTTCAGTGCTGGTAAGTAAGGGCTTGGGCGGGCTGGCGGGGGGGATCCCTGCTGGCCCTTCCTGCTCTTCCATATTTGCAGCATAGAGCCTAATTTAAATACCTAAAAATCCTGGTATCAAAAAAGCATGCTGGAAAAAAACAGCATGTTGCACATGGCAGCAGCATGCACTGCCTGAAACCAGAGCTCTGCCAGCCAGAGCCATGCTCCAGCCGCTGGCCAGGCTCCACGCACCCAGATTGCCACCGCTGGAGCCCAGGGAGGCCCCGGGATCCCAGGTAAGGCTGCTGGAGCCAGCTGAGGTGCTGGCTCCAGTCTTCCCTGCTCCACCCAGAGCATGTACAGGAGCACGTGCTGGGGCAAAAAGCAGTGGCATGAATTTGTCCCACTGCTTTTTTTTCCCCTGCACCAACTATATGTCCCTTCCTGTGGGGACACAGCCAAACTATTGCGTTTGAATCTACACCCAGGTCTAGTTTAGCATCTCCACAATGCTGCACGTAGCCAGAGGCAGGATTTCAAGTCAGCCCTGTGCAGTGGCAGGGAGCACTCTCAATATTTGGCTTAGCTCTGGACTTTCCCAAAGTTCAGGATTGTCCGTCTCTAGGATTTTGATTGGGGCTGTCTCCAATCTCAGTCCAAACAAAAGCTATTTCATTTGTGACTTATCTGACCTTCCTCTGAGAAGGTAGTTTGTGATGGCTTTTGTTATATTACTTTCAACCTCTAGCTCAGGTGAGTATAACAGCAGAGTGTCCAACAAGGCACCAGCAAAGCCCAGATACTTTCCAGAAGAGGAGTCGGTGACTTCTAAGGAAGAAAATAATGCACCCATGCAATTTTCATGTACTTAAATGATTAGTAACCATCCTGTCTTAGGAAGCCAATGCTATCTGTAACCCTGTTCTGAGGAAAGTATGCACTAACTAAATAGCTGCTAGAAAATGAATAAAGTAGCCTAGGCCAGTAAGGAGAGAGAGCCTTGCAGGAAGGAAATGAAGTGAGCTCCGTGGACAGATGTGTACTCAAGCTTTGCTAAGCTCTCATCACCACCTGGCAGCACTGTGCCCAGACCTTAAGGTACAGCATTCGTAGAGCTGTCTTCTTTTGCAGAGAGCCGGTAAATTCCTCCAAACTCTGGATGCTCCTTGTTGATCTCAAGCCGTTTCTCCCTCTCCCATCCACTATGGGACAATACTCAGTAAATCAGTCCTCGTGGTTGCAGAAATCATCCCCTGTTGCCGTTAACTAGAGTAAAATGTTAGGGAGGATCTGAGTTGCTTGGCACGTTGGTGTAACCGGTCATTTCAAGCAGGGCTGGCTAAATCTCAGATGGCAAAAAGAAACAAGTTTGTAGAGTGGTTGGTGAAAGAGTGCTGCTTACTACATTTGAAGGATTTATTTTTCCCTAGGAGATGCTTAGGCTTGGCAGAATTCAATTTTTATTTTTTAATAATTTTGACAGCTAAAATCTATGTTTATTTAAGCAATTATTTCAATTTTTCTTATTATCATTATTGATTTAAATTTTCAGGGTTGAGCAAAATTAGTGGCATGGGGGCAAACAATTTAGTAATGACACTATGCTATAAAAGCTTTATAAAAATCATATGTTAAAGTATAAAAGTAAATAACCATAAATCAATAAAGCATACTTGATCATGCAGGGGCCAGACTAGGCTGAGTGGGAGTTTGGCCACCGCTGGGACCACACAGAGGCCAGGCCAGGCTCACTGGGAGTTTGCCACCCGATCTCCGGCTGGGACCTAGGCAGAGCAAATGGCCGGTGGCACTGGGGTCCCAGCTGCCAGCAGCCCTACCTCTTCAAACCTCCTGCCCAGCACAGCCCCCAGCTCCTGCTGTGGCCTCCCAAGCCACTGCCAGAGAAGCAGAGTATGGGCAGTGCAATTCGGGCTCCCCTGGGTCCACCCTGTAGTGGTTGCCACGTGTGTGCACATGCATGCCCTGGGCTTCCTTACCCCCATCCCAGATTTTTTTTTAAACCCCTTTCCATAAATTGTGATGCTTACCAACAGAAATATTTTTCCATCTGTAGGAGTGTTGTGTGAAAATGTTGTTTATCAATAAAAACTTGAATCCTGCCAAGCCTAGAGATACAAACCTTAAATTTACATTGGAAGTAAAAACAATGGTGAGTATTCCTATTGAATATTAGGCACCAGTCCTGTTTTTCCCTCCAAAAGATATCAATTCAGAGGGATTTTCTAATTTCTTGTATGGGTTTCTAAATTCTAGGCCACAGTCCATAGCCCTTTCTGGGGTTTTTTGGTAGTAATTGATCAGTTTTACTGCATTAAGCAACATGTTTGGAAAAACATAGCCATCGGAGTGGAAGAGGAAGTTGCAGAAACTTGAATGTGGACTTGACGTAAGGAGCCAAGGGAAGTGAGACAAGACACTGGAAAACTAGGGCTATAATATTCACCCAGCCAAACCAGCTGGAAAGCTGAACAGCACTTTATTTATTTTACCTCAAACAATTAATCTATTTAGTTTTCAATGTTTCTTGTCTATTGAGTCACTTCCTTGGAAAATATATTGTTTTTCTGAAGGTTTTTCTTATGCAACATTAACAAAATAATGTTAAAAACAAAGTCTAGGGGGTTACAAACCTCAGACTCCTACCAGCTTCACTCTGTGCTCATACAAATGGGTGCACAAATTGGGTGGCCTGAGGACACGTCCCAAGAAAATTGATACTTGCCCAGAGTTCGAAATGCACTTTTACTATATTTACATACAGAAGCTGATCCGCTTTCCAGTTCTTTACGTCACTTGTATCCATGAGACATTCCTGTCTATTTGCCAGTGCACTGACCTTTTGCCTAGTTTACACAATAAAACTGACTGTCTTTGGCAGTGATCACCAGTTTACTAAGCCATACACCAGTGCTGTGGCATGCCTTAATGGCACTATTCCCCAGGGCCTAAATATCATTAAATGCTGCTGATTTGGGGAAGGCATTAGTAAATATCAGATCCAAACTCTGTATTTCTGAGCTACTGCTGCAAAGTTATAGTTAAAAGAGTTTAGCCAAGATCTTTGACTATAAAATTAGAAGCCTGCAATCAGGCCAATTTACTAGAAATTAGTGTCTAAATATAAGTAATGAAGTAGGGAGTTGTGTTGGCAGTAGGGCCCAAGAAAAGCACAGAGCAGAATATGTGTGAAATATGGCTTTTCATGTGTGCACAGGCCTTTGAAAACCTGTGGCCCACTATTCAATTTCAGCATTTTCTCTTCAATAGGTGACCCTCAGAGACCTCTGACCCCATATAAATTAATGGCAAATATGTCTTGACTTGGTCCACTGGGGGTCTGGGTTTTAGGGATTCAGTCAGGATTTTTGTTTCAATTAAAAAGAGTGCTGCCTGGAGCACAATAACTTGTCTCGGCCCCTACCCCTGCCCATGCCCCCGTTTTCAGTTGTCATCACTTTTGTTTCTGCTGAGTTAGGCGTTGTCTGCACTAGCAGTCATGCCTGGTGTGACCTCTTGCACCCTGCAAGGTGTGGTTGCATCTGGGTTGCATCTCTGGGAAAAAAGAAGCACCATTGTGCCAGTTAAAATCAAAACCTTGTAAAATGCTAACCCAGCCAATAAATCCAGGCCAGCCATTGTACAGAGCAGTCTGCCGTACTGCCAAGTGGTTTGCATTTGTATTCATGCCAGAGTATAAAATCCATTGTCATCGGCTTGAGGGGACTGCAAGTCATTTTTTTGGGAATACCAATGAGTAATTTCCTTGGGCCGTGACGTTGAGTGGGGTTATTTTCCCCTACGCTGTTTGTTTTGCTGACTCACCTATAGGTGGGTATTCATAGAGCAACTATCATCTTCCTTTGTGAATTGTGGTTTTCTGCCCAACGGTACATCCAGTTTCCAGGACACTCGGGAAACCAACTCCTTTCAAACTACGTAAAAGATCAACTGCATTTCCTGCACCTCTGATGTCCCTCAAGCTAATAGTTGAATCGGCTGAGGACCACAGTGTCTTCTGTAAAGAAAAGTGCCGACAGTTGTTGCATAGATGTTCATAAATTAGTTTCTTTTTAAAAAAAACCAAAAGTCTGTTTTGAATGCTTTGCAATATGAATCTCTTCCAATAAAAGCTTATTTTTTTAGAACAACTGGATGCATGCTCCTATTTATACATGTACTAACGCTGTTTCAAGGCACATGCTGTGTTTCCTGTTAGTGGTATTGCACAAGTTACTGATTCATTGCTTATTTTCCAAATTTCTTAGGTGCATCAGGTTATCTAATAATGTCCAGGTAAAGGAAAAATATACTTGTGGTAATCTAACAGGACATACTTCTTGTTACCCTAACTCTTACATGCAATAAGGAAAGCACTCTTCTGATTCAGCCCCGAATCAGGGGCTGAATCTCCAAATCCGGATCGAATCAGGGTACCAAATTAAAGGTCCAAATCCGAATTCAAAGCGAATACTAGATGCTTCGCCCAGGCTTAATGTTTATGTGGATGCTCCTGCCTGATGTTCAGCATGTCTCTTGTCTGCAAGCAGTAGCCTCATCCTTTCACCTACACATTTCCCAATTACTTGCATCACGTGAAGCAACAGCAGAATTTTGCCAAAGCATTGCTGCACGTGTACTGCAAAACCCTGTTAACCATCTTCTGAAACTCTGCTATGTCCAAACCATAAAGGCAGCAGCAGTCACATGGATGTCTCGGCCCATTTCCATTCCTAGATTAACTTGTTTACTTCATGGCTGAATTCCCATCTAGCTACTTGAGGCTGGAGTAGCACACGTGGAAGAGATCTTGAGCTGTTTCACCCCAATGTAAACGTGAAGTATTTCTGCTGAAACCATTGGGCAGGCATATGTGTAACTGCAATCGAAATCTGTCCCCCTATAACGACCGCTGAGCTTTTCTTTCAGCCAGACGACTGCTGAACTCGCATCCTCCCTGAAGCAAGCAGCATTTCAATCGTCTTCATGCCTCAGGAATATATTTCCTGCAGCATTGTTTAAGCAGCAAGACCTGGTGTATGGTGCCCAATGCTGGGATCACTTCATGCCTCAGGACTGTAGGAGACTTCAAGAAAAACCATAACGCCCCATCTGCAGTTAGTAAGACATTGGGTAAGAAAATGATGGGGCATATCACTGTCAGTGATGTATGTGAATCAAGGGCATGGTTTGGCCTCAATTGTATATGTTTACACCTATATAGATGTGTAGGTTTAAATCAAAGGTTTCTATCAGAAAACACTTGGTCTTTATGGATCTTTAATTTTCCTCCTGTTTGTCCCCCGCTAAAAAAAGCCCCTCAGTAATAGACCCATGGTTACATACTCTGTCACTTCATAAGCAGAGCTGCCATGCTTGTTATTAGACTTTCTTGAGTCATTCCCCATCATCAGAGACCATGGCCTAAATTCTGGTCTCAGTTGGGTGTATCTACATGAGACATTTACTGCACAGTTGACTAATGAACTACACAGTAAATGTCTCGGCATCTACACGTGAGCCCCCATTAGGACACACAAAACTAATAAACTCTGCAGCAGGTAGGACTTGTAAAGACCCTGCTGCAGAGCTTTTCTGTGCACAACGGTGCACATGTAGACACTGACCTGGCTGGCTGGAGCACAAGGGTGCTTCACTGCAGGGGCTGACTGCCGGCTAGCTCAGCACTGAAGCACCATTGTGCCCCACGCAGCCTCTCTGCAGCACACTGAGCCCAGTTGGAGGACCCCTGGGCTGGCAGGCGGACCCCTGGGGCCCTCTGCCAGCCAGAGCTGCTGCAGCCCAGCTCAGTGTGCTGCAGTACAGGCATATGTGTAAACCGCGTGCTCAGGAGCTTCCTGGGAGTAATAAACCGAGGAGCAAAGAGCATACTACTGGCGCATGTAGGTGCGCCCAGTTCCACCAGTGCAAATCTGCCACATCTCCACTGTAATCAAGTAGAATTAGTAACAAAATTGAGATCAGAATAGATCAAACTCATCCTGGATGTAAGCAGGTGTAGCTTCCATTAAGCTTTGGTCTTTAGATCAAATGAAGTGGCTCTATACAGGAGTATGTGTGGGAGGCAAAAAGGATCCGGAAATGCTGGTGAGAGAGTTAGCTGCAAAACTTCTACCAACATGGCAGTCATTGCATGTTGTGGAGAACCAATTAACGAGGCAGGCCTTCCCCTCCCAGTAATTTCCATGCTGCAATTAGCTGTTTCCTTAATATACTGCACCTTCCAGTCCCCTAGTGTGCAAATTACACTCGTGCATACCCACTGCCTGTTTGGCTGGGGTTTTACCACCGACTTGATCTAGTTGGGGCTGATCCTGCTCTGAGAAGGGGGTTGGACTAGACATGACCTCCTGAGGTCCTTCCAGCCCTAATTTTCTATCATTCAATGATTCTGTTTACATCTGTAGTCAGAAAACCTGGCTGTAAACTGTGTATAAATTAGCTCTGCTCTTTATTGATGAGTTCTGGTCCGATGTATGGCTTCTCCCACCATCGAAGTGACAGTCAGGCTTGATTCATCTTAGACCCAGGAGTACTTCCAGCGAGGTGACTGGGTTTGGTCTCGGTTAATCTGGGTGAGAAATTCTCCTTTATTTCCATGTAAGACTGAGGCAAGCTCAGCCACCCTACTTATATACAAATCAATAGAAGTGTGTGGGGCCCTAAAGCCTGAAGACCCAATGCATTTGCTCCTGGGTCTTTAACTCAACAGGTTTTTGTCTAGTTTTTTTCATGTCTTTGTTTCCCATTGAGAAACAAAACCAGGATATCGCAGACTAATAATAATGTCTATGCTGAGAGATGGAAACGCTGCATCAAGCTCTCACAAGAAACAAATGTGTTCAAGATCTAGTACTGAAATAACCCTTTTGTGAAAAATGACAATGAACAAACCAACTCCAAGCAGCGGAAGCTGAATCGTGTGAAACAGGAATTTCCCCCATTCTGAAACTGCTTTTTGGCTAAAAGCAGAAGGGAGGGGGGACCTTTGTGAGCATTAATGTTTGATTTTAAACCTGCTTCTCTTTCAGAGTGGGCTGGAGTCCTGCTCAAAAGTTAGTGAGCGGGTCTCAAAGGTCCTGCTCCAGCAAAGCACACGTGTGTAAAAGCCATAAATAAACCGACAGTTGTAGTCCACTTCCATGCAAGCGCGTGGATACATAATCCACCTGATACATCACAGACAAAATGTAGCTACAGTGTTTAAGGTAATTTGGCCTAACGTCAGCTTCATAATAGAATATGGCCTAAAAAAAATATTTGACATGGTTGAATCCTTTTGAATGATAGGAAGCAATAGTGGATAATGAAGGTTTCCTTCCTCTAGAGTCAGAGAGCAGTTGAACACGAATGGCAACATTCAGCCGCAGAAGTGTAAGGCACATGACGAGATCTGTCCCAGAATTTAGTCCATCCAGGTTGCAGCACGCAGCTGTTCCCAACAGCACGTTCTCCAGTGCTCTGTCCAGTCCCGTGAAAATGACTCGGCCAAGGACGTTTTCTCTGTTTTCCTTTGAAGAACAGCCCATGCCCAGTTAAGCTGCCTGGGAGGGAAGGCAATGAGTGAGTTTTTGTGATACCCAAGGCTCTGTTCAACTTCAAAGGAAGAAGTGAGTCTATGATGCCTGGGAATACAACAGAGGGTTATTTCCCACATTGGGAAGATAACTATTCTTAGATTACTAGAAAGAAAATTAGGCCTTAATCCTACAAAGCCATATTTGATTTCACTTGTGTGAGGACTTGTTTTGCAGAAATAAGAGGTTGCAGGGTAGAGCTCATCCTTTGTAAACTGGAGTAATTCATATTAATGGAGCTGAGAGGTTTCATCTCCTATGGAGCTTCTAGGATCTGGTCCTCTACTAACTACTGACAAACCTGAAGTGAGTCTGACTCTTTCTGGCTATTAAAATAAAAGTTTTAATAATGATATATGCAGGTTGCTGTTGTTAGGGAAGTCTGGAAAAATCCAGACCTATGTTTCTAATGGGCCTTTAGGCTGATGTTTCCCTCCCAATGATCCTCTCGGGTGCATCTACACGTGCTATTAGTGTGGAGCAATAAACTCCAGCGTGTTTACACGTGTGCCTGGGACCACAGTGCGTTGGGATGGGTCAGAGCAGCCCCAGCTGATGGAGGGTCTGGGGGGACAGCCTGCCCGCCTGGGGCTGCTCCCGCCTGGCTCAGCGTGCTGCGAAGGGGCTGGCTGGGGCACGAGTGCTCCAGTGTGGGGCTCGTTGGCAGGCAATCCCCACACTGAAGGACTCTTGTGCCCCAGCCAGCCATCTCTGTGCGCTGAAGGATGCCATTCATCTTGCCTTACCTGGTTACATATTGAACATCAATCTGCTATCACACTAGTTTAGATGATGTTGGTTTTGCATTTGTAGGCTTCCACATAACCATCATTTTAATCCCATTAATGTTACTTCACCAGCAAACGTGTGTGTGTTTATCTGCTTACCTAAAAATAATGTGACTATTGACATTGAATGTCTTGCTGTACCTGTTTTAGTTCATAAACTCCAAGGGACAGTCCAAGGAGGTTATATCTAGCAGAAGTTTACCTCTGATAGCCACCTAGTGAACATATTTTTGTCCAATTTTTAACAAAACAACCAATTCTCCCATCCTTCCATGATCTCAGACCCCTTGAATATGTCACTCTTCTACTTCGGTTTTACAGCTGAGAAGAGTTGGCTCACACCAGGTATGTTCTTTAAGCTCAAGCAGAGTCAGCGACTTGCTTTCTTGTTTCATAATGCCGTTACAACACCAATGCTTCAGCAAAACAAGGCAAGGCACTTGCATCTCCTACCCGCTGACTCCTGATCGAGATCATCTGTTCCATTTTTGGAGTAGGAACATTCACGCTTAAACTAAGCCTCGCATCCTTTTAAAACGGGACTGTGGGAATGCCCGGGTACGTCTAGTGGTTAACTCCGTCCAGTATCTTGCCAGACAGACACTTGCACTAGGTACTACGGCTGTACAAAGCTTTGGGTGGTGATTCAGTTCGGAGGAGCTTTGGCCCGATTTGGCGGCTGAATCTCCAAATACGAATCGAACCAGGGAACCAATTAAAAGGTAGGAATTAATTCAAAGCTCTCCGAATCTTTGGAAAAGATTCGGAGAGCTTGGATGATTTGGACAGTCAATGCCCGTGGCAGAAGGGACCTGCAGCCGGACTTGGAGCTGGTAAGTAGGGGGCGGGGGATGGAGGCTGGAGGGGACCATGGAGGGACACCTGCCAGGCCCTATTCCCTCCCCGCTCCCCCAGCCCCCCCCTCACTGGGCCCTCCCCCCATGGCTGCCCTGCCCACCCCAGCTCCCGGTACTTTAAAAAAAAAGCCTCGACTCTTTGGGTGCTGCCAGGTGGGGGGGCAATCCCCCCTTGTTCCTCCAGCCCCCATAGCTGCCCTGTCCGCCGCAGCTCTGGCCCTTTACTAAAAAAAAACAAGAAAAACCCCAGGTCTCACTGGCTCCTTCAGTGGCCTCTAGGGGCTCATGCAGAGCCCCGCACATGGCCCGGAGCAGCAGGGCTCGCCCCCCACCAGCGGGAATGGTGGGTGTGGGGGTTTTCTCGGGTTCTTTATTCTTAAAGGGCTGGAGCTGGGGAGGGGGGGCTGGGGAAGCAGGGAGGGGCTCGGGGGCTCATTCGGAGCCCCCCATGCAGCGAGGGGCAGCACCTGCTGAGTTGGGGCTTTGCTTTCCATGTCCCGGGAGCTGGGGCAGGCAGAGCAGCCATTGCTGGGCTGGGAGAGCTGGCGGGGGATGAACCTGGGTGATTCGGAGATTCAGAAATTTGGCAGCAGCCAAATCTCCGAATCAGACTCAGCCAAATTGATTTGGGACAGTGATTCAAATCACCAAATTGAATCACTATCCCCCAAATTGGTCGAAGCCGAATCTGAAAGAGCATTCTTGCACTGGCTAATATGTAGTTGTCATTACTGTCCTCTATAGCATAGGATGTCAGGCATGTTCAAGTCTTTGCGAAATAGCTCATCCTCTAGTGGCTCATCTGCAGTTAGTTGAAAACGTCAATGCTCAACATTTTGGCCCACAGGCCACATGAATTATGCGTGGCTGATTGGAGCCCAGGTGCCCAGATAAGGCCCAGGTAGCCTCAGCCAACCCCTGTGTGCTGTGATTGGGACCGCCGCACACCAGGAACAGGCCCCAGAGCTTCGCACTGCCTCTGCCTGGTCCTGCAGGCCAGAACTGGGCACTGGGGCCCCAGCTGCCCTACCTAGCGCCACACACCGGGATCAGGCTCCAGGGCCCCAGACCGCCTTCACCCGGCCCAACGTGCCAGGATTGGGTTCTGGGGCCCTACGCTGCCTCTGCCCAGTCCTGCATGCTGCAGTCAGGCCCCACACCCTTTCCACCAGGCCCCACATGCCATAATCAAGCTTTAGGGCCCCACACCGCTTCTGCTCAGCCCTGAGCACTGGGATCAGGCCCCAGAGCCCCACACCACTTCTGCCCAGCCCTACACGCTAGTATTTGGCTTTAGGGCCCTGCACTGCCTCTGCCCAGCTGTGGGTCTTGCATAGCTGCTGTTTTGCTCAGGGACCCATGGGCAGCCCTGTGGGCTAGATGACAGAGCGGGGCATGGAGCAGGAGTTGAGCAACCTTGGCCTAAAAGACATAATGTTAATGATGGCAGAGATTTTTCTTTAATATAAGCAAACTGAAAGAAAGAGCCTTAAACAGTACTACTGGGATAGCCCAACAACACTAGCTGGCTTTTACCTCGATGCAAAAGAGAAACCAGGAACAAGGCTGAGCAAAGTCTCTCCAAACTTTGCTGTCAACCAAAGCGTGAAGAACTTCTGAGTTGCCAATAGTTCAGTTTAAGGAGTTCCATCCGACGGCAAGTTTTATGCCAGACAGGACTCGGGTCTTGCAAAGTCCAGGATAAGTCCGTGCAACTTTCTGTGCTGTTCCAAAACTGCTCTTTTACGTAAGCACGTTTCCCCGCGATTACCTCACATCCAAAAGCAAATGCTGCAGAGCATGTTCACCAAAAAGAAAAAAAAGAGCCCTTTTCCCTACTACTTCCCTATAGGCCAGTAAGTAAAATGTGTTTGGTGGGGTTTTTTGTTGATATGAGTCAAAAAGAATAGCTGTGTTTCAGTCCCTTAGAGGACTGCAAGGCTCATCTTTGCCATCAGTTTTCAGGGTTCACTTATAAACAATCAGCTCCTGGGGTGCAAGTTGAGGAGGGTTGGCACTTTTGCCGTTCAACAGTGACACCTGCAGATTGCCTATAAGCAGCATACTGGGACCAGTGGAAAGCTTGGTTCAGCCTTCTGGGCTAGCAGACAGCCATGCTGACGTGAACTGTGTACCCAGAGGTGGGGGTTGAATAAGGGGGATATCAAGTGCTTCATAAAAGGACAGAGCTGACCTGAACCCTGGCCCTTGCGGTGCTGTGTCTCTTTGCAGCTTTGCGTGCACAGAGTATGTATATGTTCTTCCAGACACTGGGGACCCAAATTGGAGACTGTTATTCCAGTAAATCTCTCTGGAGCAAAGACTTGGGCACGTGATTTGTTTGCAGAGTGTAATTAGCTGTTACAGCAGTATAAAAAAAGGAGTTGACAGACATCACCACGGAACGGACCTGAATCTGATGTAGAATTCCTCCAGGAAAAAGCAGAGGTAAATTCCACCTGCAAAAGTGTCATACGTCCACAGCGAAGAGGCAAGGGCACCTTATCTACTACTCTGCCACCAACTGCCATCATATCACTGTAATATGCTTCCTTTCAGCCTATTGCCTCTAGGCAGCTGCACTTCTGTCTGATGTAGCTCCTGGGATTATTTACATCAATATAAAAATGGATGTAAATGCTGCTGCTGTAAATGTATCACGTGTCCAGTCCCTGGACAAGAATCTCAGAATTAGGCCCTATGTAAAGTGCTCTGATAAACCAGTGCGACGGCTTCCAGTCTACAACGTGCTCCCAGTTGTTCAGAACTTGCTGCAAACTGTTCCCCTTGAAGTGAAATGGTCTGAGTGGGGAAGTCATGGGGCGCTATTGACAGCACTTGCCACTCCAGCTGCCACTGGGTGCGGGGAAAATAATTCAGCATCTCTGTCCTGCTCCTGCAGCTGCTTCTCCCACCGGCGCCAAGCTGTTGTTGAATGGCTCCCTGCTCTCCAGTCTTCCCCAGTCTGGCTTACCTCTGAAGCCTGGGAGACATTTCTCTCAGCAGGTTTTTTTTTGGAGCAGCCTATTTCTTTTCTTTTAAATCAGTTTAGCTCTATACATGTGTTCACTAATGGGTTTCCCTAGAGTCTCATAAGGGTGGAGAGCTAGCCTGGTGGCGATGGCGGTTCTTGGCACCTCTTTCCTACTGGAGCAATTCATGCAGCTGCCAGGATGAAAGGCTGGGGCTGGGGGACGGGGGGGAAACCCAGCTGTGGAAGGTGGGGGCAGATGGGTTAGGGGCTTGGAGTTTCAGATTTACACCAGGCTGGGGACTCTAGCATGGGACTTAGCCCAAAGGTAAGTTGCTTTTGAGAGAACTGGGCTTGAGTGAATTGGGGAGGAATTTCTTCTAATTAAAAACTAAACACAGCTCTTTTTCTTGGTTATATATTGTTCCCCGCCTAGTAAAATTTGAGCTGGTGGCAATAGGTTCACACCAATATCAGCATTTGGCCCAACGTTTGGGTATGAAGTCTGACTTTAGTTCTTAAATGGGTGCTTAACAGTTCCCACACATGTTGGTGAAGCTTTGTTGAATCTTTGACAGACAGTAGTTTGCAAAAGCCTAAACGCACTTTTCTGCTTAAATTGGAGGACTGTAACTTATGAACAGGAGCCTGAACCTTCGCTTATCTCCGCTGACCTTAAAAACCTCCTGGAGGTGATTTGATGTTGAAATGAAACATAAATTTACTCTGTCTTCTAGGAAGTGGGAGGAATGGTTTTGATTTTCTCATAAAACAATGTGACAGATGCTTGCGTTTCTGAGCAACAGAACAACCCATTCTCCTCGTTTTGTTCTTTTGGCACACGTGGGCCTTGGCGGTTCTGCACAAGGCAAAGATTTGAATATTGCACTTGAGATCTACCAGGCATGTCTAACAGAAGAATTGTTTTTTCCTTCAGTATTTTTATGCGAGTGCAAAGTATGCTAAACATTTCTGACTCTTTGATAAATCAGCCGCCCCTGGCAGCTGCCCAACTGAACAGCCGACAACTAAAGGCACGTCTCCAATACAGTGACAGAAACAGTGGCTTTGTAGTGGTGACGTACTCCACCTAGTACTAAATTAGCTGGTTTGGTACCAGAGCAGCGTGCAGGACAGTGCAAGCTTATTTCTCCTGCATCCTGTGCCATACCTAAAAGGGACTGTAGTCTTCACTGTGCAATCTCTCTCTTGTCTCTTCTTCCTTAGTATCTGTTTATTTCTCAATTGTCTTGCCCCATTTTGCCCCAGTGCTGCTTAACCCAACCTTGAGATTTCCAGTCTCCTTTCTTTTCCCATAACATCACTTACTGACAAGGTAAAGCCCAGCCTTTTGTAGCAAGATATTCAAATACCCTCTCCTGCCATCCTTGAATGACCGTGGATTGCCGTTCCCTTCAGCGCAGAGCCAGGGGAGCAACTGCACTGCCAGACTAGTGCTTATTAAGTGGTTAGCCCCCTGCTTGTATGATATGTGGCCTTAAGCCGTAGGTACTGAGGTCAACGCATTCTGCTCCTGTTTAAAGGCACAGGAAGCGATGCTACAGAATACATCGCCCCAGGCAGTCCTTAAGTATCTTGTCCTGTGTCAGCAAGATGCTTTAAGAACTCTCTATAGAGCTAGTTCTGCTCCATTTTCCCTCTTCCCTCACTCTGTGCATCTCAATACAGTAAGGAGAGGATTTTGCCCTTAATTGAAATTCCTCTCATCAGTTCAGATATCACCTGAACAAAGATATTGGCATGAAAACAGCAGTCAAGAGCATATCTTTACAATGTCAATTTCCCTGTGACAAGCGTGCAATGCGGTTAGCGTCACGCAGGATCCCAAGTCCCCATTAGGTATGGCAGAGCTGCTCCCCCCACCCCCCGTACACATGTTTGCACATCTTTGTTTTCCCTTCGACACTCTTTTCATGCTGTATTCACAACGAATATGAAGGTAGCTGCATCTTGATTAAGCTCATGCAGTCCTTAGAGAGAGCTCTTTTAAGCCCTGAAGAGTGTAATTTATCTTGGGCTTCTCCCCTTGGAAGAAATCGATCATATGAGCTTTCGGCGTTCTTTCCCCAGTTGTTTTTCTTGACAGAGATATTGAGGTTTGTGTAGCATGGGTTTACATGGTTCCTGGAAATAAATCTCTGTGATTCGACAGGACTCCTTTAAGGAGAAGCATATGATACAGATACCTTCTACAGGCACAGTCTGCATACAGAATATGCCTGAAACACAATCGGAAAGGTAGGCTGTATGCCAGTGTTTCTAAAGAGCAGGTAAGGTTTACAGACACATGCCAAACTCATCCCTGGTTGTGGTGGTAGAAGTGAATCGCAGAACCATAGAAAAATAAGGCTGGAAGGGGCTTCTGTCGGTCACCCACTTCAGCTCCCTGCTTGAGGCAAGATTGTCCTTATCCATGCTATCCCATACAAATCTTTGCCTACCCTGTTCCTAAAACTGCACGATCGTGGTGTAGTTGTTATTTGTATTCTCCTAGAGTTCCAGCTGTCATAATTGGCAGAGCAGAAGCGCTAGCATTGCAGCCCTGTAAGATTTTAATGAATCAGTGAATTCTGCTAAATAGCTGTCATCAGCAATCTTAGCCAGGGCATGAGAAGAAGAAGAAAAAGAAGTGCCTAGAAGCCCCTGTCGGAGACAAGGACTCTACTGTGCTTGGTGCTGTACAAACGCAGAACAAAAATGACAGCCCTGTCCTTAATAGTCTACAATGTAAGCAAAGACAACAGCTAGATACAGACAGACAGGGAATACAAGGCAGCAATGAGACAGTATCGGTCAGCTCAGCGCCTGCAGTCTTGCCTCAACAGCTGAGCTGTTGTCACGCATTGTATGGGCATCGTGGCAGAGTAGTGCGTGAAGGAGGGACTTGAAGGAGAAAAAGAAGATAGCCCTGGGATGCATGTGGGGAGTCTTTGCCAAGTGCAAGGGATGGTATGGGAGAAAGCACAATGGTGCTTGTTTGGAAATTTAATGTGGGGTGATGAATGCTGGCATTGGAAACTGGTTTGAAATGGGGTTCCTCAGCCTTTCAAGAGGAATGAAAGATGTTAGTGTGAGTGGAGGCAAGCTGTGAATGTCCTTGCAAGTGAGGCCAAATATCAGATCTATAGTGCAATAGTAAAGAAGGAGCCAGCAGAAGGCACTAAAGAGAAAGTCAAAGGGAATGTCTAGCAATATGATCTTCTATGTGAATACAGATGGAAGAAGGCGTGCATAGAAAAAATAAAATACTGAGAGTTTTAGCTGCATGGATAATTAGCAAGTCCTCTAGCTTACAAATGAAATGCTGAAAGGATTTGCCAGACTTAGACATAACCTATCTGTGAGGACAGTGGGTTTCCAGTCCATGGACTGGAATATCTAAGGGCTACAGAAATGCAGAATATTGTTGTTGTTATTATTACTATTCCTATTATTATTATTACCAATAACACTAATAGTAATAATAAATCATCACAATTATAGTCATAATAATGATGATGATAGTAAAAAATAACACTAATATTGATGCCTGTATGCCTCGTTTTTGAATTCTAATGCACTAAATTAACCATAAATCAGCACAAGTTCCATTATGAATGTCCTGGTCTTTGTTTTTGTGTTTGTAACAAACCCTGTAATGCCGCACAGATTTGGATGTTTGATGTGAACTGTTTGTCTAGCTCTACCAGTCATTTTCTTTGGCTGGACACCAAGCATGGTGATTACTTGCAAATAAATCTTTTATCCACAGCTACTGGCAGGCATCACTTCTGACTTCATCCTCACCATCTTTCTGACTGCTCTGGTTCCGAGAAAAAGAACCTGAATGGCGAGTACTCTGCCCTTGTAACCAGTTTGACAGAGGTCATGGGACACGACAGAAATAGTAAAGATATAGCTGTCAATGATGCACTCTGTTACTTGTCTTGTTGGTAGCTGTTTTGAAAGAGACCTCGTCCACTTTACTTCAGACCTCTCCTATCGCTGCCATCATCAGTAAATCAAATCTGATGGTAAAAGTCCCACAGATGCTAATTTTCCAGCAGGTTATGTTTCCTGTCTTGGGAATAAGCAAAGTTGAACAGCTGCCCTGGTATTAAACTCCTGCATATTTCATCACTGCAGGTCATCTATTAGAACGTAGTGAAGAAGCTGTGCTCTTTGTTCAGTAAGTTAGTGTCATGTTTGATACAGTGCACAGCAGTGGGGACATCTTTATTTACAGATCGTTACAGAGATGAGCTCTGCAGCAACAGGCAGCAACACTTGTTTTTTCTTGAGTGTTTTTACAGTATTCGGTCAAGTGAAAACTATGCAGATGCCTGCTGGCTGAAAAATGCACAAGAGCAGAAACAGTGCAAAGGAAACACTGGGGAAAACAGAGAGGGCAGGCACAAGAGACAAACTGCTGGGCCAGGAGTAAGGGGACTATGGAGAGGAAAGACCCATTAAAGCAGCTCTTCAAAAAGCAATTTCAAACTTCAAGAATAGTAAATATTAGCAGGGCATCCCTTATCCAGTGCTTTCCTGTTCCCAGCATGAAGCAAAAGGAGTGTTGATATAAGACCCAGTGGTGTTGACTCTTTGTTCCCCGTGACCAAGGGAATGTCACAGGGCTGGTTGAGAGTGAGGCGCGATGGCCAGAGCACAACCATACCCAAGAATCATAGGTTTCTTGTGTGCACAACTTAAGTTTGGCTGGACTTACAGCTACCAACAAGACAAGTAACAGAGTGCATCATTGATAGCTATATCTTTACTATTTCTGTTGTATCCCATGAGCTCTGTCAAACTGGTTACAAGGGCAGAGTGACACATAAAGGCACTGCTAGACAAATTTCACTTTGTGGGACCCAGCAGTAAGACTATTTATTAGGATACAGCCATTCCTGCAAAAGAATGCCTGCACTGCTGTTGTAGTGCACCTTATATTGATTTTGAAATCCTGCTTATGATTTTCAAGGAAGATCAGGATGCATATAGCCTGCATTTGCTAAATCCACCCAGTACTGCCTGTTTACATACTTCAGAACAAAAATTGCTTGTGGTACCACCATTCAATCAGATGTTCTCTGACTTTTGACCCGGAACCATTGTGATGAATTTGGGTTCCAGACTTACTGGTTTTCAGATTAACAACCTGTGACTCTCCTAAAATGTTTAAACTAACAGATGAGTTTTGATAATAATGGAGCAGATCATGGAGGAATTTTCTAAGCACCTGGGAAACAAGGTGATCAAGAATAGCCAGCATGGATTCATCAAGAGCAAATTTTGCCTGTCTAACTTGATTTCTTTCTATGACAAGACTGCAAAATCTGTGGATAGAGGCAGTGGATGGGTGGGGTAGGGTGTGGACTTCCCGTGACGTTCTCATTAGTAAGATAAGGAAATACAGACAAGATTAAAGTATGGTATGATAGTTGCGTCATCATAATGAGTAGTCGTCAATGGTTCAATGTACACTTGAGACAAGGTATTGAGTGGAGGTCCCCAGGGGTTTGTCCAGCACCTGATATTTTGTAATATCTTCATTAATGATTTGGAGGAAGAGGCTGAGTGTATACTTAACAAATTTGTGGATGATAGCAAATTGTGTAGACTTGCAGATGCTTTGGACAGCAGGGCTAGGATCCATAGTGCCCTAGATAACCTGGAGAAATGGTCCACAGTCAGTCAGATGAGATTCAACAAGGACAACTGCAAAGTCCGGTTCTTGGGACAGAATCGTTGCATACACAAGTACAGACTGGGGAATGATTTCCAAGGACCTGGGAGTTACAGCAGGTCAGTAATGTGAATATGAGGCAACATCTTGTTGCCAAAAAAGCCAGTAACATGCTGGGTTGGATTAACAGAAGTGTCACTTGCAAATCACGGAAAGTGATCCTCCCACTCTATTTTTATTTTTTTATAGTATTGTGGTTCCTAGAAATGGAAAACAAAAAGCAAACCAAAGCAAATGAACAAACTAACCAAAACACACTTTACCTTAACATTGAAAAGACATTTAAAATGACAGGTTAAGTGACAATGAAATAATTTCCATTTAAAATGCTGTGGATATTTCTAGATCAGTTTTAGAAACATTACTGTTCATTTATATGCATGTAAAAAGCTGGGTAATGAGCATGCATGGACAAAAAACCACATCCACTCATGTGTCTAATGTATTTAGTAGGCACAAACATTGCATGCACGTGAGCAAAGCCACAATCATAGCTGGGCATGTAATTGTACTTAATTTGTAATTTTACAATGCAGATGTGGGCTAATCATATGGAATAGCCCTTCAGCAATATATCATATTGTATAATTCGAAGATTTAGCTGGAACCAATGCTAATAGTAGCATAAAGTGCATAATGTTCTTTAAATAAAGAAGTGCAGCCACCTTTTAAAGAGGCATCAGTCATTCCTTTTGTCTTCATTCGGGGGAGGGGGAAGAGATACTTTTATTGTACGTTTGTATAAAATTCTTAAAACTTCACTGATCCTGGAACCATCAACGTTTCACACCCAGGTTTCCTTTCCTGATCAATAATTCAGTGGAGTTGTTTATGATAGGAACATTTGTGCGACTTTCCCGTATTCACAGAGAGGATTCTTGAGTCTTGTGTGTTTGCGTGATTCCTTGCATATAGATGTGGGGACATTATTTTTATAATGATCTCACTAATGATCATTGGGGTATGAGTGTATGTGTGTTCAGATCCACTGGGAGGGGCAGTCTGTGTGTCCCCAGATCCAGCAGGACTGTGCGTGTGTCCAGATCCAGATGCAGCAGTCACAGCAAGTGGTGGCTGTGAGGGCTAACTCAGCTGTCACTTGCCCCTGGCTGCTGCCACATCCCCAAGCAGGATTCTGCACCTGGGTTTTGGCAGCCAGCCCTGTCCCCACTCATCTGCTCCCAGATTTCCTTGCCCTCTGGGAGCCTCATGTGCCAGGTGACGGTTGGTTGGATCTGACACCCTGGATGTAGAGTTTGGATACAACAGCAATATTCACCGCCTGCCACAGACAGGCAAACCTGTTGGGCCCCAACCTACAGGCCCTTGCACATCCCTGACTTGTAGCCACTCTAATTAGTTTCCGTGCGGCCATTCCCTAGGCATAGGCATAATGCTTTGCACACCAACCATTTCAGCAATAACTGTGGTGCAAGTGAGCTGGAGCAGGTGTCGTGAGAGCTTCAGGGCTCTGGTGTGAAGGGCTGGGATGGGGTCAAGCCAGTGCAGATGCCAAATGAAACACTGAGAGCTTTAGCTGTGTAGACTGCTAGGAAATCCCGCAGTTTACAAATGCAGTGCTGAAAGGATTAGCCAGACTTAGACATAGCCCATATGGGAGCACAGTGGGTTTCCAGTGCAGGGACTGGGATTTCTGCAGGAATAGTTGGATTTTCAGTGCAGGGACTGGGATTTCTGCAGGAATACAGGCAAGTTTCCAGTGAAGGGACTGAGATTCATGCAGGCATAGAGGCGGGTTTCCAGTGCAGGGACTGGGATTTCTGCAGGCATAGAGGCGGGTTTCCAGTGCAGGGACTGAGATTCATGCAGGAATAGAGGTGGGTTTCCA
>JAGPOW010003364.1:15301163-15316660 GCA_030014935.1 Caiman crocodilus
AGCGCCCCCCCCTGCCCAAAATAATTGCCCGCCCCTGTATTAGATTGATACTATACTAATCTCGCTTCGGCAGCACATATACTAAAATTGTTCTAATAATTCTTGACCTAGATACTCTTATTGCTACTGAACTAGATGCATGTCAAGTGGTCAGTGTGCTAGTCTTCATTGAATAAAAATATGAACGTTAAGAAACTTATTACTCCTGGAATCAAGAGTCAGCCTTGTTACCTAGGTATAGTGGCTGTAGAAATATGGTATGAAGCATGGCTATTTGACCATTACACCTCTTGACCTTTAACCAGTCCTGCCATGCTCATGCTGCCTCAGATAGCTGTAGGTAGAAACCTCAAGCAGGTGGACACAGCTTTATTCTAGGTCTGATTTTTTTTTTTTTTCCTTTTGGCCTAAAGGGGAGTCAGAAACAGATTTCTGAACATCAAAACATAGCAAAATAAGCAACGACTTGACTGGAAGAGAGGGTCTGTACTTTCATTAATGAGACTTGGGTTTCATCTGTCACTTTTTAATACAAAACAAATGCTAATCTTGGTGGAGATTAATAACGGTTTGCTCTGTTTACTGTTAAACTGTCCTGTGCCTAGAGATGACAAAGAAAGTTGCAGCAGTGCTTTAATCTGTCACAGGAGAAACTGACTCTTAACATCACGTAGATAATAGAAAATTTGGGTTGGAATGAACTTGGAGCAGTCATCTAGTCCCGGGCTTCCCAACTTTTTTATGCTGAGGACTGGCAAACTGCGGCCCAGCCGTGACCAGCAGACCATACGATATAAAAAAAAGGATTAGCTGCCAGTCTGCAGTACGTTGGTCACTTCCAGTCTGCGGTTTGCTGGTCTGCGGTCACTTGTGGATCGGCAATCAACCCTTTGTGGCCTGGGGGTTGGGACCCACTGATCCCAACCCCCTGCTCAAAGCAGGACCGTCCCCAACTAGATCAGTCCAGCAAAAGCTTTACCTAACCGGGTCTTAAAAGCCTCAAAGGAAATTACATAACCTCTTTGGGTAACTTGGTGTGCTTTATTACCCTCCTAGTGGCAGAGCTTTTCCTAATATCTAACCTAAACTTCCTGTGCTGCAACAGAGACTGTTGTTCCTTGTTGTGTCATCTGCCACCACTGAGAGCAGTCTAGCTCCATCCTTTTTGGAAAACCTTTCAGCTACTGGAAGACTGCTGTTAAATCCCCAACTGTTGTCTCCTCTCCAGGCTAAATAAGCGCACTTCCCTCAGCCTTTCCTCAGAAATCGTGTCCCCCAGCTCCCTAATTGTTTTCTGTCACCCTCCGCTAGACTCTCTCCACCTTGTCTGCATCATTTCTGCAGTGGGGGGCCCAAAACTGGACACAGTACTCCAGATGTGGCCAAAGCGCTGAATAGAGGGGAGCAATCACTTCCCTTGGCCTACTGGCAACATACCTACCAAAGCAGCCCAGGATGCTGTTAGCCTTCTGGGCAAGAAGGGCACACTGCTGGCTCATTTAGCTTATTGCCCACTAACCCCCAGGTCCTTTTCTACCGAACTGCTGCCCAGCCGGTCAGCCCCAGCCTGTACTGGTGCATGGGATTGTTCCCTCCTATGTGCAGGACTTTGCATTTGTTCTTGTTGACCCTCGTGAGATTTCTTTTAGTCCAATCTCTAATTTGTCTAGGTCACTGAATCCTAACGCAATCTTCCAGCCCAGGGGTGGGCAAAATATGGTGGGCTGAATCGAGGCTGTGGAGGGTCTTTATTCAGCCTGTGGCAGGTTTCTCAGTCTTGCTTGGCCCAAGTGATAGCTGCCTGTGGTGTGTCCTGCCCCTGGGCATGCAGCTAGAAGGCTATAGCTGGACTGCTTTTCTGGGCAGCCCCTTCTGGCTGCTGCTGCTGCTGGCCCAGCCCTGTGGTACTGGCAGGGACCTGCCCACATAGCCCTGTCCCCGTTCTGCCATGCGCCCACTTCGTACTTGCAGTGGCGCCCTTGGGGGAGGGCAAACTGGGGAACCACCCAGGGCTCTCGTGCTTTAGGGTTCCCCAAAATTTTGCAGCAAATGTCTGACTTGCTTCTAGGTCATCAAAATTAAGCCTCTAAAGGGGCCCCGAGTGACTCTTGCCCAGGGTCCCAACAACCCTAAGCCTACCACTAATACTTGGCCCAGCAGAGCAGCCAAGCTCCAGACCATCTGAAACCAGTGTGCACAGCCCTGACCTTGGCCTGCCCCACACCTATTCTGGACTCGCCCAGCTATGCTGAGCAGCAGTGGCAGCTGGGCAGAAGCTGATGTTCAGTAGAGGAAAAGTGGCCTCTTCCTTCACTACTTCCACGCCCTTCTTGAATCTGCTTGGAGCCCATGCCCAGGCTGCCCTGAGTCTCCTCTACATTGCCACTGCTGCCCTGTTGGGCAGCCCGGAGGTGGTAGCGACAGTGGCAGAGATGAGCCGCAGGGCAGCCCAGGCATGGGATCCGGGGGGCTGCAGCAAGAAGTGCCCGGCTGCAGTGAGGGGGAGGGGCCGCTGTTCCCCCACACGAAGTAGCAGCCACTGCCATTGCTTGGCATGGGTGGGTAGTCTGGGGCAGGCACAGGGTGGGCCAGGGTCAGGGCTGTGTGCACAGGTTCTTGCCGGTGTACTCGGGCCGAGGCGAGTCTTGAGTGGGCGTGAGGCAGGCCAGGCTTGGGGCTATGTCCTTTTTGGGAGTGGCAGGGCAGAGTTGCAGGGTCTGTGGGATCTGGGCTGTTGGGAAGGGGGGGAGTGCTGACCAGCCTGGGTCAGTGCCCCAGAACTGCCTATATGGCTTGCAAGCCCAAATAATTGTCCATCCCTGCTCCAAGCAATTAACTACTCCCCACTTGGTGTCATCTGCAGACTTGCTGAGGGTGCAATCTATGCCATCTTCCAGATCATTGATGAAGATCCTGAACAAAACCAGCCCCACGACCACCCCTGGAGCACTCCACTTGATACCTGCTGCTAACCAGACATGGAGTCACTGATTACTCTGAGACCAATTAACCAGCCACTTTTCTGTCTATCTTGCAGTGCATTCATCCAACCTATGCTTCCTTAGCTTGCTTGTATGAATGTTGTGGGAGACTGTGTCAGGGAACTGTTTGTGCCTGCCACTTTTAAGACCTGGGGCCAAGCAGCCAGCAGGCGCTTAATTGCGGTGGGTATTTTACAGTCTGACTGCCCATATAAACAGCATTTTGATGCTGGCTGGAGGCGCAGCAACAGCGCTTGGCTGTGAGGCCGAATACAACATCCTGGAGGTAGGGCAGGAGCTGTAGGGGATGGTCAGGAGGCTCCTGGTCCTGGGCATGACCTAAAACTGCACCCTGCTGGGAGTGGGTGGCCTGGTGGAGCCACCAGGAACGCAGGGGGTGCTGTCTGCGGCTCCGTACCTGCCCTACACTGCAGCCCATGCCTTGCAGATGGCATCCTCTGTTGTCAACATCCCTGGCCCCACTCTGGGCCCCAGAACCCTACTATTTGAACCCCACCTGGATCCCTCCACTCAGGCGGCCTGTTCCTTCCTGAGCTGTTCCCCCTTATGGTTGTGGTGCCCCCGACACCTTTGGCTACACTGGCCGTGGCCTCACCTCCCGACCAGTCGAGATCCCAGGCCCTCGGTTCTGGGTGTCCCTCGCGGTGGGCCCCTGGCCCCAGCACTGACCAGTCAGGGGATGTCAGGACAGGTTTCTGAGTCTGTGGCCCTTCTCTCTCCCTGAGGTCCACCTTCCGGACCCTGCAAGGGGGTAACCCACCCAGTTGTGGGAGCCGGGGTTAAGATGCCCCGGCCCGCCTTTCACCGGGGTGGTAACTGGCCTGGCATTTCCTGGGAGCTCCCATGCCACTGAGAGCTGCACCAGGCCACCCACTCGCAGCAGGGTGCAGTTTTAGGTCATGCCCAGGACCAGGAGCCTCCTGAGCATCCCCTGCATCTCCTCCCTTACCTCCAGAGTGTCCCACGAAGCCTCGCAGCCAGGTGATGTTGCTGCGACACCAGTCCGCATCAAAATGCATTGGTTATATGGGCAGCCAGAGCACTAAAATAGCCACTGCAGTTAAGTGCCTGCTGGCTGCTTGGCCCCAGGTCTTGAAGTGGCAGGCACAAACAGTGCCCTGCCACAGATACTGCACCAAAAGCCTTGCTAAGGTCAAGGTATATCAGCCCCGCTGGTCTCCCCATAGGCACAGAGCCAGTCATCTCATCATAGAAGGCAATTGGGCATGCTTGCCCTTGGTGAATCCATGCTGATTCACCACGATACTCAAATACTAAAATTATGATTTGGAGGGTGGGAAAGATAGTTCTGGATTTGTTAAGATAAACTTTTTGACTAAGAAGTTCCTGTACTAGTTATCAAGAGCCTCCTGTTTTTGTTGCTAGAGCATCTGGTGCTGCTAATCCTGGTGATTTCCAGAAAGCTAAAATGATTAAAAATACAAGTGGGCATTACTGGGACCTGAACATCATTTAATGTGCTAAAAGGTCCCTGAAGCAACCAATACAGGGAAAAATGGAGCACAGATAGTTTGATGACCTAAATATTAGCTTTGTAATGCATGGATTTTGTGGAAGCATAGATTCAAATCTTGCACAATCAAGTCAAACATTCAGCCTTCCAAGAATGGAGGAAGAGAGAGAGAGTGCATTTGTGAGATGCTTAGGTATGAAACAGGACTTTACTTTTCTAGAGTATGTCATGATGGACTTGAACCTTTTTTAACAGGTCATTTTTTTGCTGTGCTTATGCTTGTTAACTCGTCTTTGTGCTTTGGTCATAGTTAAGCAACTCAATTATATTTGCTATGGAAAGAAAATGGAACATTTGCACCTGAAATCATATAAGTAGGTTAAGTTTGGCATCAAAATGAGGTGAATGCATGTCTATTTGTGAAGGCATTATTTCAGGCTATTGTTAGTATTCTGTTTCCATTTTAAAACTGCCTTTTCTAGGAATGATGGATACACATAGTCACCCTGAATAAAATCCTGGATGTAAGGATTTTAGTATCAAAACACAAATTCCTGGGTGAATCAGTATATCTGACCTACAAGTGTGAATGTCAACATAAAACAGAAAGAGAGGGAAAAGCACTCAGGGACTTTGTTACCAAAAAGGTATTGGAAAATCCTTTCTACTTCCACCCACTTGACAGAAACAAGCTTTACAGTTATGAATTCCTCTGGCTATCTTCTTGCTTTGGCAGTATAATTTACATATGGCTTGAATTAATTAATGCCCTAAAGGGAACCAGCTGGGAGTGGATAGCCAAGAAAAGACAAGAAAGAATAATCAGGAGAGTTGCGTTTCTTTGCAAGGCTGAATATTTTCCACCTTGTCCAAAGCAAACCCTTGAGTGCAAACAGATTCCCACTGTAACACAGCTCAGTGTGCTTGTGGTACTCACTAAAAGGTAGTTTGTCGTTGTTTTTAACCACATGTGAACAGCAAATTCACTCGCAGACAAATGGCTAATTTAACACAAGTCACTCTCAGAGTACCTTTCATCTGAGGATCCCAAGGCTCTTTGAATGCAAGCAGTTGTTATCTCAGTCATTGGGCAGTAGTGAAACATTGATTTAGGGATGGGGGAACTGAGGCAGGGGAGGATTAAATGACCTGCCTGAGGTTCTTTTGACAGATCAGTGCAGAGGCGAGTCCTGAAGTGGTTTGTCATTCTAACCACAAAGCAACAGAGCTCTTCCTGTTCACTTTCTTCACGTGTTACTTAGCATGCTTCTGCAACTTGTCCATAGCTTCTCAAAGGATTATTCTGATTGACTTGTTACCTCCTGCATAGTATAGACTAGGGGTTGGCAACCTACCCCTAGTGGGCCAGATCTGGCCTGTGAGCAGATTGGAACCTGTTGGTAGCAGCCCAGGGACTTGGCAGCATGGTCCTGCCACAGAGGCGGAGAAGGCACCCCCAGGGCCCTAATGCCTGATGATTTCAGTGTAGTTCAGTGGTTCTCAGGTTTTTTTAGACTCAAAGCACCTTTTAGCAAATATCAGCTCAGTTTTTTCACTTGTTTTTTGACTATAGAAAAATAGTAGAGCACTTCTCTCTCTCTCTCTGTTGCAAAGAACTACAGAAAAACAGCAGCTCAGAACATGCATTTAACGGTATGGATTTCTATTTGAATTCTCTGGTTTATCTTGTGAATCATGTTTGCAACCAAATAGTACTAACAGTGTGTGGTGCTCTGACACCTTTGAAAGGATCTTGAGGCACCCAGGTTGAGGATCACTAGTTTAGTGTCTACTGCAGCAGGGGAAGATCTTAGGGTCCTAGTGCCTGCCTTTTTCTAAATGTTCACGTCACCGTATCTGCCAATCGTCAGGAGATGCAGCCTCTGGTGGCAAAAGGTTGCCAATCCCTGACCTAGACCACAGCCTTGCAACAATTGGCTTTTGCTCATAAACATTTATAAACTGTAATTTATCTTAATCAATAATCTAAAATGAAATGAATAAATCTGTAAGCTCATGCACTAGGCGTGGCATGGTTTAAAACTATCTGCTGCTTGCTGACTTAGCAATAAAGCAACTCATACTGCTGGATCCAGTACAGATGGCTCTTTGCATCTCTAACCGTTTATTAAGGGAGAAATGGTTAGACTGGACAAAATCAGTGTTTGCTTCCGACTTTCCAGAGGACTTCGCAGTCCGGTCCCTGATATCTGTGTGGAATCCTCTGCCTTTTCATTTAAAAATATTAAGCTAGGAAAAGCTA
This sequence comes from Caiman crocodilus, assembly GCA_030014935.1. Classification (NCBI taxonomy): domain Eukaryota; kingdom Metazoa; phylum Chordata; order Crocodylia; family Alligatoridae; genus Caiman; species Caiman crocodilus. Next base: position 15,307,903 of record JAGPOW010003364.1, read on the forward strand.
CAAATAATGGATTACCAGGACCATATTAACGTGTCTGGATGGAGGGAAGCTGTGTCACCTATTTGTACACCTATGTGCACCACGTTTCTCATTCCAGCCCTGACAATGAGCCCGTTGGGGCATTGGCTCTGGTTTCCTGTGGCGGAAGCTGAGAGATCTGTTTCCCAAAGAGTGAACAGGATTGTGCCCTTGCCTGTCATACCTGAGGACTGGATTCAAGGAATGAGGTCTCTTTCAGTCATTTTTCCTATTTGGCCTCTCTTCTTCTGTTTTTCTGCCTGTAGAATGGGGATAGTGGCTCACTAGCTGCTTTTCAGAATAAGGCTACTAACGCATACAAAGCAAATTATTATTTAGCACTGGAGGCCCTTTGCTGCCTCCCTTGTCTTCATCCATTCCTGTCTGCGTGCCGTTGTCCACATTTAACTGCTGTTGGTCTGACACCATGTCATCTAGCCATCTTTGTCTTGGTTGTACAGGCAGCCTTTTCCTTTCTGGCGCCCTGAGGAGCACTTTCTTTGTTCAGATCACTTCCATTCTTTCAACATGGCCCAGCCACTGTAGCTGTGCTCTGATATCCTGCAGGGTTGGGTCTTGGGTTCGGTGTTTGCTTTTGAATTCAGTTAGGGCTGCTTGTGGTGTGAAGGTAACCATGCATTTATTGTGGAATCAGGCCTTGGAAGAGGAGCACTTGATGGGTCTTAAGCTTGTAGGTTAAAAGTGGTAGTTTATTCGTTATTTGCCATGAGTGATGCGTTTGTTGATGATCACAGAAGTATTCTATAATTTTCATTTAATAGTTTTTTGTGTCCAGTGAACTGATATCTTCTAGACCGTGGGTCTTCTGTTTTTCAACCAGTAGATGGGAGATAAGAAGTCAAAGGAACACGGTGGTGTCAGCCACCAACAAGCTGGCTCCAAATGAAACAAACCATTTAATTTTACTCTCGGCAGCAAGTGTTCTCCAGGCCTCTCCAGCTGAGCTGCACTTCTGTCTTTAGTTCCCAATATTTTTCTTCCGTCATGTACTGCTTTTATTTGGCAGGAATGAGTCAGTCACCCCAGGAAGGGTTTTACATTTCTTTTTGTTTCTCCAACTCTGGCTGCATGGAGTACACGTACATTTTTTAGTTCGGTGAAATTTAATACACATGGCATTATTTGTGCAAATCTCTGGGCTTGACATTTCATGTCCATTTTATAGTTTTACTAAAATCTCAGCCTCTACAGGTTTAAAATTTTACATTGTAAAGACTGAATTTCACTTTTCAACACTATCACTTAAAGATGAAGCCCATCAGTAGGGTGCATTAGAAAAGTGACTAGTTCACTTTGTGACTGGTATCACTTTGGCCCTGCCTTGATTTATAGGAAGGGAGAGTGGCTTTTGAAACTTCTGGCTCAGATGTGATAACCTAATATGATATGAAAATCCTGTAATAAATAAAGCTCTTTTATCTGGTTTTTATTGTACACCTTCAGTGCAGCACTAACTAGAATTAGCTGCACTTGAATCGATTACATTTGAAATAGTATAGGAGTTACCGTTTCATCATTGGCACTGCATTTATTGGGACATAGTGGAGAGAGGTAGTTAGCTGTGTGTCTCAAGTAAGGAGTTCAACTAAGACTTCAGGAGGCACATCCCCCATTTTTTAGTGCTGCACTATGATGAGCCATGCTACAAATGTGGTGTAGTGGGAGAACTTGTCTGGTTTTGTGGGGCACGTAGGTCAGGGAGAATTGGATGACATTGGCATGCGGCCATGCTGGAAAGTGGCCGCACTTGCAACTGATAGGCTGTGGGTTTACACTTGACATGTTTCTTGTCAGGTCCCAGGTCTAGTTGAAAGTACCTACACACTTGAGTTGGGGGAGAGGGGCATAGGCAGGAGTCAAGTTAAGAGCAGCACTCAGGTTAAACCTGAGTTATTTTTTTTAAGTGAAACTGAACCCTTAGCTTATATCTTGATGGGTATTTTCGGATGTGCTAAGCTAATTTGATTGAGCTAGCATAACTGGGGGGGGGGGGGGGAAAGCTGCATCCTTCCTACCTGTCAAGATGGGGCTTTATTGCTGCCTTAGATAAGAGTTTCTGGAACGGTATTATTTTCCCAGTATGGCTAGTCAATTTAAGCACCTGGTTTGAAATACCTTCATAATGTAGGTTAAAATTCCAGCCAAATGTACTCAATATAGCATTCTTCTCAAGCAATTTTAAACTGCATTCAGTGCAACTTAAAATGGGTCCTTCTTAGTGACACCATGAAGGATTCAGAGTGCTGACTACTTTCTGTGGACATTAAATCTTTACTCACATGACGTATGAGGAGCTCTTTTTCATATGGAACCACTGAGAACAAAAATTCTCAGGCAAATACATTTTGATAATAGGGTTGTAGGAAAAATCAACCCAGACTTTGCTAGGATCAAAAGATGTGGTCTTCTAGTCATACTGCTCTGTGTAACATAGAGCTGATGATTGATTGATGTTCCAATGGATATGTCACGGGCACAATTCGTACTTTAAGACTGAATGAGCAACTGAAATTGTTTCTTCTCTTACATTGGTCAGAGGTGAGGTATGCTGGGTGAGTGAAACGCTGACTGTTTTGTAAACAAACCTGGCTCTTAATCAGTGAACATCTTTTGGGAGCACCAGATGCAAAAATGCAATTATGAAATCTACTACAACTGTGAAACAGTAGAAAAATAACTATAGTAATGTCGATATTTTTTTGTCTGATGCTGCTTTTATGCTCTTGTGATACCTTGCATATCTTGGGTCTCTTACTATAAATTCTTATCACGGTGTACTTTTCTTTTTTTTCCACCCATTCTTGCAGATAAGGAAGATTAATTAAACCCTGGCTCCTGTGAAAACAAGATTTTTCCTGTGCATTTTTTTTCAGGGAGCTTCCATGTTTCCTGTAGCACAGCTAGTTATTTTTGAGGAAGGAAGCAGAAAAGTGTTTTTGCAAAACAAGTGTTTTTGAATTGTGCTGACTTTGGAACAGTATGAAGATTGTGAAATGTTGGGAGAGAAATTGTACTGTAAGTCTCCACCTGAGAATTGCCCTTATATCATATAAAAGTGGGAGGAAAAGATGTACCAAACCTGTTTCTAGTTTTGGCCTGTTTTCTTGTAGACAGAGGGAAGAACCACCTGAAAGGGCTTTTTTCCATAGGAGTGGCTCTGTCAGCAGAGAATTTCTCTCTCCTGGGGTCACTGAAGACTCCTTGCTCATACTGGGCTCTTGGATATTGGCATCTACAAAAAAAACCCCAAAGCAAAACACAGAAAACCAAACACATTCTGCTACCACCAGCCAGGAAGCAGTATGCATCCCAGCCTTGGCATTGATGACCTTTCCTCAACCATATGTGTTATTTCGTTCAGACTAGATTACTTCAGTGCAATTCATGGCTAAGTGCAGACATTCAAAAAACCGAAGCCTGAATGTATTCAATCTTTGCAGGTTAGTCTAACCTGCATAGATTAAACTGATTTGCAAGTGAATAGACATTGACTTTTGATTCTGGAACTGCAAGCACATGTCTGCAGTGACTTATGCCGGAAGTGGGGGGCACTAGAGCAACCCTCCATTCCCTTTCCTTTCCTTCTGCAGTGGCCAAGGGAAGCTGAACTGGGGGGTGGGCAGGCCTGGCAGGCTGCTGAGTATGATTGGGAGGGGGGTTTGAACCCCTGCCCGGGCCTTTAGGGACCCCAGCCTGGGTGTGCCTGGAGGGAGAGGGAGGAAGCAGCCCTTCCCACGCTTTGGAGGAGGGGGCAGGGCAGGTGGGAGCGTGGCCAGAGGCTAACCTCGCGTGGCCCCCTAAGGCGAAGGGGGGCAGGAGGGGGTTTCTTCTTTCTTCTTTTCCCAAGGATCCCAGCTGGGGTCTGCCTGACCAGGGTTCAGCAGCCCCTTTCAGGGTCTCTCCCCCGCTTGCTGCTCCAGGAACAGGGGCATGGTCCCCTGAAGTGAAGGGGGCAGGGAGAGGGTTTTTTCCCCTCTGCCTCCCCCTGCCCACTTCGCCTCGGGGCCGTGCCGGCCGGTATCTGGCCCCCGGCTCTGGCTATAAAGCAGAGGGGCGGGACCAGCCCTGCTCTCTGGAGCAGACAGTACAGCCCAGCCCAGGGCTGAAAAGCATGCTGGGATGCTGGGGGACTCTTTTTTAACTTAAACCAGGAAGGTATCTGGGACAGACATTTCATAAACCAGTTTGACCCAAATCAGTTAAGTCTGATACTACATTCAACCAGATTTATCTTAAACTGGTTTTGGCATCTTGAAACTGGTTTATGTGCACTGAACTTTTGTTTTGTTACTAGTTGAAACCAGTTTCTGATCACTTAATTCGGTTTATGTGTAACTTCTGTCCCTAGCCCATTTGTGCTTGAACACATCAACTGCATGGGGAGAAGGGGACTCCAGCATATGCAGGTTGCAGCAACTCGCCTCACCAGCAGCGGGTTGCTAAACACTATATCCCTGTAGTACAGTATTGTAGTATTGATTTCACAGGCTCACAGATTTCCAGTCTGAATTTAGACTGCTCTTCTACCTTTCTTTCTTTTTTGACATGTGTTTTGTTTATATTTCCAAGGAGAATAAGGTATTTTCTCCTAGCAGAATAACAGTTGATAGATGTTAATCCCCATGCTCTATTCTAACACTGAGGAATCCAAGTACCATGATGGTAGTGAGAGATGAATGAGTTTACTAATAATAGGCTAATGCAGTACTCCCCAACAAAGTGCAAAGCAAGTCTTTGGACTTTGCAGGGAAAGGAGAGAACTTACTTTTTACATGAGTTGTAGCCTTCAGCTTCCTACGCTTGAACAGGGGATGGTAGGAAAAGGTGAGCTGCTAGCTGCCGCAGTTGCCAAGAGGAGCTGGGCAGAAATGTTCTAAGTGCCCTTGCTTAGCATGAATACAGTCAGCCCCTGAAGCTATTCTGCACCGCTTTTTCTGAAGTTGCTGTCCTTTCCATGTAAATGTGCAATCTCTGGGATTTCATACTTGCTGACGAGTCTTCCACTTAATATGGGATTATTTACTTATAACGCTGAAAGAGCGTTGGGCTTCTCCTGGAACAATCCAAGGATTAATCGAGAGACAGACTTTTTCTGCATTTGCTAAAATCCTATTTTTATAATAAACTGTGTATTGTATCATGGCTTGTAAAGATTACTGAATGCTTAATTTGCTTTGTTTCCTTTAGGTAATATGCACCCATGCCCACCTTCCCCTCTCCCCGGATCTGTGCATGGGGCAAGGGTGGGCTACTGCTCTGGGGTAGGGCTGTGCTGGGATGGGTGGCAGCAGTGCTGTGAGAGGGGGCTATTTGAAATTTTGGGGTGGACTCAGCCCACCCTGTAGCATCCCCAGCCTGCAGTGGCAGCCTGCCCTCGCCCACACACAGATCTAGGAGCCACATGCCCTCTGTGGCTCCCCAAGAGATGTGTGTAGCAGCAGGATCCGCACCCCCTGGATGAGCCACTCCCAGTTCTGTCCTGTGCCCTGCCCCGGCTGGACAGTGCCTGCCCCAGCCCCACTCCCTTCCTCACCGCAAGGGCCTCAGTATGCCCCTTCCACACCCCTTCCTTCCACCCAACAGACTTGCCAGCCAGACGCTGCTCTTCAGACTGCCAGGCTGGATGCATGTGCATCCGTGCAGCACTTATTGGTGACATCAGCCAGAAAACGCCAATTGCCAATAACGTCAGTGTTCCTTTTATCGGTGTCAGTACGATATGCACTGATGTATCGGTGCACTTTTACTTTTTGGCAGCCAAAGGAAAAAAAAATTGTATTCCTGACTTCTAGAAATTTGACAGTGCTTTAGACCAGCATTTCTCCACCCGTGGGTCACAACCCAAAAGTGAGTCACAGGAATATATGAAAGGGTCACAAACAGACTTTAAAAATGCATTCTCCTGTTAAAGGAGAAAAATGTGGGAATCTGTGGCTTTTCCCTTGCGAGCTGGCAGAGTTCCAGCCTGCGAGGGGCTCCTGGGGGAGCTCCCGCACTGCACCGCACCCCACCCCACCCCACCCCATACACACATCTTCTGCCCAGTACACTGGGGAGCTGCAGCTTGGGGGTGGGAGGCAGCAGGTTGGGAGTGAGGGGCACTGGGTCAAGTCTGGCCTTTGATGTTTACAAGCAGGTCCTGGTACAAAAAAGACTGAGTACCACTGCCCTAGACGAACACCTTGGGAGAAGCCTACCAGAATCCAACACAACTGACTTACATTACAACGCACGGTCATGTATACAGCTGAAATAAAAATACCATAACAGGAAAGGGCACGAAAAATAAACTCAGGTTGGAGACAATGAATTCCTTGCACCAGAACATACTATAGGTTGTTTGCTGTGAATGTAACATAATCCCCTCTGTCATCTCAGGTTATTTAAATATACCCCAGAGACTGAGCTGTATGGATTTTAGACACTGGTTACAGTAAAAAGTATATAATGGAATGGAGCTGACTGGGTTTCTCTGAATTATTAATGCTGTGGTCAGTGAGGATGGCTCTTAGTAGCCAATTAAAGTTTCCTTTCTGTGATAAATAAAAGTTGAAGATTTTTATCAGGCATGCTGATGCGCTACAAAGCATCTTAATTAAATGCGAAATGCTCAGTTAAAATAACTCAAAGCTCTAGTTTTAAAATTAACCAAAGCAAGGATAAGACTTAGGACCAGGACACAATGGGGAGATATCCTAAATTGCATCTTGCAAATAGCATTGTATAGACTAAGGTAGAAAGCAATTTGAGTCAAGCCAGAAGTGTAGAGATTAGGTAATATATATTTTTCTTCAAGACTTATGTGGCTGGCCAACAAAATGAAAAATATTACTGTTGGAGTTGCAAGATTAACTTTCTTCTTTGATGCTTTTGTATGTTTTAAAATCAAACTTTTCAATTTAATATGGCTGCTTGTAGTTAATACTTTCTCTGTGTGTTAGACTGACAATAAAATCTTGCAAACAAAAGTTGAATTGGCAAGAGTCAGTCTTACAAATAAACAGTCTCATTTGCAATTATTAATTGTTCTGTATTTTATTTTATTTATATTGTACTTTGTTGATTGCAGTTGAGGGTAGAAAGGAAGGGCAGAGAGGAAAACTAATATAGTTACAAGTGCCACTAGCGTGCCATGGTATGGCTGTTTCTTAGCATTAAAGAGCAATTTAAAAACACTATTACATCTATAGTTATTGCAGAGGGGCCAAACAAATAAATATTTTTTTCCTGTGATTGCTTTTTATTTTACAATGAGTTCTGCTTTGAATATTGATTAAACTTTTCCACAATATCTGGTGGAAGTTCATCTTGTTTTAAGCAAGTATTTTTTTTAAGTGATTTTTAACTGAATGGTATGACGTCAAAAAACCATCTGGAACTTCTGAAAACATTGTGCTGATCATTCAGGTCTTATTGCTCAAAACTTTCTTTTTTGGGAAAGTATGTGAAGTGTCAACCCGGTATGATGGAAAGCAGCCATTTTACAAATTCCAGGGAAATGCCAAACAACCATTATAATAGGAGCATCTTGGTGGGCTTAGCGTGTTGTTCTCCCACTCCTGAGCCAGATGCTTTCCATTAAAATGCTCTCTTGAGGTGCTGCTCCAAACAGTTACTCTAGTACTGTAGAACATTAACTAGCTATTCAGGATCTTGGGGGCCAGTGTCCCAAAATTGTTATGTATAAACTAATATTGAAAGAAGGATGTGCGTTTGTTCAGGACCTTTTGCATGCAGCAACTAGTTAACGCATTATTGCATAGCCCCCAGCCCTCCGTTGGACATACTCGCCAGCTACTTCATAGATTTCATAGACATTAGGGCTGGAAGAGACCTTGAGAGTTCAAGTCTAACCCCTGCCCCAAGGGCAGGAAGTCAGCTAAGGTCAAAGGATCCCAGCAAGTGTCCAAACTCTTCTTAAAGGAGTCCAGAGTAGGTGCTTGCACTACCTCTGGAGGGAGCCTATTCCAGGTTTTGTGGGCTCAGACAGTAAAGACGTTTTTCCTCATGTCCAGCCTAAAACGGTTTTGGAGGAGTTTGTGACTTGGTCCTTGTCATCCCTTGGGGCGCTCTGGTGAACTGATGTTCCCCCAGATCCTGATGCGCACCCCTGATGTATTTATAGGCTGCCACCAGGTCCCCCCTGAGCCTGTGCTTTTCCAGACTGAAGAGTCCCAAGGCTCTACGCCTCTCTTTATAAGGCCTATTCTCCTGTCCTCTGATCATGCATGCGGCTCTCTTCTGGACTCTCTCAAGCTTCTCCACATCCATCCTAAATTGTGGAGCTCACAATTGGATGCAGTACTCCAGCTGTGGCCTCATCAAGGCCGAGTACAGCAAGAGGATGACATCCTGGGATTTACTTGAGAAGCATCTATGGGTGCAAGCCAGAGTTTGGTTTGCTTTACACACAACATCACATTGGTGGCTCATGTTCATTTAGTGGTCAATCATGACCCCCAAGTCTCTTTTGGCCTTGGTGGTAGCAAGCGTACCACTGCTGGTACGTGCTGCAGGTTTTTTCCCCGAGGTGGAGTACCTTACATTTGTCGGTATTGAATGTTATCAGGTTTGTATCTGCCCGCTTTTTTAGCCGATCCAAGTCAGCCTGGATCACCAGCCTATCCTCAGGTGTGGACGCTGTACCCCAAAGTTTGGTATCATCAGTAAACTTGGCCAGTCCACTTCTGACACCAGTTTCCATGTCATAGATAAAGAC
>JAGPOW010003364.1:15320823-15337950 GCA_030014935.1 Caiman crocodilus
CGCCGTCCGGTTCTCCCGTCCCCGGTGAGTCTCCTGCACCTTCCTTCGCCCCCCGGGGTCCCTCTCGGGTCCCTAGGGACGGCCCGGCGCCGTCACAATCAGCTAATTGAATTGCTGTGCCCAATTTGGGCTGAATCCAAATCAAATTCAGCTGGCTTCACATACCCCAGATGGCCACCTGTCAATCTCTGGGGAGGGGTGGGACTTCCAGGGCCCCTCAGCCAATCTCTGCACTCCACCCTGTGCTCCAGGGCTTCCCTCCCTTCTCCATTTAGAACGGCCCCCGCCCCCGGTCCCCGGGTTGCTACCATTTTCTTGCTTTTCCACCATCCCCACGCTTTTTTGTGCTGACCGGGATTTTTCATGGGGGACCTACCAAATTTGCGGTTTCCATGAAAACTGCAAAATCATGAATTTGGTAGGTTCCTAGGCATGACTCGCCCTTGGTGAATCCAAGCTGACTGTTCCTAAGCACCAGCCGCTCTTCTAAGTGCTTAGAAATGGATTCTTTGAGGACCTGCTCTATGATTTTTCCAGGACCCGAGGTGAGGCCGACTGGTCTGTATGCATGTGACTTAATTAATATCACAGTTGGGTCTGTATTAGCACTGGGATTCCCCAGTTCCATAAGTTAATGATGACTGACAACGTGGTTTGCTCAAACCCATCAAAAATATTATCACTGAGCTGTGTAAGACCCCCTTTATATAACATTTCTGGCAACTGGTTAAATTATTCAAAGTGTGAATAATTTGTCTGCCTGCACAGCAGTATGTTAAAAAGGGATGCCAAAAAATGCTTTGGTCTTTCTCATAAGTGTATGCACTATGCAGGGTTTGCTCTTAAAATAACATGAGGAGAAACTTCTTCACAGTCGGGGTGTCCAGCCCGTGGAATAAGTTCCCTCCAGAGGTGGAGCAGTCGCCTACGCTGGAAATGTTCACCAGGAGACTGGACGGTCACCTCGCTGGGGTCGCCTGACCCCAGTTATCTTTTCTGCTTGGTGCAGGGGGCTGGACCCGATGATCTTCCAAGGTCCCTTCCAGCCTTGCAATCTGTGAACGTAGAGTTCAGCGCAGCCTCGGCTTTTCAGGTAGCATACGTTTTCCATTACAACTGAAAAACAGAATAACAGTCTTTTACTACATGTGTTAAGGAGGCTTTCATCAGAGGCTGCTAAAGAGACCTTATTGGTTTGCAGCTGTTTGCTAGGGTTTGGTATAGCACTTCAAATAATGTTGCTGTTTGAAGACGAGAACCTTGTGGTGGTGTATTCCTCCCCACCCAGTCCACAGCCGCATTCTGGTGTCAGCGTTGGCGTTTAGCATAGGCTATGTGGGACTTCAGTTTTGTGGTATTCTGGTCTAGATGCAAGAGTGGCACTAACTGAGGCATGACATGAAGTGCAAGCTTTGTTCCCAGTCCTGTGAACATTTCCTGGTGTACTGTTTATTTGCTGGCATGCCTCTTCTTATTGAATTTAGGCAGTGGGACTAATCACAGGTAAGACTGCTGACTTAGGTGTTCAGGTTCATAAATGCTGAAAAATAACTGGCTCTGTACCCCCTATATTTTTTATAGCGTGAGCTATGATATCTCTATCCATCACACTTATTCTCTCATAAAAAATAGAAATATTTGCTAAGTGATTGCAGATTCTGACATTTAGAGCTAACCCAAATCATCTGACTTTTTAAGGATGAATAATATGTTATGGCAAATAACATGTATTCCACGCAATAGATTGACCTGGTTTTTAATAGTGTCTAAAGCCACTTTTTCTAGAAGAACCCAAACAAAAGCTTAAACACTACTTAATATGCAGTCTTCTATGCACCTGGGATGTATTTCACAGCTGTGTTCATCTGAAACCAAAATAAATAAATAATGCAAAAATCTGCCACTCTTGATTCCTTTTATGAGAGCAACTGAGAAACTGCAAAAAACCCCCAGCTTTTTGTGCAAGCTTTCGGGCTCACACACCTTTCATCAGGTTCAGGGAAAGTTAAAGATGGTAAAAAGTCTCCATATGTTGGAAATGAACTTCATTTTTTGCACAGAGGAAACCGAAGCTGGAAAATCTGTTCCTCTGGGTCCGTGAGAGTATCTTTGTGGGGTTGCTCTTTGTTGCGCAGATCTAGCAGGATTCCTTCCCTGGTGGGGTCAGATGGCAGGCAGGGAGGTGTAGAAATCTTTCTTGTTGTTTAGCAGTGAATTTTATAACCCCAAATTGGCTAAAGTTTGCTACAGTATCTTCCATGTTTCTGGGATGTATTTGGCAGCTGTGTCGGTCTGCAACAAAAAAATGCAAAAATCTCTGAACCAAGAGTTCTAATGTTTTTGCAGTTTCTCAGTCAGCCTCATAAAAGGCATCCTCTGAACCAAGAGTTCTAGATTTCTCCAGTTAATATGCAGGGTACTTCTTGTTCTTCACAACAAGGATCATTGCATTTATTTTCAGACATACGCTCCTTGAAAGTGTTCCTGCCAAAAGGGCTTGGACTTCATGTATGAAGGGAAGCAAATAAAGACTTTCAAAACAGAAGTAGGCTTCTAGAGACATTTCATAAATTAGCATATGTGCTGTAATAAAAGATGTTCTAGAAGGCTCTAATCATCTCTAACGATGGCAAATCTTATCTCTGTCTGAAAGTGTGCTGGATTTATTTCAAGCTGAGTTACTTTGCTGTTTCAGTTGAACTCTTTACTGGAGCTGAGAGAGTTCGTTCTGATCCTTTCAGATTCCAAAGACTTTGCTCTTTCTGGAAGGAACAAACTGGCATATTGCCCTATATGTCTCGTGATATCCCTACTTGTAGAAAGGAAATAGAGAATAGTTTACTTACTTACCAAATTGTTATACATTGAAATATTACAGCCATAACTGTCTTTAGTCACCAGTAGCCACACACAGACTTAACAGTAATAAAATAAAACAGCCTCATCTACACTTTGAAATCACTTGCCTGTGATGGAGTTGTGTTATAGTTGGGTAGTATTACCTTTTAACACTAGTCTTTCTTACTTAGATTGGACCAAGACTCATTGTCACGTGTTGCAATCTAATGTTTACAGTGCTCAGAGCACTGGTTTGTATTAACGTTATGCCCCTTTATTCGGTATTTTCTAGTCTACATGGTGGAGGCTAGAATTTTTACTCTGAGGTTTCATGGTATTTGAAGTGTGGTTAACGTCATTGACTCTGCCTCTGTAAACAGTATATTTGCCTGAAAACAGAACAGGCTTCATTGTGTAGCTCATTTTTAGCCTCCATGAGAGAAGACACAGATAATGCAGCATCGAATTTGGCCATGAATGTTTGCGGGGCCTCGTACAAATACAAGGTATTTGTAGCCCCTGAAGTAGCATTATATTAATATTTTCAGCTGAGTAAGAAGGGCGCAAAAATAGAAATGTTGAACTCTGCGTCTCAAAATTTAGGTGGGAGGAGGAGATGAGGCATCCTCAGCTTATAGTCTAGGACACCTTCTTAATGACAATAATGACTCTTGTGTATATATAACGCATTCATCAAGAGATTCCTCAAGTGCTTCGCAGAGGTCAGTATCATTATCCCCTTCTTTACAGATGGGGGAAATAGCTGATTGCTTAAGCAAAGCAGTGGCAGATTTAGGAATAGCTCCTAGCTCTCCAGTCCCAATCTGATGCTCTATCTACTATGCATGCTGCCTGTCTTAAATGTTTTGAATCTGAACCCTGAATGTTGGGTCTTGTAGGGTGGCCATCATAGAGGACAGTCTGGATGACTTCTGTCCTCTATTGATACGGAACCCGATGCCTTTAAGTCCTCTGTTTAAAAAAAATGTAAAATAGAGGACAAAGTCATCAGGTTCCATATCAATAGAGGACAGAGGACAACCGGACTGTGCTCTATGATGGCCACCCTAGTTGGCCCCCTGTAGCCTTGAGATGCATCATCTGGCTCCCCAAATTAGACAAGTGTGGAACTGATCCACACTTCTCGTGTGCTGTTGATGCGGCTTGAATCTCTGAGGTTTTGCCCAGGAACAATCTGAGCATTCCCAAACTCTGCTTTGTTTATGGGCAGCTCCTACGGCATCTAGTTGGTGTGTTGTGCTTCCTGGAAGCCTAGTGTGCTTGCAGTTACTTGTGAACCTCTCCACCTGCTGCAAGTATTGGTTGGGGAGAAATAAGAAGGTTTTTGTACTACAGTAATCAACCATTGTCGTAGCAATGGACAGTGTTGTCTTTGTTTATGTGATGCCTGCAAAAATTGCAAATGCTTCCAGCTTTGCTCCTGCCTCCCAGGGTGCCTTCCAGATTGCACTGTTCCCCTGCTGGCTCGGAGACTGTTACACGCAGATGAGCTCTGTAGGAGAACACGATTGTATAGCCATAAATTTAACTTGTTTCCCATTCAGTCATATGGACTTCTGTTTCCACAGAGACCAACCCTCTTTTATTTCAAGGAGGATATTTCTAGGAGCTACTGTTCAGGTGGTGGAAGGACTTCAGTCCTTTAAAAAAGAAAACGAGTGGTGACAATGCACAGGGGAAAATCTTTTCAGCATCTGGATCTTTTTCATTCTCCTTTTCTTGCATATGTGTGTGGTTTCCCAGTTTGTTCTAGTCATGCTTTCTTTCCTTCCTGACTCTTAGCTTCTCTCTCTCTCTGCTATCTTTCAATCCCTTTGTTATCTTTTCCTTTCCCATTCCCTGTTTTACTTTCTACCTAGCTGTCCCCTTTAAGACCTAAGGACCTAAACCAGAGTAAGCCTGCCACCCTTCGGACTTTGTGGACTTTGTTCATGAATCATCATATGTCCTCTGGCCCTTCAGTGTACATGTGTAACTAAATTTGAAAACTTGTGCAGATCTTGTGATTGTCTGAGACTTGGCAGCCTTCTGATCAAGTGGAGCAGTGGTAATCTATATGACAAGCTCATCAAAGACAGTGAAATTAGATTATCTATTTTTTGATGCTGTTTCAGGTAGAAGTAGATATAGAACTGACTAATCTGTAACTGCAGCAGTCCAAGAGAGATTTTTTGATACTATCCTGCTTGGTGGAATTGCTGCCACGTCTGGCACCAGTTGCAATGAGAAAAAGGAATGGTGTGTTTGGTGTATTGTATGACATCGCATAAAGAGGGGCATTAGTATCTTAAAAAGACCCTCCCCCCATACAGTAATGAAGAGTTACATTTTTATTGGCTTGGTACTTAGTCTGTGAAACAAGATAATTTAAATGAAGGCATTTTAAAACCTGTAATGTGATAGGCATCACTGTTACCCTGCTCTTCCCCTTTAGTCACTTGGCATTTTCATATACATTTGTATTATGAAGTCTTTGCTGTATGCATATACTGGCTAGCATAGTGATGTCTCATCTATAACTGGGCTTTTGACTGCCTCACTAATACCCTACGCTAATACTGTAAAGACTGCTCCCTCGCTGTGTTGCCTGTTGCTGTAGTCTCAGCTCATACTGCACCTTCTCTTTTTGAAGACTGAGATCAGCATATTTGGATACATTATTTACAGAAGTTCATTGCATACTGGGCAGTGCCATGAATGGGGTGTAGATTATCTTAACTGGTTCTTGGCTCTGCTGGCTGTACTGTGGCCAGGATTTTACCCTTGGGGTCCTGTTGCGCAGTGCAGCAGAGCCAGACAAGTGCTACTGCACCTTGAACTCTCTGTACCAGCAAGGGAAAGCTTACCCTAAATTAATTCTTACGTCACAGAACCACAGAACAATAAGGCTGGAAAGGACCTCTAGTATGTCACATAGTTAAATCCCTTACTGCAAAGCTGGATTGACTCTAGTCTGATTTACACAGAGAAGGATCAACACTGTCTGAACCGTACTGGGAAATTGGTATCTAACCTACTGTTTATGACAAAACTCCAGAATGAAGATTTTGCTTCTCTCAACCTTGAAAAAACATCAGGTCTGGTTATGGTAGGTTGCTTATAAGCTGCCTTTGGGCAACCAAGAGGGATAAAATGTTGTGCTCCAGGCACAGATCATGTTATTATAGCAGCTTATTTATATCACAGTAGTGCCCAGAAATCTAATACACCCAACCCTTAAATCCTGCTGTCATCCCCATCTGCTTGTATTGAGTCCCATATGCAGGAGGTCCTGCCTCCCTTCCTCTACCATCCTCCAGTTGCCTTGCCTCTGGTACTCGTATAGGACCCCGAACCCACATCAGCTCCTGTCTCTTTCCCTACATGTCCCAGGCTCCTGAAACCCCTTCTGCTTCTGTCCCATCCTCTGTCTCAGATCCTCCCCCTTCTCACTCCTTGGCTGGGGGCTGGGGTGGTGTGGGTGCTAAAGCACACCAATTGCCCAGAGGTTGCAAGTTTGAAGCCATAGTAGAAGCACTCATGGCATGGCCCTGTCAGATTGCAATGAATCTGAATTCTGCTAAATACCTTGTCACACAAGCACACAAAAAAGGAAAGGAAAGTGCCCAGAAGCTCTAATTTACTAACATTTAAGGGAGACGGTTCCTGTGCCCCAAGACCTACCGTCTAAATACATCTTGCTTCGTTATAGCTCATCTTAGATAATAACTGCAGTCTCCCTTTCTGAGTAATTTCTCTTCCCTCACCTCTTTGCCTGCTGTCACAGAAGTGGCTGATTTGCTTCCTGGTAGGATTTTGGCATTGGGATAAAGCTTGCAGTTCAGTCTACACCAGGTTATTAGTTTCAGCAGGGGATGAAACCCTGCCCAGTACACAGCCTGGTAGACATCCAGCCATAGGTCTTGACTTCCAGCGTCATGGTAATGACAGTAGGGAGGTTGGCATAATCTAGATTGGAAAATGCCAAAGATATTAAGAATATTTCCTACTAGAAATACACTCTCCCTATAGTCATTTTTTTTCCTTGTACAGCTTTAGATAGAAAGACGAGCTGTGTATTGGGCATTTCCCTAATCACCCATAGCCAACAAAATCGTGGCCATGATGTGTTTGTTTATAAGTTCACAGTGGCCAAATATTTTTTGCTTTCTGAAAAATGCTTCACCTAACACTAATATTTCTTGGCATTTAAGGTAACGTTTGTGGTGCTTGTAGTATCAGACATGAAGTAGGGTCAGAAAACACGTAGATTAGGATGGTAGTTAGGTGGAGCAGGAAAAACAGAGCCACTCGTGGCTGTTTACATATCCTGAGCTCTGGGATGGCATGGTTTTTTTTATAAACTGTACAATATTAGGTACAAAAATGAAAAAATAGTTCACTGCTGCTTCTAGTTGTGACCCCGAATGTAGAAGGGAACAGAACTAAAGTGTTGGCTCCTAAGCAATAAGTTATAAAGCACTGCATGCTATAGGATCAGATTTATATTTAAATATGTGAACAAGGTAATTGTAATGAATCCTTCCAGTCATTTTGATCTTGATTTATGCCTCTTCTCAAGAGTGGCTAATTGTTTTATAAAACTGTTAACTTCTGACACTGCCTTGCATTAAGCATTAAAGCTGTAAGTTCTCTTGTAGTTCCTAGAAGCAAACCTGAATTACCCAACTCTTCACAACTTCCTGCTCTGTGTTGTGAAAGATACCTGAGATTCCTTAAGGCTCTCGAACAAGCAGAGATTAACCAGTGCACCATTTTGCTTTTGTTAAAAATACAAACAAACAAAACAACCTTTTTAATGCTACAGTATTCTGATGATTTATTTTGTTTCTGTGGCTTTAAATGCTGATTTGATACATTTGCGTACATTGTGAGTGTGGATTTTGGAGGGTGGCAGTAGAGAGAATTTGCATTTCATCTAGGTTACCATTTCATTTGTTCCATAATGCCAAGTTGTTTTTAAAACCAACATTTCTTCTAATTCTCTCTGCAGGTATGGTGTCAGCCCTGAGAACATTATTCTGTATGGTCAGAGCATTGGAACTGTCCCAACTGTGGATCTGGCATCTCGGTACGAGTGTGCAGCTGTAATCCTTCATTCTCCTTTGATGTCTGGATTACGGGTAGCTTTTCCTGACACCAGGAAAACATACTGCTTTGATGCTTTCCCAAGGTACGTGCACATTTTGCAAGGAAGGATTGCTCTCTACTCAGTACAATATAACAATATTTAAAATTGTGTGCTGATTTTTATTGTTGTGACCATGCATCTTGAGCTTTGAACAATTTTTATATCAAAACAAATAATTGTATTCACTTACAACTGTATGGCTTTCAGTCTCATACTAGCATGCTAGTTAGCTGAACAGGCAAATAAAGAAAACCCTGCAACTTTCTTACAGCTGTTTACCTGCACCACTCTCTTTAATGCTGGCACATGATTTGTTATTGTCATTTATTTTGTGTAACCAAATTTGGACAGGGTAATGGTCATCTTACAGTACATTGGCAAGTTA
Organism: Caiman crocodilus; assembly: GCA_030014935.1. Lineage (NCBI taxonomy): Eukaryota > Metazoa > Chordata > Crocodylia > Alligatoridae > Caiman > Caiman crocodilus. The sequence goes on from JAGPOW010003364.1 coordinate 15,329,199, forward strand.
TTTTAGGCTAAAAACTAATACCATTAACTAGTCAATTTTCATTTAAAAGCTGTGATACCACAGACTGTCCATAGATGGAATTCAAGGCAGCCTGTTAATTTTTGCCGTTACTTGACACAAACAGTAGGCTGAGCTGGATAAGGTCTGGTTTTCATAACAGGAGAGAGTAAGGAGTTTCCAATGATTAGGGCACTGAAAATCTAGGTTCATTTTCCCGCTCAGCCCAAGACTTCAACTAGAACTAGGTAATGCACTTGTCTCAAATCAAGTTGTACCTTTGTTTGTCCTGGAACAGAAGCCCATGGATTTGCATGTATACATGTTGCCTTTCCAGCCCAGGTTTAGTGAATAGGTGAATGCACTGCCACTTTTCTGCCATCGATTCAATGATACAAACCTGGGACAACTACTCAGATGCACTTTGTGAGGTGCTGGGACAAACTGATAGCACTTCTTATCCCACGAACCTTTATCGAGTTTTTTCTGGATCAATGGATGTGGGTGTTTGAATGATTGTACTTTAATAAAATAGTTTCTCCTGGAACAAATGTGACATCAATTTGTAGCCTTCCTGTGTAACATTTGGCAAGTCATTTTACTTTTTTCATTGTCTCTTGTTATCATAAGTGAGATACTTCCTTATTTGATTAGGGCGTTTGAAATTTGTAAAGCAGATGGTCAGGTAGTACTGTACTGGTTCCTGTAATGAGTGGACAAGGCAAAAGACAGCATTTGGCTGCCTTTTTAATCACAATCAAACTCTTCGTTGTCAAAAAGTGTCACATTCTACATAGAAAAAGTAGAATATGTTTAGTTTTAAGAAAAAAATTTGTTTTATGAAGTGTCTTACAAGAAGGATTGTTATAATCCTAGATAAGAAGCAACGGTTGGACTAGCAGCAGCTGTTCCTTGAATCCTAAACTGTCTCAAACACTGAGTTCTAAAAACTTGTGAACTTTTAAATCCTTAGTGTTAAAATAAGCGACCTGAGAGGACTCTTGATCCAATGTGGTTATTTCTGAGATGCTAAGCAATGTTTATAAATGGCTTGTCTATGGGGATTCTGTGTTAAAACTGCTGCATTTTGATATTTGCAGGCAGTGGTCACTTTGAGTGAGGACAGAATGGAAGCCTGATTTTTCTACTATGGAAATATGGAGTCATTGAGGCTGGGAGGAGGCAGCTGTGAAAAGGCCCCATATAGCATTTTTAACCCCCTGTTCTTTCATAATTGAGATCTTAGGTTAATATGTGGCCATTGGTATCATTTGCCCCTCTGAAAACTGATTTGCTTCACCAGAAAACTTTACAGCATGTTGACTTCATTTCAGTGACTTCTTACAGGTGGAAGTGCAAGAAAATAATGCAATCCACTTGCTGCTTGTTGCAGTGATTGTTAAGGGAGTTGAGAGAGGTAGTTAGACATATAGTCAAATGCTCTGAGTAACTGGAACTAGATTTGTGTTTGACTTCTGTAGGAGGCACCTATTCAAGTAGAAAATGCTCCAGTACTTGTCTAGGCATTCACTTTACAAGTACATTTAACAGAAGAGGCATTGTTTAACATTTGCTGCAAAAAAATGTATACTGCTTTCCAGGAGAGAGTTTATAATAGACACAGCTAAAATAAACAGTGTTTCCCTTGGGCCTAGTTATAACAATAAAATCTAGCTTCAGGGGCACTGAATGCTTAAGTCAGCAAAAGAGTCCTAATCACTTTTCTGTACGAAAAAATTCAAAACTCCTGTGCTTTGCATGTAAAGAAGGTGTTCCTGATTCAAGTGACTGAAGCCACTAAAGAATGTCTTGCAAATCTTTAGACCAGCGTTGCCCAGTTCAAACTGCACAGAAAGCCATTTATGGCATCTGAGAAAATTCCTATCTCTGAGAAAATCATCAGGTGCCTATCTCTTTGCAACAGCACATGGAAAATTTCTGAGGGCTGGGAATGAAGCATCCCATAATGCTCTTATGTCTAGAGAGAGCTGAAGACCAGGAAACTGACTGTAGTCTTCTGTAGAATTGGGCTCCAACCTTTGTATGCATTCTGCTGCATGCCCCACCCCAGCCTGTGTCCCAGAGCACCCGTGCGGGGTGGGGGGGCCATGGCTGGGCAGCTGAAGGTGAGGTGGGGTGCCACATAGGGTGCAGCAGAAGATAGGAGGAGGACCATGTCATGCAGGCTGAGGAGGCCTGTGGCCCTAGTGGTGTGCAGACCTCTGCTTGCATGGCCTATGGGGCATACGGCCCCTGGCCGCTTAGAAGCTGGACTGCCCTGTAGTAGTGGGCGTTCATTACATTTGCCATGTTTTGTTTTATCTTGGTCACAGCAACTTAACATTTAAAAAAGAGGGTTATAAGGAGATGTACGGCAGGGTAGATGTGTACGCCTTTGTCTAAATGAGATGCATAGAGCACAAGCTTTTGTGAACTGGAGTTCACTTCATCAGATGTTGTGAAAGGACAAACATAGTGCATGGTATAAACTGGAGTTAAGTGATTTAAATACAAAAGGTGGGAAAAGAGGAGGGAGAGGGGGTGGTGCTGGGAGGGGCGTACAAGCAAAGAACCTAAGAGCAAAGGGGTCGTGAAAACTAATCCAGGTGATGGGAGGATGGTCTATCGTCCCTGTTCAAACCATACTTAATACAATCCAGTTTGGGAATGATTTCTTGTTTCACACTTTCCTGTTCCTAGACTGGTTTTTAAAATGTTGCTGCCTGAGAACTCAGTCCTGCGAGAACCTTCCTGGACGCTCCACTGCTTACAGGTCTTCTGCCGCGGCCTTTGTGTCGTTCTGCAGCTGGGATCAGATCGGCGTTTCTTCATTTTTACCTATTCAAATTGCCCCCTGCACCCCAATGTAAACTGCTGAAGGGCATTGTAAGTAGGCGATATGTGATATTAGTAGAATTGCAGGTGGATGAACCTCAAATGTTGTACTCCTTGTCATTCAGTCCAGCAGTGATGTAGTCTGTATTCATGTGGGGGCACAGCAGGCATTTGGGTCCACTGCAAGGCCTGATGCTCTGGAGAGGATGAGAATGAGTTAGTCCTGTGCTTAAGAGATTTCCTTTGAGGTTGTGGGGGGCTGACTCTAAGGCAGGACAGATTTGTCCCCCATGACAATCTTGAGATGATCATCCTGTTTCCGGAGGGCTTGGAGGCCATTTAATGAACTCTACGGTGTTCAAGCTGGGGACTGTAGGTGATTGTTGTCTTTTCCATCAGCTACCAGCCCTGGAACAGTAAAGTCTGAGCCCGGCTTTGTTGATTTGAGTGGCTACAGTTTTTGGACTGTATTGTAATTGTAGGAATCATTGGTCCAGATCTTTAAGGTCTTAGTGTTCATCCCAGGATCAGAGCAGAAGCTGTTGTAATGTAGTGTTTGGCTGCAGACAAGGGATATAATGGTATACTTAGAGTGAAAGATGGTGGCGTGAAGGTAGCTGTGGGGATCGGTTGGTACGTGATGCAATGTGGCTGTTGCAAACCTTCGCTGTAGCGTCTAGGAAATGAATCTGCTGGGTGGAGTATTTCAGAGTTGGTTTGATGGAGGGGTGGAAGTTGTTGAAGTCCAGGTTAAATTTCTCTACGGATTCCTTCCCATGTGTCCATCAATGATGTCTTCATAATATGTACCTGAGGTATACGAGGAGGTGAGAGGGCAGCTGAGAAGGACATGGACTCCAAGATATGTAATAAGTATGTTGGTATATTGGGGTGCCATACACGTACCCATGGCAGTGCCATTCATTTGTAGCTATAGGGTGCCTTCAAATCTGAAATTGTTTTGTATGAGGACAAAGTGAGAGAGTGTGATGGAAAGGGAAGTAGTTTTCTTGTTGGATTATAGGCCACGAAGAACATTATCCCTGTCCTCAGGGAGGATGTTGTTGTACAGAGATGTGACATCCATGTTAGCTAATACAGCATTTACTGGAAGCTTGTAAATGGAGTGCAGTTTCTTTGAGAAATCTGTGGTGTCTTTCAAAAAGCTGGCATCTCCAGTGGTATCTGGGAGCGGCCAGAAATTTCCCCTGTGATGGTACCAGTGCCAGAGACAAAATAACGTCCTGGGTTGCCATGTTGCTTGGTCTAGTTTCCTGGCAGGTGGAATCCTTTCCGGTGTTTCCAGAGGTAGCTTCTTTTGGTTTTTAGTGCCTCCTGATCTTGTGCTGTGGGATCCTCTGTCTGGGGCTGCTAAAATTCAGTGTTGGAAAGTTCTCTTGGCTTCTCATAGGTACAGTTTTGTCCATGACAAGTGGCAGCCCCCAACCCTTATCAGCCTGTTGTATGATAATATCAGAGCTGTCTTTAAGGCTGAGCGTGGCTCTTAGTTGTGCAGGACTGAGATGGCAATCGCAGAGGGGGCACAGAGGCAGAAACAGTTTACATACGGGTGCAGAGCGGGGCCGTCCTGAGACGACGTTCATAAAAACCTCAGCCTTCTACAGTTTTGGCTCCTGTATGTCAAGCCCTTGTGCTTGGTACGCTCATCAAATTCAAACTGAATTCACTAAAGTGGAATTTTTTTGTGCTCAAACTTGTGAATCGTTCTTCCTGGTCTTTAAACGCGTGATATTTACAATCAAAGGGAACGTTCCTAGCAGAGAGAAAGCAAAGTTTTGAAAACAGCTTTCTGCACAGGGTTGGGTAGCTGACATAAGCCAAGACAAACGACAGTTTAAACAGCCTTCTCGTTATTTATTTTTTGTGAAGCTTGACAGCAGAGAGTGTGCAGTGTTTTGCTACTAACCACCTGAGCTGCTCCTCGCTTTTAGTCCAACTTCATTTACACTTAAACCAGTGAAAACAAACGTTCGTGCGCTCTCATGAACATGCACGGCTCAGCTGTCTGTTTTCTCTGTAGGAGACAAAATGTTCTTGATACACCTCTGGTGAATTGTCATTATGTGCATTTTATGTTGGGATGCCATGAGAAAGTAGTCTCTAGACTTTTTTTTTCCCTAGCTGCAGAGTGGTGTGGCTAAGAATACTAAGTAAGGCTAATGTGCAGCTTTAAATACCACCCTCCAAATCGCTGAGTTGGCAGTGGGATGCTTTCCAGGCTGTTTTTTTGCTCAAATACAAATATTATTTAGCTCTAATGGTCTAGGACTCAAGATGAAGAAATGTTAGTTCTCTGAATGCTGCAGTGATGGGGGTTCCCCAGCTTCCTAAAAACAAACGAGTTTAAGGCTTAGCCATTGAAATTATGCAGGAAGAGCCTTTTGTGTGTATAACACACGTACATAGATAGCATGTCTGTCATGTTACATCATTTTTACTCTGTAGCACATAGTTAGTGACTACCTTCTAAAAAAGTTTCATTGATACCCTAGTTTGCTTACTTCCTGTTGTTACTTAACTACAATATTCATTTGGGGATACTAATAAAAGCTAAAATGATATACTTTATTTTGCCATGCCTCTTTTACATTAAAGTTTACATCGATACCTAAACCTGATCTGAATTCAAAAAATGAAATATAACTTATTTCAATGAAATGACACATCTGCATTTTATAGTTATCTAGTTTCTATACTTCAGTACTTCTTTAAAACAACCCAAAATTTGGTTTCCAACAGCTGTCACCTAGTATCCCAAATTATACTAAATGCCGAAATACATGTGAAATCCTCTTGCTTCAATTTACATTTTAACTTATTTGAACATAACTGCATTATTGACTTTTTCATAACCTGTTTTTAAGTTAAAAATAACATGTTGAATGTCTTCTTGACTTTTTACACAATTTGTGCAGCTATACTGGTTAATTTAGCTTTTTGTCCTCTTCTCATCAGCCTACTTCACTTCCTCCTCCTGAAGAAATAAAATCCTTTTATTTACCACTTGATAATTTAACAAATGACAGAAATAATGTCAATTCCATCCCATCATTTCTAGGCCTATCTCTGGAACCACTTTCATAGTTTTCTCCTCTTTCTTGATCTTTAACTTTCAAATACTTTTTGACTGAGATGTACTTATATCATGATTTTATCATTTCCTCCCCTCCCTTACTTTGCTTTCTCCAAACCCCAAAAGTATCTAGATTAGAAGTACTATATTAGTAATGCTAGTTGGCATCAATGGTCAGAGTTTATTTTAAGTTCAAATTTTTGGGGAAGGATAGAGAGCTTGTTACGACCCACGATGTAGGGTAATGTTTCCATGATAAAATCTTGGGTGAACTCATTTTTTTTCCGGTTCGTTTTCATTTAAATCTCCTGTGATAGGAATGAAACTGTCATAGGAGTATTGTGCTAGTACGTGGGAATATTATTTTGAAATGATTAGGTATATCATGCTATGCTATGACTTTCCTGTTGTTTCCTTCATGCAGCTTTGAATGAACTAAAGCAGGCAATATAAATAATATTCAGTGATCTCTCCTTAAAAATCTGCAGTATTAATCTCTAGGGTTAATAGCATAATGTGCCTCCATAACTTTTTTCATAATGGCCATCTAATTAAAACTGATTTAAGAAATCTGGCTCTAGATTACTAACATGCTACTTGGGATCTTATTTGCCTTGAGGTCATTAGTTCAAACGCAGGTGTAGTTAATAGTATCTTAGGTTCTGTTTCTGTGGGAATGCAAGGGTAGCTTCAGCTCAGTTTTGAATAAAAAGGTATCCACCTTGAATGGGTGAGAGAGCGGGCTGAAAACCTCTTGCCCTTTTAGACTGATGGCATGATGGTGATGCCAGGGCAGCTTGAACTGTCACATACCTGCGCTTTACCTACCTTGTAGATGAGCATAATTCTTATTTCAGTCACCTGTCATAAGTGCTGCATCCATTGAAAAATGCAGCATTCAGTAATTGGGTTATCTGTCCACAATTAAGCATGTTTTCTTTGCATTTTAACCTTTGCAATAACAAACTCAGAGTAACGTTTTCTTTTCTTTTTTGTTCCTCAGCATTGACAAGATCTCTAAAGTAACTTCTCCTGTGTTGGTCATTCATGGTACTGAAGACGAGGTAATAGATTTCTCCCACGGCCTGGCGATGTACGAGCGCTGTCCCCGAGCAGTGGAGCCCCTCTGGGTCGAGGGGGCTGGGCATAATGACATAGAGCTTTATGCACAATATCTAGAAAGACTAAAACAGTTCATATCTCATGAACTCCCCAACTCCTGAAGAAGCCTACTTGATCTTACCTCAGTTACTGTGAATGGAAGAAATTACCTGTTTTTGCACATGCTTTAACTGGATAGCTGTAATAGCTTTATACTATGAAGAAATGCCCTTTACTTTAGGGTGTTCTAATCAAACATCTGATGAAATTTGTCTTTTATATCAGGAAGTTATTCTACTAATGCACACAATATGGTCAACTACTGTAATTCCAACAATTTTTAGCTTCATTACCCTGGAGGAAGTGGGAATACTAGCTGATTATGGGGACACTTTTTACCTAGTGCTGTATTAATATTCTAAAGTCAGTTTTCTCTACCTTACTTCTAATCATTTATAATTCTGTCCTACAAGACTTTTTTCAGTGTTGTCAATATTTGGAACACATCTGTTACGAACTACAGCTTGTTCTAAACAATCAATTTGTGGGTTCAATCTAAGGGAGTACTTTCTTTGTAAAGTTTCTAGCTGTGGTATTGTAACTGGAAAGTTATTGTGATGAAGTTTTGGGGTTTTTTTCCCCCCTCTTAGTGTTCTTTTCTTAACCTACTGATCTTCCCAAGTAAATTTTTTGAAATGTTCTACTCTTCCCTGGAAAAAACAAACTACATGAACTACTACTACATGGGGCTAAATTCTGTAACAACCTCTCAATTTTCTGTATAACTGGAATATCTGCAATGAAAACTAATGCTAAATTGTTTTTGTTTAAAAAAAAAAATAAATGTGTAAATTTACTACTAGAAAACTCATTTTAATATTCAGATGGTCTGAATAAGAGCCATAACAGACATTTCCTTCTGTAAAGCATTCCTGTAGACTTTTTAAAAGTACTGTACATATTTGAATTTACATTGTGCATAGATTCTTAATTGGTAGTTTTAATTTAAGCCTAGTTACAATAAACTACAAAATTCTGGTTTGTATATGATTGAATACATTTTGTTAAATAAGTTTTTATCCCTATATTATTTTGCTATTAAAAGTTTTATAACGTTTCCAGGACAAAAAAATTTACACATTTATGTTTTGATGAATTTATGTAACTAAATTTTCATTGAACTGACCTTTTTAGTTTAGAATTTGATTATTTGACACTGGAATCGCACAGAATATGCATCAGAAATGCAAGACACTAAAAATTGTTACACTAGTAGCATAGGTCTAATTTTTTCCAAATTTAAAGGCCTTAAATGTACTGTAAGCCTCAGATTGTTGTAAAAATTGATTGCGGTTGATTGCAGTTTGTGTCCTGTTGCTGGAATGCAACACAGTGGTTGTAATGGAATAAAGGATGCATGGATTAGATCATATTAATTGTGACTCTCATTTGTGCTCTAATGCTTACATACAAATTGAGCAAAAGCAAAGTATGGCAAAAAAATATTTTAAAGAGAAAAATCCAATCTAAGCTTGTATCTTAATGTTTAAAACTAATCCTGAGGTATAATATGCCTATTGATTTAACTTTGTATACATACAAACTCAAATGTAATTTGATTATATTGGTTAGTGGTTCTGAATTACTATTTAAATATTGAAAATTCTGAATCATGGACGAGCAGAAGTATTTGAATCATGAGATATTGTGAAAGGAATGCAAATG
>JAGPOW010003364.1:15338050-15353766 GCA_030014935.1 Caiman crocodilus
TAATGTTAGCACTGCAGGTGGATACGCTGTTTCTGAGATTTGTTTCTGAGTAGCGCTCTTGGGAATATTGGGAATAACGTTAGGATTGGTGGATGAAGTAGTGATTAAGACCAAGGAACTATTCTGGTAATTGGCTTTATTTATGAACAAACTACAAGCTTAGTACACCACATACTATACTGCAGCTGCACAATTGCAGGTTGTGGAGGACTTCAGTGTCAGGATCCCCAAAGTCTGCCGGCCAAGCATCCTGGAGATCTAATTGAGAAATACTTGGCAGGATGTTAAGCGCTGACAGGCAAATTCTGGCACTTCATATTTGCTATAGTTTCTTGAAAGGGTCTTTGGGTAGATGTGATCTCTTTTATTAGACCAGCTAAGTAGTTTGAAAAATTGTTCTTTGCAAGCTTTCGGGCACAAACACCTTTCTTCAGGCATATCGAGAGTCTGCTAATCAGTAGAAGAAGAGTGTTTGTGCCCAAAATCTTGTGAATAACAGTTTTTCTAACTATTTAGTTTGGTCTAATAAAAGATATCACATTTACCCAAAGAACCTTGGCTTGCCTACGTCCTTAGACCAACACGGCGACAGCCAACAAACCTACAGTTGCTTATGCGTTTTACATTCTGTCGAACACTAAATCATGTTACTGTGGTTTTGAGAGTGAACCCATCATGTTTTACAACTTATTTGTGGTATGGATATTTTTTCCGCATGGCTTACTGAGGTGGTAAATAACCTTTGCGGTCACCGGCCGCAGCACACCAGCATCCAATCATCATCTTCATTTATATCCACCTGCATCCTGCTGGCTAAGGTCTGAAGTGTCAAACCACCCCCTTCTACAACCTGCGGGTCTGAGTGTCAAACCATGTCTTTATAACCTGCTCACTGACGGGTTACAGATAAGTCACAAAATGGATCACCTCGATTTTTAGTATGCAGTAATCACTGACGCACCCAATGACATTGCTCATGCTAGGCATTTTGCTAAAGCAGTATTTTACCTTACAGTAGTACAGCCAGAGCAACTAATGAAAATTGGAATTTTCATTGTAGTTCCTGAATCATTAGAAATTAAAGAAGGTAAAGGGTCACTTAGGTCATACAGCTCCCGGTCCCCATGATCTGATTCCTTGCAATATATGTTGTTCAGTTTAACTTGAAATACCAACAGGAATGGGGCTTCCAGCCGTGCCCTTTGTCACACGCTGTCTGGAGATTCTACTTCATCTTCATCTCTTTTGTTTCAGCTTGACAGCTTCATGTGTGAGCGTGTCTTGTCTCCATTGTACTCCTCTATGCAACCTATAATTCCTTTCCCTCCCCAGGGGTGGTTTCTCTTACCTGAATTCACTCCCATTATTGAAAACAATGGGACCCGGCAATAAGTCATGCTCCGGGTGCACGCGCTGTAGTTAGCTGTAGGGATAGGCAAGGTGACTAGTGATTTCTGGTAGTCTCTTCCTTGTATAGGTGCCCCATTGAGGCAACAGACAGGCCTAATTTCTCAGGAAGTGCTGAGCCCCTTCGATCACCTTTCGAACTTTAGTTTAAAATGTGTTGCCTTCCCACTGCCGGTGAGGATAGCGATCTTATCTATGGCTTAGACAAGCTCTATTTGGTTCTTCTAATCTTCCTTTTATAAATCAGTTCTAGTTCACTCATTCTTTTTCTTGCTCTTTTGACTTAGCTTCATTTTGTCAGTAGCTTTTTTGGGGGTTGAAATCAGTGCTGAATTCAGTAATCCAGGTGTAGTCACATCAGCCCGAATGACACCTCTGCATATATGATTCAAACCCACAATGGACTCTTTCACTGGCCTTTTTGGCACCACAAATGTGTCTTTAGATGTAGTAGCTTTTTATTTGCCCTTTTTTTTGTCGCTAATCTTTGATACTTACAGGTCCCTTTATGTTCCTCTGGTTGCATCAATGTATGTATCATTTCATATTATCTGTATTTCGTTAACATATCTAAACTTTTGTCCATTTAGAAAAGAGTACTTCAGTGTTCACATTCAAAGTCCTAGACCAGAGGTGCTCAGCCCCTGGTCTGCAAAGCTGTGTCTTTGGACCCCAGGGCTCCTCACAGGTCTGGAAATTTGGTTGTAGGGGAGCAGTGGCAGCTAACTACCACTCCCTTGCTGTCAAATTTCTGGACCCAATCTGTGGGACAGACTAAGCAGCTGAGCAGGAGGTGGGAGGAGGTGCCCACGGACTGGCCCCATGCCACTTATCTGGCCCACAAGGCTAAAAAATTAAGTATCGATGTCCTAAACTGTTTCCTTCTCCCTTCAATTCACTTTATTCACGTATTCATTTAGAGCTCTTGAAGAAGCTTCACTTCTTTAGGTTCCCTCTTAATAAATCCTGTGAGCAAAGTCTTCTGTGATGCTTTCAAATTCCTTCACGAAAAGCCATATATGATGCATACAGAACGGTCTTCATCTACTAAACTGTGAAGTAACATCCTCTGATTTTGGAGGAATTACTTCTATATCCAAGTACTGAAAAGCCTTTTGCCAATTAAAAACTGATGCATAAGGATCTCAGAAGTATTGTTAATTAAAATCCTACAGCTGACTTAAATAGCTTATAGAAAAGTAGCTTTCCAGATCTCAGTTTTCATGGAAGAGAATAACTTCAACAACAGGATCTTCTGGATCAAAGGTGGTATAAGATGATACAGTGGAGGAGGAGTTTTGAATTAAGGTATTAAATATTCTGGATTTTCAGGAAAAACATCAATGGACTTCTCCTAAACTGTGACAGAAGATCGCATCTGTTGCCTATTATTTGAATTTAACATATTTCTTTTCAGTTAGGGGCTTACCAGGCTGCATGTAGGAGTCTGATCAGATGCAATTCTAGCATCTCCTACAGTGATTATAAGCACAAGTGATCTATCTTTTACCCAAGAACATCCTTTACTCTCCAATATTACTCTGCTGTAGTTTTCCCAGTTCTTCCAGGTCTTTCCTATAATGAATTAGTGGCAATTTTAGCCAAGATGCTGAGGCATTGCTTCTCCAAACATTAAAAACTCAGTTCAGGTTAGCACTGTGGACCTCTGTTTACAACCTCAACACCATATTTGCTTGTCTAATTGATGCTATACCCAGAGCCTCTGGTCTCCACTTTCTGTTCACGCTCCTTTTCTGAAGATGATTCCTTGGGCATTGATCTTTATTTCCATCCAGAACATTTTTTCCAAGTCCATTCTTGTAATCTCACCGCTGCCGCTGAACGCAGGTTTCCCCCACCAGTGCCGGGTCTCCAGCGTTGAACAGCTCTTCCAAGTTTGGGTTTTATCCTGTCCCCATTAAAACAAGCTCTGGCTCGCCCAAGCCAGCTCATCGGGCTGGACGCTCCCTCCCCAGCCGAACACTGCTGTGTTTGTCAAACGGAGGGAGCAAAAAAGGACTCTTTTTAGGAAACCAGACATGTACTTGGTTGCATTTGCAGCCAAAACATTTTATGGCAGGTCATAAAATCAGACAGGGGTGGGTGGTATTCTCCATCCTTTGGAAATATTCTGTCCTTGGGGGCCAGAGCCTTTCATACCTTTCTGCCGCGAGAGGAGCCGGCTTAAGTGCTGGACACTGGCTGGGACCGGGGGGGGGTTCCTGTATCAACCTTTGCAGTGACTCGCACTGCACCGCTGCCCTGCCTGGCAAAGGGACATCCCTGCTGTAGGTGGCGGTCAGGGCGGCGCATGCAGCCGGCGGGATGTCGAAGGCTGGGCTGGTCGCACGCTTCCTCCGCCGGGCCCAGCCCTGACCTGGCCGGGAGGAGCCCGCTGAAAACCCCCTTCTGGGCTGAGCCCGGGCCGCGGGCAGCAGCCACGAGTGTCGCCGGCTCCCGGTGGGGGCTGCCCCCGCCAGCAGCGCGGCCCGGGGGTCGCGGCAGGGGCGCTGCCCGGCGCCACGTGGCTGCGGCTGCGCCGGGCGCCCGGGGCCGCGCGATGCTGCCGGGCGGAGCGGAGCCAGGTAAGGCCGGACCCGCCTCTCCCTCCCCTCCCCGCCCCGAGCCCCGCGCGCACCCAGCCTCCGTGTGCCCCGCAGGTCCCGCGCGACCGACCACGAGGAGGAGGAGGAGGAGGAGGAGGAAAGCCGGGCTCGCCGCCCCCGGACCCGCCGCCGCCGCCGCCGCCTGGCTGCTCGCCCACCTGCTCCTGCTGCCCCTCGCCGCCGGCGCAGCCCGTCAGTACCCGCGGGGCGGGCAGGGCAGGGCAGGGGCTCCCCCATCTTTCAGGCAGGGGGAGACTCGCCTTGAATCCCCCCCAGCCCTGTTTTTCCTCCATTCAGAAGTGCAAACTGGCGATGACCCCCCTGCACAGTGCACATCCGGATGGGAATGCTGTAGTGACAGCTGTTCATTTTCCCCCATCCGTATCTTAGTAGCTAGGAAAAGGCCTGGTGCAAATGCTGGATGTTTCGCTGCTAAATAGGTTCAAATGTCTCTCTTTTATTCTTTTGAGAGTTGCAGGTACTTTTCTGCCCCTGGAAAGTGAGTGCAATCATATTAGAGACCAGAATGCTTGCAAGCGATGCCTCGCATTGGACCGGTTGCATGATTGGGATAGACAGAAACGCTTTGGGTATCGCAGCACCCTGCCTCAGGTCTCACTAATAAATAATGTTATTCATTATCAACCAACATATAATATTAGCTGAGCTTCAACACATAGGGAGGGGGAATCCATTACACAGGGTTGCTGATAAACTGCTCTCCATTTATTTCCAGCCCTAGTCCTGAGAGATGGTCAGCACTGCTGGTGTTTTTTCTACTTCTTTTTAAAACTTAAACCACGATTCCTTATTAGGATCTTTTTCTGGATGACTTAGTTTTAGGTGATGTATTATCTATGATTTTTAGAAGATTTTTACAGCAGTAGTAATAATGACAGGAAAAGAAATTCATAGTCTGACCCTTCAACTGAAATGCTTGGGAAAAATCAGTAGCGCAGTCTATCCAAATATCTCTGTATACTTTAAACAAGTTTATTTATAAGAGCTGGTCAGGAAAATTATCCCGTGAAAATATTTTTCTTTTATGTACGGGTTTCATTAAAAATGTTTGGGTTTCTGTAAAAAATAACTCCTTTTAGGCTTACATTTCTTTTGTTTTGTTTTTCAATCAGTTCAACAAAGGAAGTTGAAAATTGACACTTTGCTGTAAAAAATTTCCTTGGGGGTGAATTTTTTTAAAAATTTTTTTAACTGGAAAAAACAATGTTTCAAGACAATTTCAGTGAACTTAAAGTAATACAGCAGGAGACTATTCTGCATGGGTTAAGACTTGCTAATGGTTTAGTGCCAACCCTGTGATTTACAGAGAACCATATTCTTCTAGCACAGTCTGGCTATAAACTGGTCCTGCGAAGGAAAATGAACCTGAGAGGAAGTGTAATGCCTGGTCTAGAACCGTCACAGGAGCTGGCCCGCTTCCTACTGTCTCTGCTGCCAGCATAGCGAGGAAAGCATGGGCTGCCTATGCACCATATGGATGCTGGGTTGCATTTTTGTCCATTGATCCAATTGTCAACTAGAATTATTGCAGTGTATATCACAAGGCTGCTTTAACATAGTGCAAGAAGACTTTCCTGCACAAAACAGCACTGGAAGCATGTCTGCCTTCTCGCTTTTGCCATCCCGCTTGTGCTCTCTGTACTTGGACCGTGACTGTGGTTCTTGCCCAAGACTTTTGGGCACGAACCACACAAATCAGGTTAAACTGCGCTGGGCGGGATGTTTTGCATTGATGAGACAGGCTGACATTTCCATCCCATTAGGCAAGGCTGTTTAATCTGTTGTCTGCTCAACAAAAATAAACTTTGCACCACTGCTTATGCTGTGACTGTCCTGGAGACAGGTGAATCAGTTTAGTGTTTGGGGCTGAACATTACTTTAAACATAAAGAAAAATTGTATTTCAAGGTTCAGTTTGATTTCCAGACATAGTTGTGCAGGGTAGCGGGCTTGTGACTTCTGAAGTCACGTCATGGAGCATTCCTCTGCAGCTGAATTAGTTTCCTCTTCCATTACTCGGGATTTTTTAAAAATTTATTTGGGGAGCTAGCTTTTGAGACAAAATGTAAATGATAACCCTGGCTGACAGGGTCCCTCTCATTTTATTTTTGTAAATCCAAATCATAATTGAAGCATGAAAACCTGCTAGAAACCTTGATATCGCTTATGATTTAAGTCCTATCACTCCTATGATATCAAGGCTGCAAAACATTGGCTGCTGATCTAAAGCCCGTCGAAGTTAATGGGAAGTTCTCCATTTACAACAATGAGTTCTGGATCGAGCCAGTCCTGGTTAGGGGAGGGGACTGGGATTCTGGCTTCTTATGGACTGATCAGCCATCTCATTCAGCTTCATTGGGAATCACGCATAAAATTAATAGGGTAATTGAGTGTCAGCTGAGGTCTATACCAGGTTCCTGGACTGACTTTATTATATAAAGTTGGACATGTTATTTTACCTCCTTCTGCTTTAGTCTGCCTGTCCGTAAAATGCTATTTTATTGCACCAGGGATTTATGAGTTGAATTTAGCAACATTTGCCTCATGAAAAATGGAACAGAAAAGCAAAGTATGATTTATTATGATGACATTCTCCACTACCACCTAGTAAAACAGTCACATTTTGCAGGTATGAAATAATGAGTTATATTTCACAGCTTTGAAACTCTAGCCCTGAATAGGCATATTAAATTGTAAAATTAACGATTTTATATCACTTTAATTAGTGTGGCTATAATAGGCAGACTAGTCGCCTGATGAGAAGCTGAATTCCCTTTCATGCCACAGTCCAACCCAGTGCGCCAGGGATATTAACCATTATCTTGAAATCAAATTAATATCATTGGAAGCTACTAAAACATGCAAGAGCGCAGAGAAGGATTTTCAGTCAACACAAATGCTTAAAATCGTGCCATCTCCTTCAGATGTATATACAGAGGAAAGAAAGGAAAGTGTGGGTAGGGATGCTGTGGGCACATTCCAGGTTTCTCAGGACGTGATCTCTAGCATTTACCTTTGTCCCTTACTGTATTTTCTCACCTATAACATGCACCTCTTCTCCCCCAAATCAGCCCCCCCAAAATGGAGTGCATGTTTTAAGCAGTAAATCTGGTTTCTTAGTTGGGAAGGAAGCAGTCCTGGAGACACTGTACATGGCAGGCAGCTGCAAAGGTGCCTGCCAAGGTGGCGGAGTTCAGTATTAATCCTCACAGCCAGAGCAATCGGCTGAGCAATGTAACAACTGGTAGTATCTTGACAAGGCTTGTGATATGGAAAGAACGCAATTTACAGGAACTGCCTACAGTAAAAAACGAACAGTCTTGTTCTTGCTGCCTCAGTGGTCTGCGTCTGGGGCTCTTATGTGACTTAGAGTAAGTCCTTGTGGAAACAGAGTGCCCAGGACATGTAGCATCCCAGGAGATGCTGTGGGTAAGGCAGCTGGTCCCAGGAGTTCCTGATGACACGCGCCCTGGACACTCGGTGTTCCCAGGAGGATGTATTTATTCTATGTCACGTAGCCCACCATGCCTCCGGAAAAACCTTTTCTTTCTGCGTTCTTCCCAAAAAGCCAAGAGGCATGTTTTCAATGGGAGGGTGGTGTATGCAAGAAAATAGAGTATTTAAAACCTGCATAGTTATTTAGTTGTTTTTGGTGTGATGCAGTCCGTGGTTTGGTTTCCTTATTCATTTTAAATAGTGCAGTATTTCTGCACTATATATATATATCTTTATATCTATATAGATATATTATACTATATATATAGTATAAATCTGCAATGATTTCCCTCTCCTAGGATGTGTCACTTATTGTTAAGCCTTTTGTCACGTTGAATTATGTTATTGGTTATTCCGAAGGGACTAAATGAAGTCTTTAGTCATAGCTCGTAGTACGGAGCAGGATGTAACTGCTCTGTTTCCAAAGCAAACCCGGAAAGCTTCATGGGATCGCAGCTCTTCCTTCCTGGTCTCCTCTTGCTTCAGGGTGAAGTCAGTTATCGCAGGCCGAAAAGGTTCAGTCTGACCTCATGTTTCAAGCCAGTTGCTTTAGCTGAGAAGCAGAAGGTAATGGAGTGGAGGCAAATTCTGCTCATTGCCTCCAGAGGACTTATCTGGAGAGTGGGGGGTCCTACCCAACTACATAAAGATGATGACATACCCGAGTGGGACTGGAATCAGATCTGGACCTAGCATCCTTGTAGGCCATAAAAGGGGGTAAAAGGTTTTTTCCCCCCCTGTTCAGCTATGAGAGACAAGAGCTCATTTTATCTTACAGCCACTCAGGTGTGATCCATTTGTGGTCTTTGGGAGATGTCATTATATCTTCTTGTAGAAATTACATGGACTAGAATGCATTCCCGTGGTCATGGGTTCAGAGGCTATAAAATACATTCAAATTAGAAAGGACAACTAGTGTAAAATACTAGTTTAGGCCAGATAGTATGCAAAATGGTCCTTAGATTATAGCCTCTGAAAAGAGTAAAATTCTAACTTTCAGTAGCTAAAATATGCTATCAGATAATCGTCTTTTAATTTGGTTTATTAACACATGCAATAAGCCTGCCAAATACATTTTCAGTACACTAAGCTAAAATATATTCACCGATACAGGGAAACAGTCTTAAATATTTCCTTGTAGCAAGTTTATTTCTTTTAAAAAGGATATGTGTTCTGTGATTATGCTTAATAGGTTTATACTGTATTTATGATTATTTCAGAACCTAGCCTGAATCCCAACACCTCTTTGTGGGATATGGATTATGAAGGACTGTTTCACAGTAAGACAATTCTCCCAGGGACTACTGGCTCTTATAAGCTCTCCAGCCTATTTAGAAATAATTTTTTTGTAAGTCATGAGGAAAGAAGGCGGCTGGTAACAAATCCGAACTTGACCCAGAAATTGAAAAGAGAGCAGCTATCTTGTGATGTGCTCCTTAAGCTTTCCAGATATGTTCTAATGGATGCCTTTGGACCTGGTCTGGCTTGGAATATATTCCGCTTCTGTGACTGTGATGAAGAAATCAACCCACCTAAAATTCATATCAACCCTCTCCAGCTGTTGCAATCCAAGTTGAAGCCCTTGTTGTTATCTCAAGTACTTAAACGTCTCAGGGATGTGGGAGTATTGGCTGAAGCCCAGCAATCCAAGGCCGCCTCACTGCTAAAGAAGCAAATAGTTCTACCCAAGGAAACCACAAGGAAAATGGTGCAAAAACCTGACGTGAAAGAAAGTGGTAGGTATATAAGGAGAATGCAAGTTTCCTGTGTCCTATGTTGTTTTCTGGTTATATTGCTATTACCACCTTCATGTTATAAATTGTTTATAACTGAGCAGAATGACAGCTCCTAAGGACTGGCATTCTCTCTTTGGACATTACTTCTTGGCCATCCATCCGTCTTGCTTTTTTCTATTCCCTGCCATATGAAAGACCCTGTTTTGTTATGCTAACTCTTTGTGCTTCAGTGGGAACACAGGTCCCAGGCTCTGTGCTGGACAGTGTATACACTTCTTATTCTTTGTATGACATAGCCACAGTGGGCTTATGGGCTGTTCTGTCCTTTTGGGAAGCACGGTTTGCTATTGGAGGACAGGATCATACACAGTCCAAAAGGAGATGCTTACACACGTTCTGCTATGGTCTAGCAAAGCTGGGCCTAATGCTCGTCGTTACAAGCCCAGAATGTTGCCTACTCTGTGCTGAGTAGGGCTGTGCAAAGCTTCGGTCCCTGATTCGATTTGGCAGAGATTTGGCCCAATTTGGTGGTCTAATCTCCTAATCTGAATAGATTCAGAGGACTCTTTAATCTATCTGAATCAAATCGGAACCCTCTGAATCGATTTAGCAGGGAGGGAACGACTGCAGCAAGACCTGGATAGGTTGCAGGTGTGGGCTAACAAAAACAGAATGTGTTTCAATACTGACAAGTGCAGGGTGCTGCATTTGGGTAGTAGTAACCAGCAGCACACTTATAAGATGGAAAACTCCCTTCTTGAGAGCATGGAGGCAGAAAGGGATCTTGGAGTCATTATTGACTCCAAGATGAACGTGGGCCGACAATGCGAGGTCACGGTCAGCAGGGCTAACTGGTACTTATCGTGCATCCACAGGTGCATCTCAAGTAGGGCCAAAGAGATGATCCTCCCCCACTACGTGACACTGATCAGGCCACAGCTGGAGTACTGTGTCCAGTTCTGGGCGCCGCACTTCAAGAGGGATGTGGGCAACATTGAGAGGGTCCAGAGGAGGGCCACCCACATGATCTGGGGACATCAGGGCAGACCCTGCAATAAGAGGCTACAGGACCTGAACATGTTCAGCCTTCACAAGAGAAGGCTGAGAGGAGACCTGGTCACCGTCTATAAACTCACTGGGGGAGACCTTGTTTCCCCTAGCGCCCCCGGGATAACAAGGAATAATGGCCACAAGTTGTTGGAGAGTAGGTTTCGATTAGACATCCATAAGAACTACTTCACAGTCAGGGCGGCTAGGATCTGGAGCCAACTTCCAAGGGAAGTGGCGCTGGCTCCTACCCTGGGGGTCTTTAAGAAGTGGCTCGATGCCTACCTGGCTGGGGTCATTTGAGCCCAGTTTTCCTCCTGCTCAGGAAGGAGGTCAGACTTGACGATCTACAAGGTCCCTTCTGGCCCTACTTCTATGATTCAGAGATTCGGAAAGATTTGGAGATTCAGACATAGACACAGCTTTAAACGATTTTTCTACACACCTCTAGGTAGCGGAGGCTCATGAATGCTGCGATGCTGGGCACGTGGAGTGTCCCACAGAAGTGCGGGGGGGGGGTGGTCTCCAGTGCGCTTGGCAGCAGACCTGGAAGTGGAACAGAAGCACTTCCAGTCCATTTCCAGGTCCTCCAGGGAGTGCACAGGGGGCCCCCTACATCGCCCCAGCCCGGCGACTGGAGCCTCCTAGGTCTGGGGGCCACCCGGAGTCTCCCTGCGGCCAATTGCCAAGCCAGGGAGGTGGAGGGGGGAGACCCAGAAATGGACTGGAAGTACTTCTTGTCTACCTCCAGCTTTGCCGTCAAGCACTCCTGCGGGATGCTTCATCTGTCTAGCATCGCAGCACTCATGAGCCACGCTGGTACCTTGAGGTACGTAGAAAAAACTTGAAAAGCTGTGTCTGTATCCAAATCGGCATCAAATCTTCAGATTCAGATTTGGCTGAATCAAATCAGGGACAGTGATCCAAATCAACAAATCGAATCTGAATCAAATAGGGCCCTCTTTGCACACCCCTAGTGCTGAACAGCACAAATTCCAATACTGACTTCAGTAGGAATTACAAATGCTCAACACCTAGTCGGAGGAGACCCACGAAAGTAAGTAGGAGCAAGAAATTGTTGCTGGTGTCAGGGTAAGGGATGATAGATGGGTTTTGGAAAGGTTACACAGGTCAGACTGGTGTGATTTTTTTGGAAAGGTTGATGACATCTGTTACAGGAGAAGCTGTCAAAGTCTAAAAGGAGGGTTGTGGTGGTACAGTGCCCATTATAATGGGTTCCCAAGCCTGTTGGTAGCCTCTGTGCTTCTCTACAGCACAGAACTAGTAGTCATTTATAGTGCATCATATCAAGCATTTCCAGAGAAGATAGCTATCCTACAATGTCCAACCATCCGAACAAACTGAAGTTCTCTCCAGAATTCTGCTTTTCTCAAGTGAATTCATTTTCTTGCAGAGTTGTGTTAGAAACACTATTTTGTGCTAAGAAACAAAGAAGCCGTGCTGAATATTCAAAAGCATTTGCCTGTGGGAAGTGGGAAATTTTGTATTAGCTATTGAAAATCTGTTTTGGTGTGGAGGATTTTTTTTTTTAACTAACAGCAGCGTATAATCTGATACAGCCTTATGTTATCCATTTTCAAAGAGCAGTGTTACTTTACGCTGGCAGCATTCTCAAGTGAACGCGAATTAAACATTGAAGCTTCTGCTGGGTTTACTGTTTTGAGTGGCCTTCACGTGCAGTTAATTCAGCGTCAGTCCTGGATTGAGACCTACCATGTCCCATTTCTGCAGAAGGCTCCTGAGAAATCCCCAGGCAGACGTTAGGAACTGAGCAGGCTATTGATGTGCAAGGGTGACCCCTGTCGTCAGACTCTAAAATCACAAATGCATAAATTCAGCAGCTGTAGGCAATGAAACCTGTAATGGCCTTTTTCTACCTTCCGATTTCAAATGTCAATCATTAGAATAAAAAGAATCCCAGGACAACACAGCTATCAAAGTACTGATAGCCTCTCCATATATATGTAGGTGTATGAGTGCATTATATGGACTGTGTGTGTGCATGTAATGTCTCCCAAATCATTTAGGTATCACTTAGGATTGTCTGTATGTGCGTGATACTTTCATGCGCAAGCAGGATTTTGGACTTTTGGTTTCATGAAGAGCTTTCATCTTTTATTTAAAGTGCAAGGGCTTGAACTGAGTTGGTTTATATAGGGGCTAATTTAGAGAAGTTATTTCTAAGTAAACTGTTTCATGGGAACTGCTTGTTAACCAGTGAGTACTGACTGACCTGGCTCTTCCTTCCTCCTTCTGAGCAATAGTAAGGAAACAGGATGCCACTGAGAGAGAGAGAGTGAACCGGAAAGGAAAGTTTTGGCAGCAAGTAGCATCCCTTCTTTCCTGTGTGAATGTTATACCTCTAGCAAAAGGAAATGTAGGGTATCTGGGGACCAGGTTCATGCACTAGTCAAAGTTTCTCTATGGTGAGTCATCTATTTTCTGTTAGCTCCTCACTAGCCCCCAAACACTTATTGCAACATGCTGGGGTTTTAAATTGTTGAAAGTTTCCTAATATCTGGTGGCCCATTAGGAAAGCATAGAATCACCGACTTTGTTTTTGCCAAGCCGAATTATGGCAGGCAAGAGTACCAGTAATGGTCAGATGAGGTCCCTTTGCAAGGAAAGGCTATATTGATGAGAAGTCTCACACAGGGGGTATTGCTCATCATTTCCTGCATGCAGGTGTGAGGATATGTGGTTATGTTCTGACACTCAGGATGTCTCTTGTTGAAATCAGGCAGTAGTGTGTAATCTTTATGTGTTCCTAAACCAAAAAATAACCTTGAAAATGAGGCTTGCTAGGGGTGAAAGCAACATCATTTTACCTTTCCAGCATCACAACATGGGTAGTAATAGATGTTGCGTGTTCTCCTTAATGTTTCTCAGATGAATTATCAGAAAATCATAGAGATGCTTCTAGTCTGATGGGCTCCATGATTTTGCCCACATTCTGGTTAAGAAGTATGCAGTGCTAGGAGAAAATGACATTCAAGTTGTTCATTTGAAGGCAGCTTTTTTTTTGAGGAAGAAAATCAAACCACAATAGGAGGACACAGGCTGCTTCTAATACTCCAGAGAGAAAGTACGTTTGGGAAAAACCTTACATAAAGTGAGGGTCTGGAGATGTATTCTGTTACTTATGGTAGGCAATTTTTATTTTTCTCCTGAATCGTTCTTATTAACAAGGATGTAGAAGACCCCACCATCGGCAAGGTGCGGGAATTAAAAACTAGAGGCTGAGCATGTCATTCTTACTTGGGAAAACAAGGTCCGCTGATTTCAGCCCTAGTGGAAAATGTAGCTGAGGGCCCTTACTTAGTGATAACCCAAGCCTGTGTTACATTTAGTTCCAGTATTGATGCGTTAGAGTAACAGGTACAGTTGCAGATAACTCTAGCTAATTCAGTTAAACATTTTTATAATGTAGGGATTGCCGTTAAAGGGGAACAAGGCTGTCAGAGGATGCAGAGCACATTTGGATTGTCCAAGTGTCTCTGGAAAACACATTTTTCTTATTCCCTTGTGTCTGAAATCTTAACATTTAGGACATGTGAATTCAGAAATCCAGACAGTTTAATTGGTAGATTTAGAAACAAACACTTTGGTATAATTCATTTTACTGGAAACGTTACCTCCCCTGTTGAATTAACCACTGTTTTGTTACATCTGTGATTACAGCTTTGTCTTGTGACCCCTGAGTACTGACAGTGCATACTACTAATGCAGCTTTTTTACAGGGGAAATGACAAAAAGCTGCTTGATGTAAGAATAAAAAGACTTTACCACTGTTTAAACGCCAGTGCTAGACTTGTGTAATCGCTACAGCAAACTGCTCCAGTAGTGAAATAGGTGGCACATTCATACTTAACCTTGAAGTGTGCCTCCTTTGCTTATGGAGTGTTGAAATGGGAGGGTACTGAGCTGTCTGTATATCAGTCTATGCTTTATAATTGTTGCTTTGGTTTTTAACTTAAACACATACTTTTAAAACCTGGTCCTCTACGTTGGGGTTAGGAGGGGAAAGGGGTGTTTAGAAATTAAACTGTAAGGGGCTTTTCTTTTCCTTGGGCTGCTGTCCCTGGCATGAACCTTGGCAATAATGTGCCCTACCCCTTGTCCACCTACGACGTCTCATGTTTTACCTGACTTACTACTCGCTAACATATCTGTAGGCCCCTGCACCATCCTTCCAAAGATGTTTTGTGACAGAACATATTTCAGAGGTGACAGATTGAAAACAGTTTGACCGGATGATGGCACGCATGTGTTCCCCCTTGGTCTTTCAGATCGCCTGCACTTTTGGCTTGGCATAGCGGGATCCTTGTTGGCTTTGGCGCTGTGCGCTACCTGTGGTTAGCAGCTTGACTCCAGCTGTCCTCTTCTCTGGATAGAGGCAGTGCTTTCATTGTCGTTGGTTTTAAAGTTAGCAGATGGTGTCAAATTAGTGGAGGGAACTTGCCTGGGCCAGTGGCCATGGATTTGTGGCTTCTTATCGGATTCCCGAAAAATGCCGGTCCTCCCTCCTTGCTCCAGTGCTGTGGATGAGACACGCTGCTTAGCTCTGCTTGGGAAGGGAGCTGGCATCCGACATCCCAAGCCCTGCTGAGATGGACAGGAGCAGAACGGAGCCCCTTGGGAGCCCAAGAGCGTAAATGGAAACGGGCTTGGACTTGCTGAGACCCTGTGGCAAGTCCTTCCCACCCTGGTCTGGGTACTTGTCACCATGTGCTTTGCTCTCAGTCCTCTTGTGCCCAGCCCTTCCTATCGGGGTCCTTTACACCAGGGCAGTGAAAAAAGCAGCCAGAGCTGTGGTGGCTGTGAGAAGTCTCCTCGAGCAGGAGGCAGCTTTCCAGGGCCAGACTCTTGGCTGCTGACCCTGGATTCAGTTGGAGGGACGCTGCAAGGTTACCGGGCAGATACCACGCGTGTCGTGGGGCGCGGGGGACGCCTCCCTCCCCGGGGGCCGGGGCCGGGCGGGGGATGCTCCCCGCGCGCTGCCGGCCGCGGAGCCGTGTCCGGAGCGGGGAGGCGTCACGGGCCGGGGAGGAGCCTGGCGCCTCGGCGGGTGTAAACAGCGCGGGCAGAGCCGGAGGCTGCAACAACTATGGTCTATAAATAGGGAGGCCGGGGGAGCCGAGCCGCAGAGCCGGAGCAGCCTCGCTTCGCCTCGCAGAGCCGGCAGGTCGCCCCGCGGAGGCTGCACGACCCGTCGGGGCCAGGCGAGCCCCAGGTAAGCGGGCGGCGGGCGGGCGGGCGGGCGGGCTCTCTCCTGCAGGTCTCCGCCGTGCTCGGACCCGCCGCCAAGCGCTCGCGTGCGCCGTGCCGTGCCGCGCCGGGGCAGCGGGCCGACGGGGCGGGCGCGGGGCAGGGCCGGGCCGGGC